>JBBBDQ010002464.1:265000-865000 GCA_037127315.1 Ascarosepion bandense | reverse complement strand
ATTAATAACAGATTATATCATTTGAATCTCTAAATGTTTTAATTACTGTAAACAATCAGTGAGTTATGTGCCATACGTGACATACGCTTGGGCGATCATGTCTCGAAAGACTGGGCAGAAGATTATCCCGCACTAGGTTGCTATTGCTTTCTGCGGATGACTGGTTGCCGACCAAGGCTATAGAATACAATTTGTTCTATTATTTAATCCATAACTGGAAGGAAGAGACGGATTAATACTTTTCCCAAGGATATTTGTGCGTAAGCGAATGCAAAAAATTTAACTGAAATTCAAATCCGGATCTTCTATTTGTCGTTCCGAGTCGATATCCACTGCACCACAAATCATTCAACCCTAACCCTGACCTAACATTTCTCCTCCATGCACTCATAAATAGTACTCAAATAAAATTGTCTACCTATTTAAAAAAATTAAGGTCCCACTATGTATTTTACCCAGATAAGATTAAACAGAGTGAACTGTCCAGATCTAAGCCATCTTGCTCCCTCTCCTAACCCAATTGTGCATCTCTATGATTACAAAATGCTGATGGATTAGTTTACACACACCAAATTCAATTCTTTCCAGCCACACACTTACAGCTCAAAAATAAATCGTTTTCACCATTTATTTTTAGTTCCACATATCACTTCTGCTCCGAAACTTGCAAATATTTGTGTAGTGATACTATGCTTTTATAAACCATTGTAACAGCTATTACACTATATATATATATATATATATATATATATATAATACAAGTAACAGTTTGTCACTTCGATGATACATTGATTTTTCAATGAAAATCCGCAATTGACTGCTTATATTTTCCGTTTTTTTTTCTTTTTATGTGCTTATCATTGGTGTAATATTGTTTTTGGGTTTATGTATCTCTCAGTCGCATAGGCCCGTCAGGACGAATAGCATTATGTGTAGAGGGTCTTGGGTATTTGTCAATTTCCTAATTTTCTTTTACACACACACACACACACACACACACACACACACACACACACACACACACACACACACACACAAACACCTTAGCCGTTCCTCTTTTTTCTTTTTCAATTTGTCATTCAATTCTAGCCATTCATAGCTATTTATATCCGGTTTATTTTCCAGACATCCAGTTTGTTGTCTAGGCATTTTACCCTTACATGTTATTTAAATTTTAATTCGTCAGTATTCTAGTCATTTTTGGACGAGAAAAGTCATACTTCTGTTTATTACATAGATAATTCATATTATTACTTAAATGATAAATATTTTTAATTTATCTTCACTTGATATTATTTTCTTACATGATGTCTTAAGTATTAATTGTGGGTGGAGGTTAGGCTTATAATAATTATTATTTTTTATTTATATAATAATGAATATATGCCCGTATACCTGTGTTTATACGCTTGCACACACTCAGACGTGCGCATTCATGCATATATTTATATAGGTATGCATACCTGCACGTATATACTCATACATACGCGCCTACACAGTCACATATACACTTCGGTCTATACTTTGTTATTAATAAACTTCTGCATCAATGGTATGAAGTTTTTTTCTTTCTGTTTTTAGGGTATTAAGTATGGTTGATTGGCTGCATCAAGTCTTTTCTTTGCAGTTTGAATATGTATGTATGGTATATACTCCCATATACTCAGGCACGCACACGCACGCACAGTAAATAATTTATATGTAGTAAGATCAAGATGTGCTTACATCATGTACTGTATGTTATCTAATGCTAGCAGTATAAACCGTCGTTGATCGGGTGTAATGAAAGTATAGTGGGTAACCTTTCTAGTGAAGAGTAGTTGTATGTTGCTGCAGATTAACGGAATTTGGCCTCGTTGTAGATAGCACACTATAAGTCATAAAAAGATTATAAATCAAGAAAAGCAAATTGAGTTTAGAAATAACATTTTATATATACACATATCAATTATGGTTTTTAAAATTAAAGTAAACCTTTAGATATGGGTCCAACTGACGTTAAAATGTTCATGGCAATAAATGCTGAAAAGAGCGTTTAGCGTATGACTGCAGGAGCGTTGTAAATTAGGAATGTCTTTGATGTATCCGCTTCTTTGGTCGGTAAGTAATTTAGAGACCGCGAGGAAGAAAAGGAGAGGGAAGGGCGGCGAGCATAGTAAGCCGCGTGACGTCGGTGAATTACACTCGTCTCCCTCGATTCTCTCTGTGTCTGCCTACTCGTCTCTCTCGAGTCTCTCTGTGTCTGCCTGGCGATGCTTTCTCTATCAGCTTTTTTATTTCGTCTTTTTGGATCGCGGCAGATCATTTGTGACTTCACATCCGTAATTGATTCTGGGCTTCCCATTGGCCGATAAATAAAATTCCCGTAGGTTCGCGAACTGGAATTTAATATTTAATTAATGTTTAGTTTTCAAGCGGAACATGTGCATGGAGCCGGGGTGCGCACCGACGAGTTTTGGTCATTTGCTTTTTGGTCGTGAGAGTGTAAATATCCGGTCCCACGCTTTGCTCGGTATCACCACAAAAACTTTAAAACTAATCCATTGTCCTGGAGCTGAGGCTCTTTAGACGTTGGTACGAAAAACTAAAAATAAATAGTTGTTTCCAGTCAAAGTGAATACGTAGATTGAAAGAAAAATGCATGGATGTGAGTCAAATTTTGATTTCCGGTATCGATGTCAAATAAGTTTGAAGGCTAAATAAGTCATCTGAGTAAATGGTATCATGGCTGGAACTAAGAATTACAATTATACCTACTTAAAGCAAAATCCAAAGCAAAATACAAAATAAAAGGGTTGAAAACCTGGTTTTGATCAGACCCGAAAGGATATGGGGGTATCGATTTCCAATATCGGAGTGAAATAATTCATCCAAGGAAAAACTGAACTAAGAAAATCCATGAAAACTTATCGCACATATCGAGGAAGAAATTAGAGAAAATGAGCCATATTGATGGCTGAAGATCGGTTTTTGATCAGATTCGATAGAATATCGGGGGTATCGATTTCCGATAAAAGGAGTCGTCTGAGACTAAAAACTATAATTTTACCAAGCCAGAGAAAATTCGGCAGCAAGAACCACGATAAAAGGCTGAAATCTTGATCTTGATTAGGCCTGATCGGATATCGGGATATCGATTTCCGATATCATGGAGTTATTAGAAAAAATACGTAGCCCATAAACAGACCAGAAGCCAAAGGAATATATGTGTGATGTTTGGTGAAAATCGAATAAAAATTGTGGATTTGTATAAAGGAAATACAGACAGACAGACAGATAGACAGACAGAAACACACAAAACTCTTGCCTTTTATATATATATATATATTTAATTTATATTTAATGGTTAGAAGTTTATGTGCTTTGTCTTAGTGCTAGATATTGGGATATGCGTTTTGTGGCAGCATGTGCGTGGTGTTCCAGTAGATGTCAGCGTGGAACAAGAAATCAGAGAAAACGAGTTCGAATACACTTACGCACATCCGTAACATCTCCCTCTAGATATGGATTAAATAGCAGGACAGATTGGGTTCATTAGCCTTTGTTTGGGAACCAGTCTGCAGCAAAAACTAATGGCAAACTACTACAGAAAAATATACTGCTCAGTCAGTCATGTCTCTTTCTAGACATGATCGCCCAAGCGAGCATAACGTGTGGCACTTAACTGACAGAATGACCGACTGTTATATATTGATTCATTAATTATGGGGAGTCGATTTGTTCGTTTGTAGTTGTTTGTACATGCACACAAAAAATTGAAAATTTTAAATACCTGGGAAATGTTATAACAGAAGACGGAAAGTGCGACACTGAGATCCGAAGGCGAATTGGCACGGCAAAGGAAGCATTCCAGAAGTACATTACCATCAAAAATGAAAGAAAAACTTGAAGTAACTGAAATGTGGTTCTACAGAAGGATGCTGCGAATCTCATGGATCGAGCATGTGAGCAATGATGAGGTCTTGGAAATGATGGAAACCAAAAGAAAATTAATGCTGAGCATCAAGAAGAGACAACTAAAGTTCCTGGGACATGCAATGAGGAAGGAGGGCTTGGAGAACCTGATAAGAAATGTTTAATCGAAAACTGGGATTTTTTTCTTTTAAACGCTGTTTGTCACAGTACTTGCATTGTATTTCTTTGTACTATATCTCTCTCTTGTCCTGCTGTTGGTTAGGGGATACTAGAATCAAGCAGGTACAAAAATTTAAATACCTGGGGAGCGTTAAAACAGAAGACGGAAAGTGCGACACAGAGATCCGAAGGCAAATTGGCATGGCAAAGGAAGCATTAAGTTGAGTAAGGTATTAAGAAACAGGACAATTTCACTAGAAAATAGGAAGAGTGTACTAGATTGCTACGTGCTTTTCGTCCTTCAATATGGCAGTGAATGCTGGACAATACCATCAAAGATGAAGGAAAAACTTGAAGGAACTGAAATGTGGTTCTAGAGAAGGATGCTGCGAATCTCATGGATCAAGCATGTGAGCAATGATGAGGTTTTGGAAATGATGGAAACAAAAAGAAAATTAATACTGAGCATCAGGAAGAGACAGGTGAAGTTCCTGGGACACGCAATGAGCACGGAGAACCTGGAGAACCTGATACTAACAGGCTAGATAGAGGGAAAAAGAGACATGGGTAAGCAACGGATAACATATCTGAAGGACCTAATCAGGTGGATGACAGAAGGAGGATTTCTCAGTGTAAAGAAAAGAAGAAGAAGAAGAAGAAGAAGAATTTAAACTACTTACATTACTCAGACTGTTGTTTTCATTTTTATTGGTAAATAAATAATTTAGAAAATTTAGTTATGGAACCAGAAAAATATACGCCAATAACAGAAATATATGTTTCAATTCAAATTTCTAATCAACTGAAGAAGACCGAAGCGTACAATGCATAATATAAATTAAATATTAACACTCATCTAGCTAGAGAGTTTAATGTAATAAAATTTATTTATTTACAGAGCCAATTTAGAAATTCGAAATTCCCAACCCCCGTAAGAAAACCGGAGCGTACAACGGCCGAAACGTCGTAGAAATGGCAACAAAGCTGAGGTCAATAATCCGAATAATATAAATTCTATATATATATATAGTGTAATACAAAAATTTCATTTTTAAAAATCGGGTGGCCATCAGTTCACTGAGTAAATTTAACACCCTCTTATTAGGGACAAAACAAGAAATTTATTTGTGTCTCTGTAAAAATATGAGACGGGTTTTAAATTTACTCGTCAAAATGGACATCCGATTTAGTAAAGTTCAATTCTTTTATATGCAATTAATATTAGTTCAGTAAATAAAAGAAATTTTATTACATTAAACTCTCTAGCTGGATGAGTGTTACTATTTAATATCCTTTGGGATTTAAATCCAATCCATGTTTTTCGGGTTTACAATTACGCTCTTTAAAACGTCATCGTTGCTTCTATTTTTGTTCTTAGTATTCTCAGCATCTTTCTGTAGAATCACATTTCACTTACTTGAAGTCCTTTCTCCATCTCTGACGAGACTGTCTAGCATTAGCTGTCATATTGAAGAACAGATATTACATAGCAATCCAGTACTCTCTTCTTTGTTTCCAGAGTAATGTTCCTGACTTTATCTACTTCACTCAGCTTCTAGAATGCATCACTGGCTATGACAACTCTCGTTCGAATTCCAGTGTCGCACTTTCTGCCTTCTGTAAGAACACTTCCCAACTGTTTAAATTTCTCTACAACTTGAATTTAGTCAGCTCGCATATCTCAATACAGATTCTGTGTTTTCAATCAGAAAATGCCTGCAAGGGAAATTGATTTCAAGAAGTTAATGCACATTTTTAATATTTTGAAGGGCTCCTGTAGCTTGGATACTTGTTTCATAACAACAGGATGAGATGTAAGTTCAATATCTTTAAAGTTATTAGATACCATTACCTGTGATTGGTCTAATCGCGTGGATTCTTTTATGAATTCCACTCATTGGTAATATAGGATCCATGATTTAACCTTGTCTGTTATTCAATACGGTTACACATTAATCCACCAGTATATGTTATCTTGCTTTTAGCCTGTGATATAGAGCAGCACGATGCTAAAAAATTAATCTTCGGCCATCTCTGTCATTAAATGTTTCTTCAAAACCAGGATATATTTGTCATTATTCACGCAGGGTTTTTTTCGGTTTAAGGAACATCTCCACTTCACGTCCCTAAATGAAGCACTTAGTGTTATCTGCTGGTGCTAAGTGGCACACATCTATTATATTCTTTTCTGTCTTGGGTTTTTTCTGTCCTAAACAGACTTTGTAATATCCTAGAATGCACCCTTTGAAAGTGCCCATAGTTTGGTTGATTCAAAGCAATCCTGTTGCTTTGAGAGTTCGTGAGGATATCTGTAACAACCATTTTCTTATCTTCATGGATATCTTCACTGTATTCACCCTAGTTATTTTAGATATTTCCTAGGTTGTTAGATCTTAACCTATATATAGGAATAATTCAGTCCTCTTGTAAAATTATATTTGATTTTTGGCGATGAATCAGAAAAAAATAGCTCAGCTAACAAATATTTTACACGGTTATTTTTGTCGTCTCACACCTCTGCTCATTCAAAACTCTGCCCTAAAACATGATAACTGGGTGAGAAAATGGTTCCATTTTTTGCCAAAGATATATTATCACAAAGCACAATAATAAATATCAACTAATAAGTTGAGAATTATTAGTAACTTAAAACAATTATAAATGGCCGGATACTTGTGGTTCGTCTCCCATAACTAATGATCACAAGGATTTTTTTTTCATCCCACTCATTGGTAATATATAATCCATGATTTAGTCTTGACGTTAAAGATTGGTAATATATTGATCCATGATTTAATCTTGTCGACAAAGTTTAATAATGCTGAGATTTAAAGATGCGACTAAGAATAAATAAACTGAATTTAATTAAGATCAAAATATAATTTCTATGATTTGACAATGCTTCGTAACATCATATATAGAGATTTCTGTTTGAATTTGTGGGATGCGCAATTCTGCACAATTCCAGAGCGAACTATTGGTTTCTTCGTTGTTGTTTTAATAAAAATGTTTTGGCCGCTGTGACTTCCAGTTATTATCAGGCTTGTTTCGATACGGATAATCTGTAAGTGCCATGCGCGATACACGCAAAAGAGACATGACTGACTGGGCAGAAGATTATAACGCAGTAGGTTGCCATTACTTTCTGCGGTAGACTGGTTGCCGACCAAGGCTATAGAACCCAATCTCTCCTATTATTTAACCCATAACTGGAAGGAAGAGACGGATTAATATCTTTCCCAAGGGTATTTGCGCGTAAGTGAATGCAAGGAATCTCAACTGGAATTCGAAATCGGTTCCCCGATTTCTCGTTCCGAGCCGATATCCACTGCGCCACAACGCACAACCTGTTAGGCATTATTCCAAAATAAAACCTTTATTTAAAATACGTGGGGAGACTGTTTTGGTTACACTAATCATGATTAGGGATATCTCGTCAAGTTCTTAAATTTTAGTCGAGCTAAATTATGCTTGCCCTTTTATCACTAAATCAAATAATCTCTCGTAAAATTCAAAACCTACGCTTCAATTGATTTGTCTATCGTCTATTGAATATCCATAGACATAGGCAGTAGAACAAGAACAGTCTACCCTATTACATTAAATAAAGTGTTAAATTCGTTAACCGGATCAAGGCCGAAGAGTTCAACGGCGGAAACTTTGTGATAACAAGAAATACGAGAATAATTGTCAGGATGTAAAAACTGTAAAAAATATGTGATGAATCAAGCAGAACAGAATCAAAATTTAATAATTCGTTTTAGATTTTTGATCTCACAAGAAGAATAATGGTAGTAAAGCAAACATTTAGGCACCTCCACTAAATCACGGGAAAAACAACATAGCATAATGCAAAACGCCACAAACTTAACGAAAATCAAGTTTTGTCCTCAAAATGATGATATTATTATTAAGAGGAAAGATAAAAGAATTCTTTAATTATTTTTTAAATTTTGTATTCCTTTCTAACAAGTTCGAAATTTTGGTTAGAATGCTTGTTTTTGTTTACGTCATCGCCTTCTACAAAGTTTAATATTGATTTTTTGCGCGTTTTTCTGTTGAAAACATATTAATTTGAAAATTTTTGTACAAATCAAATAATTGTCCGATTCTAATGAAATTTTCAGAACTAATTCACAAATGAATTAAATCATTTTTGAAATGTATGTTTTAGAAAATATTGGTGAAAATCAATTTTTTTAAATTGTTATACCCCCCCCCCACTACTTAATTCCATTAAATTTCGCACAGAACTTTCAGGTTTATGGAATTTCCTTTTTTTTGTTAAAAGTAGGAGTCAGTGGAGATTGCAAATCACCTACTTTTTTTCAAATTTGTACCATTTAACTGCTTTGAATTGAAAAATATTGAATCTACTAAAACTATGACATTACTAAATTAGAAAAGCTTTTAATTGTTTTTGTAAATAAGTAATATTAAGTACATTATTATCTGAAGAAATAAAATTTTTCTGATGAATAATGAATTTTTACAAGAATTTTTTCATTTTTTTTTTACATTTTAATTATAATAATTTATAATAGTTTAAAATCGTGTAAAATTATGTAAGGGGGTGATTATGGGATGTGATATGGTAATTAATTGGAAACGGAATTTACGAATCCAAAATTACAAAGATTAATAAACGTAGTTACGCTATTTATTTTTAAAATAATCTTTAATTTATCATTATATTTTTACCTTATTTTCATGTATGGTAGACTGAAATTGCCATTATTATGAAACAGTTACGTAATTCAAGATTTTTGTCTCTTCGCTTAGATTCATGAAAATTGTCGGTTTTGGGCATGCGATCAACCTGTCATCACCAAATCAGTCAAGAATCCGTCAAACCTTCGATCAGATGAACATGACCAATCGTTAATAATTTGTTGTATATTACTTTTTTATGCTTTAAGTAAGTAATATATTTTTTTAATTCAGATTAATTTAACTTTAATTTTTTAATTTTACTAAAATAAAATGTCAGAAATCTTTCGAAATATTTTTAAAATCGATAATTTTTTGTTTGTTTATAAATTTCTTAACTAAAGAAAATGGCCGTTTTTAAGAAAATTTAAGAAATCGAAATGAAATGTGACTTCAAATCTATATAATTTCTTCCTGAAATACACCAGAAATATTTACTTAATGGAAATAAATTTAATCATTAAGCTTTGAATTAAATCTAAGATGAAATCTTCAAGAAATTCTTTTTCATTTTAAAAATTTCATTTTAAAATCATGTATCGAAAATTTATACTGAAAAGTGGAGGTATGGCTCCATTTCATGTTTTTTCTATCTTCGCCATCATCCCTAGCGTTACATAGACAAAGATCTCCTTAGTGTGGGCTGTACTTAATTTTTTGTATATCTCTTAAGCTGGGGTTTCAAGAGATTCTTTCAATGTGTTGTTTTGTTCCATTTTTTATCATTCCAAGTGCACCTACCATCACTGGCACAACACTTGTTTTCAATTTCCACATTTTGTCTATTTCATTTTCCAGGTCTTCATATTTGACAGTTTTTCAACTATTTGCTTCAATTTCTCTGTCTGTGTAGATGGTGTAATCCCATAGAATTGTGACATCTTCTATTTTTGTAATCGGTGCTGGGTGATGTTCATAACAGTGTTTATTTACAGATTATTATTATTATTATTATTATTAACAGAGCTCGTGCAAATCAAACGAATTCATTACTATTTTGTTTTTAATGTGACGCTCTGTATTGTTCAGCTCATTGTCATTCGTAGAGAGTTTTAATAAAAATGACACAGTCTCTCTTAAAATTACTGAAATATTCTTAACACATCGTCAGTTCATAAAATACAATTTAGTCCATCACTGCAAAAACTCGCTTTATCTTAAGATGACACCCTTCAATCCATGTGTCGCACTCTTTTTTCTATCTACGCTCACACGCACACACACAATCGATAATATATATATATATATATATATATATATATATATATATATATATATTATCGATTTTCTGCACTATTGTAAGAACTGCAACCTTGAAACTTCTGAATATCGTTTCTTATGTCTTTGTCTATGGGTTTATCAAATTTGATTAAAATCGGACCACTCTTTCTATAACCCGATCTTTTCGACTATCGATTTTCGATATTTATCGGGGGTACCTTGACACAAAACCTAGCTAGAAAAACTTGCAGACTGTGTAAATTTTCAAGAAAATTGGTTCAGCCGTTTCGGAGTCTATAGGTAACAGACACACATACACACATACACACAGACAAAGTTCCATTTATAAATAAGTTTAGATATTTACAAATATTAAATTAATATTTTAATTTAAAACTTTCACTTCTTGTTTAGGTACGAATATGTCCTCCAAAAATCGATAGTTCCATAAACATGATTTAACCCCTCACTTCAAATAACTGCATTATCTTAGATATCCTCGTTACACTACATCACACCCTTTTTGTCTCACTAGAAAATGCTACACAATCTCATCAAATTTTTTAATCATCTCACCCCAAGCAGGGCATTCAACTTCCACTGTTGCACAGAGGGTTACATAGGGGAAAGTGATGAGGAAGAGGGGTTAGTTATAGAAAATGACAGGAGGAGGGTAATAGACGGATAAGGATACCGAGGATAGGGGTGGTGTAAATGAGAAAAGAGCTTGAGAGAATGGATGCGAGTTAGTGTGATAGGAGATGTCTATTGACCTTACATTTAAATTCCTGGAGAAAAATATTTGAAGCAGCCGAAATACGGATCTACAGAATGATGTTGAGGATACCATTGACAGAACAACGTCGAAGTTTTAGTGAGGACGGACACAAAAAGTAAACTGATACTTAACATCCCGAAATGAGAGCAGAAGTTTTCGGGATATTTAATGAGAAAAGAGGGCCTAGAGAAAGTGATGCTCATGGGAGGGATAGATAGGAAGCGAAATAAAGGAATGCTGACCATGACATACCTGATAAATTAGAGCAAATGGATGGTTGAGCAGGGAGTAAGTGGGTTAACTGGATAAGGGTTATTATGAGCAACAAGCGATAGGAGGCCATGATCGCCTAGGTCCTGAGAGACAAGGCACATAGAAGAAGATTCTCCTCTCTCTCTCTCTCTCTCTCTCTCTATATATATATATATATATATTTGCTCAACTAGAACTAGATTTCTTAGAATATTTACATTATTCGGATTATTGTCCTCATTTTGTTGCTATTTGTACGACGTTTCAGCCGTTGTACAATCTTCAGATTCTAGGAATTTCGAACTGAACCCTTTATTACATTCACTGGGGTATATCATCCTTATTCCTTGCGTAAAGCATCGATTGGAAATCAACGTCTATATCCACAGCTCCATGTGTCCTGCAATTTGACCCAAGGGGTTATGAGTTCAACACCAGGCTACAGCAGTGGTAAACAAGTAACTTGCAGGGTTAGAGGGAGATAACTCATGATTTCGAATCGAAGATTTATGCAAGGAATGATATACTCCAGTGATTGTAATAAATGGTTCGGTTCGAAATTCCTAGCACCTGAAGAAGGCCGGAGCGTACAAGGGCAGTAACTTCGTACAAATAGCAACAAAAATGAGAACAATAGTCTGACTATTATAAATATATCTAAATACTATTTAATCTCATAAATACAGACAAATGCCAGAATTCTTATATGTTACATATTCGTTATTCCCGGAGTCTTGTATTTTAATAATTATTTTGAAAACCTTTAATGATATGTTATTATTATTATTATTGTTGTTGTTGTTGTTGTTGTTGTCGTCGTCGTTGTTTTTGTTGTTTATGTTGTCATGTTGTTGTTGCTGTTGTCCTTTCCTAAAATTCAGTTTCGTGTTTCGTGTTCGATTCAGCCTGTAACCCCCTACGGTCAGAAATATAAATGTAGTTATTGTTCGAATGCAATTTTTCTCATTCTACCACGAAAGTCAAAGTAAGCGATGTTCCCTTCTAGGCAGTGTAAGGAAATCGATAGATATTCGACTGAAACAAATGGAATCTTTCTCTTTCGGTAAGAGACTTCCATCTGGTATATCTTAATATTCTGTAATAATTCTGCTCATGTGTACTTTCCGCAAAAGCTTCCAAATTCATCATATCTGAGAACTTTCAAGAATATAGAAACGAGAAAGAAACTTACAAGACGAAAAGGAGCGTATAAATAATTAGTTTAGGACGCACAGAAGGTAGGAGATCCATTTGGGAACATCATGTGATCAATCTCAATAATTTGTGAATGGATATGAGAACAGAGCAATAGATATGCCGTGGATGGTCAAAAGGTATTGAGAACAGTATGAGAGAGAAAGCTATGAACAGACAACTCCGTTCACGACCTGAATGGTTAAGGCGTATTAAGGAATTAACAATTATAGTTGACAAATAAAAAAATAAATATATATATATTAGTCAGAAATTGAAAAAATTAATTATAATGTTTGATCAAATAAAGAAGGAAGATTACATTAGATATTTTTCTAAATTTGTAATAATGATTGATAATTCTTAATCTAATTAAAACAAAATAGCGATCAAAACACGAGTAAAAATGCGTAATATTGACTGAAATTTCTTCCTCAAATAGAAAATAAAAAATTAAATCAAATACTTTAAAAAATAGATAACCATGGTGAAAGGTACATGATCTACGAAAAAATCAAAATAAAAGCAAATACTAGTCAAAAATTAAAAAAATGGCTGACAATGCTTCTTCTAATAAAAAATAAAGATGAAAGTAGATACTAGTATAAAATAATAAGTGGCATTGCTTCAACAAATAATAATGGAATATACAAATTATAATATTAAAGAATTAATAACAATAGATAAAACTATTTCATATAATCTAAATCTAAACTAATTTATGAATGGAACTTTGACTCTGTGTGTGTGTGTGTGTGTGTGTGTGTGTGTGTGTGTGTGTGTGTGTGTGTGTGTCCCCGTTACATATAGACTTCGAAACGGCTGAACCGATTTTCTTGAAAATTTACACAGTTGTTCTATAAGCGTCTGTGAGTGTTATTAGCTAGGTTGTATCGAGGTACCCCCGATAAATATCGAAAATCGATAATCGAAAAAATCGAATTATAGAACGAGTGGTCCGATTTTAATTCAAATTTCATACACTCATAGACAATGACATAAGGAACGATATTCAGAAGTTTCAAGGTTGCAGTTCTTACAATAGTGCACGAAATCGATAATATATATATAAAAGACAAGATATTTGTGTTTGTGTATTTGTTTATCTGCTTGTATATCTGTATTTTTTCAGGTTTTTCCATTTTAGTTTTTGCTTCCGATTTGGCTCTAAGTAGGTATAATTGTAGTTCTTAGTCTCAGCCATGAAACCATTTATTCAGAGGACTTATTTAGCCTTCAACATTCAGTTTACGAAGAAAAAAACTTATTTGATATCGATACTAGGAAATCAAAATTTGACTTACATCCATTCATTTTTCTTTCAGTCTACGGTTTCGCTTTAACTGGAACCAACTATTGCTTTTTAGTCTTTCGTGTCAACGTCCAAAGAGTTTGAGATCCAGGACCATGGATTAAAACTTTCGTTACTTTAAAACTTTCGTTACACCTGAACAATGCCGGGCTATACTGCTAGTAAATTATGAAAGTAAATAATAATTGAAATGATGTAGTTTTATTCTAGTTAATACTTAATAATGAGGGTTGGTAATGCTTTTTCAAAAAAGAAAATGAAGATTAAACAAATACTAGTCCAAAAATTATTAATAATAACTTACCAAAATTTAACTAATAAAACTTAACGACGAAAATTACCATTCAAAAATAAATTATAATGATAGTCAATGGGTCATAAAATTAACATAGATACTCGTGAAAAATAATATGGAAGAAATCACATTGTTATTATTTATTCCATTTGTTTCTTTTTTTTCTTCATTTTTTTCTGTTTTTTTAATAAGCTCTCAGGGCTATTTCCGCTAATAGCTACCACTCACAGCCATGAATGGCAAAATAAGTTTATTTTACCAAATGGCTTGTAAATGTGAGTGGGGTAAGCGGGTTGGAAAGATTTATTTATTTATTTATATTTTGAAACTCGCTAAAGTTATGTATTTTTTTTCTATTTTTTGTTTGATTCTATGGTTCATTTGAAAGAGTATTTTTGTAATTTTCAAAGAAATTTCTTTGGATTTCAACTAAGTTAAAACTTAGTTGACTCACCACTTTTTTTCGCCAAATTGGAGTAGATAATACCTACTATCGCCCGGTTTCACACTCCACCCACTTCTATTGAACAGGAGTAGAGGTGATCCTCTTGTTTCTTGTTTAGGAAGGGGTTCCCGGTCCTCCTACCTCCTTCTTCGATCTTAGTGGTAGTTAAATTGGAAGCTCTTTGCTGTTAGTGAGTGTGGTGGCAATGTCTCTCCATTCTGAGGGTACCGGGTTGGCAGTTTCCTTGTTGCTGCTTCCGACTGGTAGTTAGGACCCGGAACTCTTGCGTAGCGTCTTCAGAGGCTGCTCTGATCAACAGTTGAATAATATCGGGGTTCCTGTAGTGCCATATCGTGCATGGACGGCGTCCCTTCATGAACTTCGGGTGGGCAACCCCGAGGCCACATTATGCTGCAGGCTGCGCCTGAGTTCTATGTTCCTGGTTACCTTCCCCTCTTCAGGAAGAACTCCAACGTCCATATGCATGGGCTTGGTGTATATGTCAGTGAACACCTCCCCCTAGCTAGAGTAAAATCTCTCGAATCCCTGGACAGTCTTTCATGTGCTTCCGTCTCTCGCTTGTAAGCTCTGTTAGCTATCGCTTCTTCCTCTACCTCTCCCCCTCCTCCTCTGATTGTTCGGTACTTGACAGCATCTCTGACAATATCGACAAGGCCATTTCTTCGCACCCATCTGCCCATATTTTCGTGTTTGGTCTATCTTCCTCCTGCTTCCCTGCCTGTTGGAAGTCTTCTTCTGTGGTTCAAATATTCAAGAACACTGGTGAACAATCGGACCCCGCAAATTACCGCCCCATCAGCCTTCTTCCGATCTTCGGCAAAGTGTTCGAAGCCATTATCAATGCCGAGGTCGTTCAGCATCTCAAAGCCCACGGGCTCCTCTCGGACAAACACTATGGCTTCCGGTTCACCAGGTCCACGACTGATATGCTAACGACAATCACCGAGTATATATACCAGGCTCTCGACAAGAATGGTGAAGCCCGAACCGTCGCCTTGGATATCTCTAAAGCATTCGACAGCGTATGGCATGCCGGCATTCTACGGAAACTGCAAAGCTATGGCATAACTGGACTTTTGTTGGACTTAATCCGGTCATGCCTCTCTAACCGCACACTGAAGGTGGTATTAAACGGACATGCCTCCCAGAACTACCCTACAAATGCGGGTGTACACCAAGGCTCTATCTTATGCCCTACGCTCTTTCTAATCTATATCAGTGATCTCCCCGATGCCATAAGATCACAAGTAGGCATGTACGCCGATGATACCACAGTTTACTCTCGCCTCGATCAAAAATCTGGTGTTGGTGACAAGGCGAACCTCGCTGTCGAGCTTGAGAAGGACCTCCAATCCGTGGTGGATTGGGGTAAGAAATAGCTCGTAAAATTCAAATCTTCCAAAACGAAGCTGCTGTCAATTAAACGCCACAGACAACCGCATTTCCCTCCCATTAACATGGAACAGACTTGCCTCCCAGAGAGTAAATCACTACGCCTGCTTGGCCTGACACTCTCAGCGGACCACAAGTGGAATGATTACGTCGAATCCATTGCTAAATCCGCAGCTATGAAAGTCGGCTCCCTGTGTAGGGCCCGGAAATTCTTTCCGCCTGAATCTATCCTGAAATTATATAAATCCACCCTCCACCCTTGTATTGAGTACTGCTGCCACATCTGGTCGGGTACCCCTTCTATTCTCCTCGGGGTTCTTGACAAAATATAGCGAAGAATCTGTAATGTTATTGATACCGACTTGGCTGACCGCCTGCAGTATCTCTCTCACCGGCGTGACGTGGCTTCTCTGTGTCTCTTCTATAAATACTTTCATGGCTTCTGCTCTGACGAACTTAAATCACTGGTGCCCCCTAGATGTGAATTTGCATGAGATACTAGATTGGCAACTAGGTCCCACCCTTTTACAGTGAAACCGATGAAATGTAACTGCAATTTCTACTCGAAAAGCTTCTTTCCTTGCACTTCCCGCCTGTGGAATTCTCTACCGCATGCTTGCTTCCCCGACGGCTACAACTTCCAGGAGTTTAAATGTAAGGTCAATAGACACCTCCTAACACGCTAACTCACACCCACTCTCTCCAACTCTCTCCCTATGTACATCCTACGTCGTCTATCACCCTCCTTCTGACATTTACCATACCCAATCCCTCTATGTAACCCTCTGCGCTATAGTGGCAGTGGAATGCCTTGCTTGGGGTGACACGATTAAAAAAAAATTAAAAAAAATAAAAAAATAAAAAAATAAAACCAAACAAATTTTTTTTTAATTATTTATTATTTCATAAATTGTCTATTTTGTTGTTCCTTTACATAATGTCAAACTTATCTGTTTGCTGCCATATCACATTGGAACACCGATTATCGTAAGATCACAGAACTTAAACAATATCGATTTTGGTCAATACCTAGAGCAATGATGTGTTCGGAATACGAACTGCTGTAAACCTCTATGCGTGGGTTATTCAGTGGTTTACAATATACGATATTTGAATGATTAGCAACCAGTCACCCTGGGCACCTGTCTTTGCTCTATTGAAAACAAATAAACTTTCTTCACCAAGTCGTCTGCATCTCATAAAAAGGAAAACAAACTACCTTATTTAATTTTTGTTTAATTCGTATAAAAGCACGGTCCACCAGCGGATGCAATAAAGCTCTCCTATCATTCTGAAGATGAGATTCTGATCTCGAAATATTAATGAATAATATATAAGTAATACACAACACCTTCTTTTTGTTTAATTCGTTTACAGGCACGGTCCACCAATGGATGAACGTGCGATCAAGCCCTCCTATCATTCTGAAGATGAGGTTCTGAAATATTAATTCTCCTCTCATCTTCATTCTGAAGATGAAATTCTCAAACTATTAATGAATAATAAAGAGGTAATACCCAACATCTTCTTTACCTTCCTTTATTATACTAAACACATTGTGATAGCCTTCAAATACCTACTCATGCACCTACATTTTGTTTATTTTAATTTAAACTAAATCGACACTTATTCAACTATAACTTTTTTGGTAATTAAAGGAACGCTTGTATGTCATTTAGTTATTTAAGTGCCATACATGGTACACGATTAGGCGAACAGGTCTCGACTAGGCAGATTATTCCACAGTAGGTTGCCATTACTTTATGCGGTAGACTGGTTGCCAGCCAAGGCTCTAGCACTAATCTGTCCTGTTGCTTAACCCATACCTCGAGGAAAGAGCAGGATTAAATAAGGGTATTTGTGCGTAAGTGAATACGAAGAATTCAACTGGAATTCGAACTCGGCTCCACGATTTCTACCAAAACGCACATCCGCAGCTTGTATGTAGGGATATTGTAATGGATAATGGCACGGATTTCTCATTCGATTTGTGTTCGTTACATTAACTCATGTCCAAATAACCTTAAAAGGTATCAATCTACCTATCGATTAATTTGTAAGATTCATGTCAACAAATAGATTATTATTTAAAAAACACTTTTTTTTCACCCCGAGCAAGGCGGAAACGCCACTGATGTGCAGGGGGCTACATAAATGTAAAAAGATTAATTAGAAAAGAGTGAGGAGTACAAACTAGTTAGAAAGGAACAATAGAAAGCCGAGAAAGCAGGTGCGATGACAGATACATAGGTGGAGAGAAAGGGAAGGTTATACGGGGGTGGGGATAGAGCTAGAGTCCAGTGGTTAGTAGATGAGTATTGAGTTTGCATTTAAATTTCTGGAGATTGTAGCCGTCAGGAAAGCAAGAATACGGGAGCGAGTTCCACAGGCGGAAAGTGCGAGAGAAGAAGCTGCAGGAGTAGAATTGTCGTCTGCATTTGGCTAACATGACTGTGAATGGGTGGGACCCAGTTGCCAGTCTGGTTGTACGAGTAAACACCTGTTGAGGAGGCATCAGTGACTTAAGTTCGTCTGAGTAGAAGCCATGAAAGTATTTATAGAACAAAGGGAGGCCACATTTCGACGATGGGGAAGTGGCTGCAGTCGAGCCGCCAGATCAGTACCTATGGCATTACAGACACTCCTAATCTCAGCTTTATCCAGAACATCAATGTTGTGGAGAGGTTTTCACATTGAATGTTATAATAGTTCTATGTCGGTGACTAATCGATTTAAGGCTCCCAAAATGTTAGGAACTTGGTAATTTTCCACTGAAGCTGACTCTTTAGTATTCGGCTAATTGACGACTAATATTAACTGCCTAGTAGTTCTACTGAACTCCAATATAATTGTAAAGAACTCCTATGAACTTCCCAAGAACTCCTAAGAACATAATATTTATTTGCATAAAAAATACACAAATTGTGGCACAAGGCCGAAAAGTGAGGTGGGTAGAGGGTCGTCTCTAGTATCTATCCTATTCCTAGCTAATTACTATCACGATCCAATCACTCATTACAATTTGCACATTCACCACAAGAACTCATCCATCACCTCTCAATCCTTTACACGCCACAATACAGAACACTTAAGAACTTCCCTAGAATTCCGTTAATTCTTATTAATATGGGAGGGAGAGTCCATTATCTGAGGAATAGATGTGTTTCCCAGTACACTCAAGGTTTGTGAAACTGTCTTGCTACTGAATGTTCCTGATAAACCGCAAGACTTTCCAGCAAAATTATCAAGTTCCTTCAAATAGTTTTTGTGTACAGTTCACATCACACATTCATAAAGGAAGCTGGTGTGGACCACGGTTCGCTACACCTTAAGCTTCGTGAAAAGCTGAATGTTGTGCTGTAACAAGCAATAAAACAATAACAGATCTGGTAAAATATAAAATATAAAGTGCAAAATTTTACGATGGCGTTTCTCAAAATGTAACCTGAAAAGTAGGCAGGTGAGCCCCAAGTTAACAGAAGAAAATTTATTGTTTTTAGATTCAGAAATGTGTCTATTTTAAAAGGCTAGACAGACGCAGTAATGTAGTTTCTTATAAATAAGTGCCTTTTTTAAAAAAATCATTTCACACCGAGCAAGGCAGAAATGCCAATGATGAGCGGGGGGGTATCATTACTGTGAAAAGATCCATTAGAAAAGAGTGAGGAGTACAAACTAGTTAGAAAGAAGCAATAGTAAGCTGAGAATGCAGGTGCGATGAGAGGTACATAGGTGGAGAGAAAGGGAAGGATACACGGGGGTGAGGAGAGAGCTAGAGTCCAGTGGTTAATAAATTTCTGAAGGTTGTAGCCGTCAGGAAAGCAAGAATATGGGAGTGAGTTCCACAGGCGGGAAGTGCGAGAGAAGAAGCTGCAGGAGTAGAATTGTTGTCTGCATTTGGCTAGCCTGACTGTGAATGGGGGGACCCAGTTGCCAGTCTGGTTGCAAGAGTAAACCCCTGTTGAGGAAGCACCAGTGACTTAAGTTCGTCCGAGCAGAAGCCATGAAAGTATTTATAGAACAGACAAAGGGAGGCCACATTTCGACGGCGGGGAAGTGGCTGCAGTCGAGCCACCAGATCAGTACCTATCAAATTGCAGACTCTCCTTTGGAGCCTGTCGAAAACACTGAGGAGAACAGCAGGAGCGCCTGACCATAAATGGCAGCAGTACTCCATGCACGGACGGATGGTTGACTTGTATATATGCAGGATGGATTCAGGCGGAAAAAACATCCTGGATCGACATAGTGACAAACATTCTTAGCAGTAGATTTAGCTATGGATTCAATATAGTGGTTCCATTTGAGGTTTGAGGAGAAGGTAAGGCCGGGGAGGCGTAGTGTATTGCTCTCAGGGAGAATTGCTTGGTCCATGCTTATGGGAGGCAGGAGAGGTTGCCTGTAATGATTGACAGACAACAGCTTCGTCTTAGACGCATTGAAGTTGACAAGCTACCTGTTGCTCCAGTTCACCACAGAGTGTAGATCCCGTTCAAGGTCTGCAGTGAGATTATGTCTGTCCGCCATAACATATTTCTTACTGGTGCGGGAGCATATTGTAGTGTCATTTGCGTAGATGCCTACTTGGGACCTGATCTCATTTGGGAGGTCGTTGATGAAAATAAGGAAAAGCGTCGGGCCCAGGAGAGAGCCCTGTGGGACACCAGCATTCGTGCTGTAGGATGAAGAGGCACGCCCATTCAAAACGACCTTCATTTTGCGGTTATTTAAAAAAGACTGGATTAGGTTAAGCAGGCGACTGGTAACAACGTAACCCCGTAGCTTGCATAGGAGGCCAGAGTGCCAAACCCTATCGAAAGCCTTGGAGATGTCCAGAGCAACCGCGCGAGCCTCATTAGACTCATCAAGGGCCTGGAACATGTACTCCGTTACGGTTGTTAGCAAGTCGGCCGTGGACCTGGCAAAGCGGAAGCCATATTGTCTGTCAGAGAAGAGTTGATATTGAACTATCTATCAGGAAAATTCTTTATTATTTTCTTATTGTCAAATTTCCGGACTTTTTTTTTCCTCATTAAAATTTAGAGTGTGTGCCAAATTTTGGTTAGTCGAAAACTACCCAGTGAAATATAAAAGTTTGAAAAGCATTGCACTACGGATTGAAAACGCAAACAACGTATTCCAAAAGGATAGTAATATGGAAGTAGTACTCAATGCTAACCAAAACGCTCCCTCACCAAGCTGTTTCTGGTGCCTGTTTGGGAAGTATTTTCATAGTAATAAAAAAAAATGTGCAGCACTTTCACCAAGAACAAATGCACAAATGCAGCTGCCAAGTACAAAGAGATTTACATTTATTGGTAAATGAGATTCAGTGTTTCAGATGGGGAATATTACATAGGTAAGATGAAGTAAAGTGTTGGATATTTATCTACATATTTTTAATAATGCGAATGATACTCGCATCGATCGTTGCATTCCTAATGTGATTTACAAATTGCATCTGGTGCGTGAAAATAACTTGTCAAAAAAAGATATTTTACTTTAAAGGAAACAAGAAACAAAAATATGACTACTAAAACCATGGAATCAATTTTAATAATAATAATAATTATATATATATATGCGGGTTGAATATATAAAAGCAGCAACCTTTCTTTGAAATATCTTTTATTAAATACTGCCAACGAGGAAGATATAAAATTTAGAAAACATTTTATATTGCTAAATACTACAAAAGGAATAAAATATTAGGATGCTGAAAAACTTAATAAAACCTAATTAAATCTTCTTTGTCGGCCGTATTTAATGAAATATATATATATATATATATATATATATATATATATATATATATATATAAGTGTGATTCTTCAGAAATGAATTGAGTTCTTTCGGTGACTGACGTGTGTATACACTGCTTATATACAACACGTTATAATTTCCCTTATCAAATTCCATGCGCCTATGGCTAAGGGATAGCGACTACGACTGGGATCAAATCAGTCGAGTTTCGATGCGAGTTTCGATGTATAGCTACACTGATGAACAGTGATACAGCGAGACAGGCTTGTACGTTGATGACTAATATATATATATATATATATATATATATATATATATATATTATTAGGTGAGTATGAGCATAGATGTTTGTGTATATATATATATATATATATATATTGCAACAACGAATGAGGTAAAGACGAAAAATAAACTTCTAATGTTTTAAAATAGCTAATATATATATATATATATATATATATATATATATATATATATATATATAGGTAATTAGGTAATTTTAAAGATCATTTTATTAATATATATATATATATATATATTATTAATAAACCTTTTATTAATATATATATATATATATATATATATATATATATATATATAAAAGGATTTTTGAAATTACCCTTCCCCTGATGCATTACAGCGATCTCAGTCAGTTCATTCAAAGCATTCACCCTCATTTCTTCCACTTATTATATTATATATATATATATATATATATATATATATATATATATATATATATATAGTGTTGGGTAGTGAGAATTTTTACTGCTATGATGTTGTTTTTTCAGTGGTTTACTGATAAAAGCCTATTTGCAAGAATGATTTTGTAGTAGAGTGCTCGATATCGAGGTAGAGATAAAGCGTTAATAGTATTAATGTGGTGATGTTTTTCAATTAACGGAGTAGAGTCATGACTACTTCGAAGGTTCGTATATCCATCGTCGTGATGTTCTTTCTTGTCAGCCTAGACATCAACTTGTGGTTGTTCCCCTGTTTTTATGTTATTATTAATATTTATATGGAACTTAGTGTATTTTGATATCTTGGTATGTTGTTTTGAGTTCTTTTTATACCGTATTATTTGCTTATTGTTTACATGCTGTTAACGTAGGACAATATATATATATATGTATGTATGTACATATATATATATATATATATATATATATATATATATATATATATACTAGCAGTATAGCCCGGCGTTGCTCGGGTGTAATGAAAACTTTGTAACTAATCCATGGTCGTGTGAACTTTGGTGAGTATCGTATAAAATTGTGGATTTGTATAAAGGACATACAGACAGATAAACAGACACACATACAAACAACTTGCTTTCTATATATAGATATTATCGATTTTCTGCACTATTGTAAGAACTGCAACCTTGAAACTTCTGAATATCGTTTCTCATGTCTTTTTCTATGAGTGTATCAAATTTGATTAAATTCGGACCACTGCTTCTATAACCCGGCTTTGATGAACTTCGTGAAACCATCTTCCGCACCGGAATGGAAATGCTTATGAATGTTTGAAATGATAAAAAGTATTGGAGGTAGATCTCATCATTAAATTTATTTGTTGAATGTGTTCTTACACTTTTTATACAATTTCGTACAATTTTTGTCTCTGGTCTTATAATTTTGATTATGTGTAACTCGCCTCATTTTATAAAAATGTAAATCTCTAAATAAAATATTTGGAATGTAGCTTTTTGTTTCCAAAACCCTTTTGATTGTAGTATTGGTAACCTTAAATCGTAGGAGTTTAAAATCTATCTGTAAAAAATATTTCTTTTTAAAGATTTTTAAGTGGTCTTAAATTTTTGATCAGGAGTGCATATATATATTTGATATTTATTATGCAAGCATATCACTAATGATACCTCAATAATAAATATATCAACAATAAACATTTAAATACAAGGAAAGTTTAAAATCTGTCTCAAACCATAAGAAATGGTCGTGTAAGAAATTAGACAGGCGAAATTGCTTGACGACAGTTGTCTCGCACAAAATCACAATTCATTGTGACTAAATTTGTTAGTAATTTGGCCTTTCTTATACTGATTACCACATTATGTTAAGGGTCATGACCTCAGCGTAGATGCAGGTTACATCGTGAAGATAGCTGATTTAAAAGAAATGTTTAATCGTGAGCAGTTCTAAACAACGTATTTTAGCTTTAATTTCAAGTTAAAATAATAACAAAGATTCTCCAACATTTGGATAATGTTTTATCTTCAGAGAGGTTACAAAGACGGTAACACAAATACATCCACCATCAGCGACGATTTTATCTTGTGTTGGCATAAAACTCCGCTAAGCAACAGCAACAGTTACCAAAAACCTACTACACATATTTGTTTTACTACAACAACGCTCTCCCTTAGACTTACATGTTACTTTTCTGATCAGAGTACAATTAAACAACATTTCTCAGAAAAACATAACCATGTAGGTAATATCAGAGAGATTTTAGTCAACAATACAATAATTCTTACTAATACACACAGTAAAAAAAACCTTCAGATATTGGAGGGCATCTACATTAAATCCAAACAACCCACACCTAATAAAACCACGTGTAAATCTGGTCATAACACATTACATTGCATTTAAATATATGGTTCTGTTATCATTTCGAGCTCTCACGCGGTGTGATCTCAAAAAACCGCATTACAAATTTGCGAACTGCGTTTCCTATTTTTGGTAACTGTTGCCGTTGCCGTTGTCTAGCGGAGTTTTATGTCAACACAAGATAAAAATCGTCGCTGATGGTGGATGTTTATTGTGTTAACGTCCTTGTAACCTCTCTGAAGATAGCTCATGTGAGCCGAAAGCTTAGAACCAACTTAATAAAAATTATCCAAATGTTGAAGAATTTTTTCTTTATTTTCAACTGAAATTAAAGCCAAAATACGATGTTAAGAACGACTCATGATTAAACATAATAGATATGCATTGTCTTTTATATTTAACAATATATATATATTTATATATTTATATATATATATCATTATGTTATATTATATTACGCTCTATAATACTCATTATATTGAGCACTGTTCATAATAAAATAAATGCCAGAGAACTCAAGATATATAAAAAACCTCGAGACCTCTTCACTTGGAAATATATATATATATATATATATATATATATGTCAAGAAGTTTTTATATGAAATAGATATAACAAAATTGTAATTTTGTCGCAAGCATAAACTTAATTCCATAAAGTCATAATTGAAGAATTACGTTACACAAAAGCTTCTTTATACTTCTTTTTTCATTTAAATCGCTATTGATTGTACCTTTATGGCCATTGTTTTAAAATACCCAAACATATCATCGATAGTTGTGTGAGGAAAGTAGATATAGTGTGGGACATCTATCTAAACGAAAAATCACCATTGAATATTCACAAATTCGTGCAATAAATTAATTTCAGCTTGAATAAAAGATACATTTTTAAATGGAAATTACTGTCAGACATATAACGAATATTACAAATGCATTGAGTTTTATTTTCATATTATTTCAAAATATCTCTTTTATTTTCAAATGTTGCGTGATGGTATAATTGACTCAGATTAGACTTAAGATATCGCTGAGTCAAGCTCCAATTCAATTCGGTTTCATTGACTTTAATTACGAACAAACATGTACGCGGTATATATATATATATATATATATATATATATATATATATATATATATATACCCAAATCTATGCAAAAGGTATGGCAGCCAAGAAATTAATTTTGCTTTTTTCATGTTTTTGAAGATTTATTACTTTTCTGAACATAAATTATATACAATTTTACGAATCCTGTATATTTTAGGTTCAGAAAAGGAAGAAAGGGGTGAACAAAAAAAAAGTTGAATAAAAACCGTATGTGTCATTTTACCAAAACTTTCATAAAGCATGATTACTACCCAAATACACAAATAAACTGCGTAGCATTTGAGCACTCTGGAAAAAGGGTAAACAGTAACTACTCTCCGTCGTTTACACCTCAATCATTCGGCAATAAATTTGAGCACTTTCGGCTACTGGCGTGTGTTTACATTGTGTATATAAGACGTTAAAATCTGCATTCCTCCACCGAGCGCTCAAGGCTTACAATTAGAATTGCCAACTGATATGAAATAGGCCGGATTCCAAACCTCTCTGGAAGCAATCGGAAGTCTAACTATACTGACATGTTGTGATACAGCAAAACAAGAGTCTGCAGATGAGTATATAGATATATAAAATTTTAATGTAACACGCGCTCCTGCTCTCTCTCTCTCTCACTCACTCACACCACACACACACACACACACACACATACCCCCCCCCCATACCCCCCTATATATATATATATATATATATATATATATGTATGTATATCTTAGAAGTAGTACAGATTAATGAGTTGACAGTCCTCTTTAGTGATTCATTTTATAAAGTGTGCTCAATACTTAGAACAGTATATTATATGGTAAAATTTTTAATAAAAGCTTATTATAAAACATAGTTTACTGCAACATTAGAGCTGTTGTGCTTCGGTACTGTCTTATTAGCACCTCGTCAGCAAGAAATCAAAAAGTATCGAAAGACAAGAGCTCTAGTGTTGCAGTAAAATATGTTTTATTATAAACATATAATAAATACGCCAAGCGGTTGTTTACAAAGAGAATGAGCTAACGCATAGCTGACCGCAAGTTCGGCTCCAAGGACTATTGGCGGTTATGCAAACGGGTGCTGAACATTAGCAATTCCACAATCCCTCCTTTAATCAATGAATTTGAGGTTCTCACGTCATCTATGGACAAGGCAGAGTGCTTTGCTTGTAGATTCTCATGATTCAACTGAGGCTAAACTGTACGACGTATATATTAACCCGACAGTAGTATCGCGAGTAATTTCAAAACTTGACCCCCATAAGGTGAGCGGTGGCGATGGAATCTCGGTGATAGTCCTTAAGAGGTGTGCTCCTGAACTCTCCCCTGTCCTCTCTAAACTTTATAACTACTGCCTTTCTGCTTCCTGTTTTCCTGCATGCTGGAAGTTCTCTTCAATCGTTCCTGTATTTATGAACTGTAGTGAACACTCGGACACATCCAAGTATCGCTCTATCAGTCTTCTACCAATTTCGGGAAAGTGTTCGAGGCCATAATTAATGCTGAAATAGTTCAACATCTTACTGCCCACAAACTATACTCTGACAGGCAGTATGGCTTATGCTTTGCCAGGTCCATGTCCAACATGCTAAAAACAGTTACGTAATACATGCTCCAGCCCCTTGATGAGTCAGGCGAGGCTCGTGATGTTGCTCGGAACATCTCCAAGGCTTTTGAAAAGGTTTGGGGCTTTGGCCTTCTATGCAAGCTACGGGGTTATGGTAGTACCGGATTCTTGCTTGAGCTAATCCAATCTTTTTTAATTAACCGCAAAATGAAGGTCGTTTTGAATGGGTATGGTTCTTCATACTACAGCACAAATGCTGGTGTCCCTCAGGGCTCTATCCTGGGCCCGACACTCTTCCTTATTTTCATCAATGACCTCCCAGATGTGATCAAGTCCCAAGTAGGCATCTACGCAGATGACACCACAATTTACTCCCGCATCAGTAAAACACCCGTCATGGCGGACAAACATAATCTCGCTGCTGACCTTGAACGGGATCTACACTCTGTGGTGAATTGGGGCAAGAAATGGCTTGTCAATTTCAATGAGTCTAAGACCAAGCTGTTGTCTGTCAATCATTACAGGCAACCTTTCCTGCCTCCCATAAGCATGGACCAAGCGAGTCTCCCTGACAGCAATACACTGCGACTCCTCGGCCTTACCCTCTCTTCTGATCTCAAATGAAACCACTACATAGAGTCCATAGCTAAATCCACTGCTAAGAAGTTTGCGTCACTGTGTCGGGCCAGGTTGTTTTTCCCGCCTGAATCCATCCTGCATATATACAAATCATATATTGTCAGGCGCCCCTGCCGTTCATCTCAGTGTTCTCGACAGGCTCCGAAGGAGAATCAGTAATGTGATAGGTAGCGACTTGGCGGCTCGACTACAGCCACTTCCCCAGCGACGAAATGTGGCCTCCCTTTGTCTATTCTATGAATACTTTCATGGCTGCTGCTCGAACGAACTTAAGTAACTGGTGCCTCCCCGACAGGTGTTTACTCGTGCAATCAGACTGGCAACTGGATCCCACCCATTCACAGTTAGATTAACCAAATGCAGACGACAAATCTACTCCTGTAGCTTCTTTTTTCGCACTTCCCGCCTGTGAAATTCGCTTCAATATTCTTGCTTTCCTGACGGCTACCACCTCCTGGAATTTAAATGCAATGTCAATACTCGTCTATTAACCACTTGACTCTAGTTATTTCCCCACTCCGTATATCCTTTCCTTTCTCTCCACCTTTGAATCTGTCATCACACCTGTATTCCCATCCTTCTATTGTTCCTTTCTAAATGGTTCGTCTTCCTCTACACTCTCTTCTAATTAATCTTTGTGCACTTATGTAGCCCCCTGCACATCAGTGGCATTACCGCCTTGCTCGAAGTGATACGATTAAAAACAAAATTACCGTATATAGCAGTAATAAATCCAGAAAAAGATTGGTAAATAATCCCAACAGGTCTTAGTAATATTGGCCCAAATATTACCCTGATCCAACACCTAAATCGATGTAAATCTAATTTACTGAACAGATACTAATTTATTTCATGTGTAAATTCAGATTTTACATTTGGGAAATAGCTATTTCAACATGTCTACTAGATTTGTGAATTTTTCAACCTCAGAATGAAAGCTAGCAGTTTACCCGAAAAGGTATGGGTAGCAAGTAAGAATAAACTTTTGTGTATCTAAATTTAAATTCTAAGCAATATAAAAATAGGTTAAACATATAATGATTAAATTAGAAGGAAGGGAATAGTTAAACTTTTTAAATCGAATTTAAATCTACATTTATGACGACATTTGCTAATTATTTGGTTGTTTAAGAAGTAAAATCAGACATTGATATTTTAGTATCCTAATTTCATCTCTACTAAGCACAGATAACATTTATCACTTAGACTATAAGTAGTTGTGCTGAGCTTATTGATTTTCAATCTATCTGAGGGTTTTAGGCTTTCTTCCTTCAGTTCCCACTGTCTGAAATTTGAGTTTAGGGTTAGTAAAATTGTGCCTATGAGAATAAAATCATTGTTTCCAAAATACCGCCGAAAATCCGATGTACACCATAGAATTTCCCTTGTACCCCTTGGAGGAAATATATGTTTGGTAGATCTCCTTTTTAGAGCTGCAGTTATCTTCAACAGGACAATTTTTCTTGAATCTGCAATTGCAGGAGGGTACAATAAGGGGTTTAATATTATATATATATATATATATATATATATATATATATATATATATATATATATATATATATAATACATACACACGTACTATATTTTTAAGGCGAAAAGATAAAAATCTATGGCAAGAAACTTTAGCAATTTTTTTACGGTATTAACATTACTACTTTGATAATTTAAATTAACTATAAGAATCAATCTTCTTACTTTATTTTATCTTTATTTTCTATTACAAATTGTGATTTAAATTTAAATTTAAATTTAAATTTTAATATTAATCTTTATTCAGTTTCTTTTAGTTTTGAATTTAATTTTAAATTTAAGTTTTAATTTTAATTTTAATTTTTGATTTTCAATTTTACTTTTAAATTATCTTATTTTATTTCTACAATTTATTATATTAGTGCTAATAAATTTTTATCTTCCTTTTATGTTTGTAATTATTCACTAATTTTCGTTTTATGAATAATTAATTTATTTGGGTATGTGATTTCATCGTTATTTTTTTTGTCTTTGTTTTGTTTTTAATGCTAAAGTATTTAGTTTGAAACAATGTAACCAGCGCCTGTATCTGTCTGAAATTCAATTACGGCCAAAATTTGAAATTTCTATTTCTTAGCCGTTTCTCTTGTCTCGCCACTTTTTTCCCTCTGTGCACTTTCTCATTTTTTCTTCTTTGTTCTCCTCTTCGCTTTCCGCTTCTTTTTTGTGTCTTTCCTTTCCGCTTTATTTTCTTTTTCTTTTAAAGAGGTATGATTTTTTTAAATTTAAAAATATATTAGCCTAGATACCATTTCACCGATATCTATATCTGTCGACGATTCACTTCCTGACTAAATTTTAAAATTCTCTCTCTCTCTCTCTCTCTCTCTCTCTCTCTCTTTCTGTTATCAGTTTCATTGGCTTCTTCCTATCAATGCTTTCTTTTTTGTTTTCCTCTTTGATTTCTGATTGCACTGTGCCTTTTCCTTTTCTCTTTCTTTTCTTGATTTCTCATCATGTTTTCTTATCTTTACTGCCCTTTTTCTTTTTGTCTACAATTTTTAATTTCTTGCCTCGTAAAAAAAAGTTTTCTAAAAATGAAATGAAGTGGTGTTTTAAAAGATTTCTCAATAAAACGTTTCTTAGCATCATTAATTTGTATATTTCTATATTAAGCACAGTTTTAAATTAATGTTTTGATGAACGTTGCAATTATTTTCTTCGTTCGTTATTTATTTGTATATATATATATATATATATATATATATATATATATATATATATATATATTGGATTGGTGTGAGTTTGTGACTCTGGGTTTCACGCTTTTGCAATATGAATATTTTCGCTCTATCACTGATATTGAACGTTTCTAAAGATATACCGCCCATATATAATTTATCAGTCAGTTAAGTGACTTACGTGATACACATTTAGGCGACCATATCTCGAAAGACATATGACTGACTCGGCAGAAGATTATCACGCAGTAGGCTGCCATTGCTTTCTGCGATAGACTGGTTGCCAGCTAAGGCTATAGAACCCAATTTGTTCTATTATTTAAACTATAACTGGAGAAAAGTGTCGGATTAATACTTTTTCAAATGGCACTTGCGCGTAAGTGAATGCAAGGAATTCAACTGGAATTCGAACTCGACACCCCGATTTGTCTGTCGTTCTTAGCCTATATCTACTGCACCACAACGCACATATAACAAATTGCGTATATATATATATATATATATATATATATATATATATATATATATATATATATATATATATATATATATATATATATATATATAAAGAATCTCAAGCTAGCCAAAACCTACCGCGGTTTCACACTACGGCTCGTCAGGGCTGACGAGCCGTAGTGTGAAACCGCGGTAGGTTTTGGCTAGCTTGATATTCTTTGTGTATCTTTGCTCTACTTTTGCATTCGTTTGTATTTTGCGTTTCGTTTGTACTTTGTATCGAGCACTTTATGTTTTTTTTGTGGCTGGTTCCGTTTGGGTTTTTTACTTTACTGCGGAGTATCGTATGTCTTGTCTTTATTCCGCGGATTTCTTTTTTACCCCCTCTTATCCAACGCCTTAGTGCGCCGGATTGTAACGGAATTAGGTTCTGTTTGTTAATAGTTTTTCTTAAAGTTTATCTTAGTATAAATTTAAAACTTAGATACTTGCAGAATTTATTTAGTTATTATTTTGAATATATATATATATATACGCAGGAACACACAAACACGCGCACGCACACAAAATCACCATTATGTCAGTACATTTCTATATTGATGTCCCAGTTTGCAAATATTGAAGCAAAAACTGCGGCAAATGGGGAACATCTGTTTACGCTTGGTGTGATTTTGTAATCATACTGGAAAATTCGTTTTTAATAAATGAACAAATCAAATTTCATTTTCATTCACTTTCCCGAGTACTAAGCACATGGTTCTCGCCATCAAAATAGTGGCGGACGATTTATTTGATCTGTAAAAATGTAGATTTGAGATTTAGCCAGCCTACTAACGAGTGAAATAGGCCGATGTTGACGTGTTCAGAGATTAAATGAATACATCGGTTCCCAACCAAATTATGAAAATTGTTACGCTGGTGCGTGAAAGTAATCAGGTCTAAGTGTTTGTGAATTCCAGTAGATAGTAAACTAGTGAGTTATGAGGCTTAAATTTAAGATTATAATGAACAGGCCTCGTAGAAGATGTAGACAAATAATTCAAGAAAAATGTGGTTTTATTCAAGACAATGGGAAAATAAATGATATTCTTATTTTAATCATTTCATCCCATTTCATCCCAATCAAGGCAATAATACCACTAAGACGGAAGGGGATGCTGATTGTAAGAAAATATACGGAAACTACTTATTATGAGAGATGGCAATTAATAAAAAAGATTTTTTGAAAACAGTAGTTAATGATTGACATCACTTTCAATTTTTTTAAGATCACATTTGACAGGGAAGTAAAAAGCCAAAAGAGAGTTCCACAAGCGAGAGGAGAACCTGTCAACAGAGAACCTACGGTTATATTTAGTCATTTCAACTGTAAAATGTCTGGATATTAAATTACGAAATTCTATGTTCTATAGCGAAAAGTTCATTTGAAAATTTACCATAAAAGACTTGACCCGCATAAGGCGAGCGGTGGCGATAGTCCTTAAGAGGTGTGCTCCTGAACTCTCCCCTGTCCACTCTAAACTTTATAACTACTACCTTTCTGCTTCCTATTTTCTGCATGCTGGAAGTTTGCTTCAGTCATTCCTGTATTTATGAACTGTGGTGATCCCTCGGACCCATCCAAGTATCGCTCTATCAGTCTTCTACCAATTTCGGGAAAGTGTTCGAGGCCATAATTAATGCTGAAATAGTTCAACATCTTACTGCCCACAAACTCTACTCTGACAGGCAGTATGGCTTCCGCTTTGCCAGGTCCATGGCCAACATGCTAACAACCGTTACGTAATTTATATTATGGCGGTAGAAAAGAGACTGAAGACATTCCTATTTTTAAAAATTCTTCTTGTTCTTTTTTCTTTCTGATAAAAGCAATAGTCAGCTTATAAATGTAAGAGTGGTTAGAGATTTGTTAACGGTAACAACTACTTACAAACATAAACACCTGATCAAATGACTAAACATTCCAACAACTACAATGTTTGTTTTATATCTATGTGTCTGTTAGCACCCACAGTAGATAAGACATTGGAATGACGATTATCAGTATCGAAAGCTAAATCTGTAAACAGAATGTGTAAGTCAGATCTACTCTGTGACATTCACTTTCGCACTATAATGCCCCCCAATACTTCGATCACTTTTTCTTTCAAAGAGAAAACTGATTTTTATAGATATTAGCGACAGTTGCTCCAGAAAAAGTCTGCTTTGAAATCCGTTAAGAGGACTAAAGGAAAACATTCTGTGATCCAACTCTAGTAACTACAGCAATTCACATAAAATAAAAAAGAGAGAGAAAGAGAGAGAGAGAGAAAAGAAAGTCACGTCCTGAGTCCTATATTTTAAAGTTTATATTGATCTAAGTTGCTTTCAATCTACGTCATTCTCTTTGTATATATCATCGCATCTGAATCAGATTTATGAATCTGTTTATTCAGTTTAATAAAGGCTTTCATATCAGTCATAAATATATTTTTGCTTTTTTAATAAAAGACAAAGTCCTGTGCATGGGGATATACTATATCCGGCAGCAAGGCCTTTGAGCAAGAGATTAGAGAATTTGAGAAGCCCAAAACAACCACTTATTTCATGTTGTTCACAATTCAACCCTTACTTAGAGTGGTAGCACCTGTCAGGTTCCCAGCTATAGGGAAATTGTGAACGCACAAAGAAAATAACAATAAAGTTTAAAAAATATATTTTTATGATAAAAATACCAATAAAACATTTTTACGTAAAAATAATTACGAACAATATCTATTTATATCAGAATTCCACCAGTAACTATTTCTAGCAGAATTACCAAAACTACCACACACAAATACACACACAGAGACAAAGTTCCATTTATATATATATATATATATATATATATATATATATATATATATATCAGGGTGGCCCATGAGTCACTTTACAGTTTGAAAATGAAACAACTGTTTCTTAAATGTGTGTATTTAATTAATTCTTTTTTATCACACTGTTTGGAGTGTGGAAATTTGTTCTGACTTAATTACGAAAGATAATGTCTTTTCAGTAGCCTCCATTCTCGGCTTCGCAATGTCGAGCTCTTTCTAAGCTATTCTCCATGACAGTTCTTAACATCGGAGGTTGAAGGGAAAGAATATTCTGTCGTATTTTTGCCTTAAGTTCTTCGATGTTTCAAGGCTTATTTGCGTACACTTTGTCTTTAAGATATCCACAAAACCAAAATTTTGGTGCTGTCAAATCAGGAGAACGTGGAGGCCATTCAAAATCGGAATTTCAAGAGAATTTTTGATTCTGAAACATCGCAGTTAACAACTGCATTGTGGCTCTAGCTGTATGTGAAGTTGCTCCATCTTGTTCCCACCAATACCCTGGCATGTTTGCTAACTGAGGTTGAACAAAATTCCCTAGCATATCTCTATATCTCTCATCAGTTACAGTCACAGCATTTTCATTTGCATCTTCAAAGAAGAAGGGCCCAATAAACCTTTCTGAGGTTACTCCACACCATACTGTAACTTTTACTGGGCGCATTGGACTCTTATGAACTTGATGTGGATTTTCGGTGCCCCAGAATCTGGTATTCTGCTTATTAACAGATCCATTCAAATGGAAATAAGCCTCATCTCCTATGATCAACTTGTGAATAAACTTGCAACAATTGACCGTCTATTTTCAAAGTAAAATTCAATTATCTTAACTCGTTGTTTTCTTGTAAACTTATCTGTACCAAAAATGTCCTAACATTCTATTTAATAATTCTGAAAAAAGAAATAAAAATATCTTAATAGAAATAAGTAGTTTGATTTCTAAAATGTAACGTCACTTATGGGCCGCCCTCCTAGGTTTCTACAATCTGATGCCTTCAGGCGATTATTATAACTAATTTCAGCGTTTTTGTTTTTCTTTAGAAACGCTCACGTAACAGTGATTTATTTTATGTACACGCATTTTTTTAAAGTTCGAATATGTTATAACGTTTTCGTCCATGGTTTTATTGTCCTAATAGTTATTTCATGATATGGTTACTTGTAGTCAGAATTTCTGTTCTTTAATAAAGTAAATCATTTGTGTTTTAGAATTACATAATAGCTAATGTTTTTCCTGGCACAGTCTACATAATTTGTCACCGTTTTGGGCTGTTTTTACTATACTTCACGTTATGACTGGATATTTTCCATAATTTAATTTTAATTTTCACACGTGGCTAACCAGTTTTGTACAATTTTTAAAGTTTTCTAGTTTAAAAATAGAACTGTGATTAAACCACATTTTCTTTGGTTGATCCCAAAACCGTTTTGTTTTGACCATCTAAGTCATGTACTTCTGCGTTGCAAATGGTTTTTGTATTACAACATCTTTGAAGTAGGTATTCATTTTTATCCCTGCAGTTACATTCCGTATCAATGATCTTGTTTTTTTATGATGCTATTTAAATTTATGACGTTTTGTTTCTTTATGAAAATTTCTAAGTGGTACAAATATAATTCAGTTTGATTATATTCCTAGTTAAAATTGTGTTTATTTCTAAATCTTTTGGAAAGTGTCTATCGATCAGTTTAAAAATATTTGCCCTAATTTTGTTTTTACTTCTGAGTTAAATAGTTGGTTGAACCAGACACTGTTTCGTTTTCTATGACTGATTTTCATTTCATGTTTGGTTGGGAATTGAATTCTAAAATGTTCTTATGGCCTGATATGTTTTGAGCAACTTCATAGTTTCTTTTCTTTACATAAAATATTATTTTGTTTAAAGAATGTTTGATAGCATATGCTCTATTGTAAATGTGTTTAATTCTGCTTTTAGGATGGTTAGATCATGATTTTATGTACTTTAAATTTGTGTCTGCTTTCATGTATGGAGAGACATTACCAGTTTGTAAAGTTAATTCTACATCTAAATATTGGACAGCTTTTCAATTTGTTTCGGCTATTATCTCAAAATCTAGTTGTTTGAAGATTTTATAAACAGCTTTCATTGTTTTATCATTTTCTCATTTGTTGTCCAGTGCTACCATTAATCTGTCATCTTTGTATAATCCGTGGTTGTCTATGTGGATTATTTAATTGATTTTATTTAAAATGTCTATACCCATCGGATATGGGTTGTGGCGCAGTGGATATCGGCTCGGAACGAGAAATAGGAGAGCCGAGTTCAAATTCCAGTCGAATTCCTTGCATTCACTTACGCGCAAATACCCTTGGGAAAGGTATTAATCCGTCACTTCCTCCTAGTTATGGGTTAAATAATAGGACAGATTGGGTTCTATAGCCTTGGTCGGCAACCAGTCCACCGCAGAAAGCAATGGCAACTTACTGCGGGATAATCTTCTGCCCAGTCAGTCATATCCCTTTCGAGACATGATCGCCCAAGTGTGTATCACGTATGGCACTTAAATGACTGACTATACCCATCAATGCTGAAATTTCGGCTCCGTCATAGAAACCTAAGATGCGTAATAACTCGTTAACAAACGATATATATATATATATATATATATATATATATATATATATATATATATATCGTTTGTCTAACCGTACTGACGATCTGTGATACAGTGAAACAGATCTGTCTACGGATGACTATATATATATATATATATATATATATATATATATATATATATAATCAAAAACAAATGTTGTGAGTTTTTACATATGTAATATGATATTTCGTGGATCTCTTATTGACCGCTTGTCGGAGCAAATTCATGGGTCCAATCTATCCAGAAAAATCAAGTAAAAAAGAAAGAAGAAAAAAAGAAAGAAAGAAAAGGAGAAAAATATAGGGGAAAGAAGATTAACTTAACAGTGTTAAACCTTAGAGTCACGCGGTGGCCTTTACAAAAAACAATCGTTAAGGAATTCAGTGAATCTTGATTTGTGTTCTAATAAATTCAAAACAAAAATAAAACTTCATTCATACAATTTCATATCATAGATTTTTACAGCTCTATTTTATACGACCTATTAATTAAAAGTTTAAATTTGGCTAAAAGCTTCATAAACATTTCGAATGTTTAAATTGAAATAATTTTAGCATCTAGACAATCTTTACTAGTATTTAACGATTCCACTCGGACTAAAATCCTTAAAAATAGCTTTGACGTTACAATTGAAGCGTATGATTCAGTCCAAATCGCTGATCATATATTCATATACATTTATAAACTTCGTAGAATTGTTGATCCAATTCAATTCGGTCTTTACCAAGATGATGGACTTACGTATATGTTAGGGCGCCGCCTCTATTGGACTACATAACGGACTGGTGGATTCTTTACAGGGAGAGTCGTAAGGGTTCGTACAGAGTCGTACAGAGTCACTTGAGAAGATTTAGACACACTTCCGATGGCGTACCGGAAGTAATCACGTATACACACGTCTTACGACGGATTGGACTATTGTATCTTTTCTATAGTAAATATTACTAATCACTTCTGTACCTACTAACCGTCTTTCCGCGGAATACAACTTATATTCTGATTCTGTTGTTGAGTTATTCATTTACATTTAGCGACATAACAGTATACCCCAAACAGCAATGGACATTTGACATCTAAAATTCAGAAAAAAATAATAAAAGCCTTTCAATTTCTAGGTTTCAAAATCGAGATCTCATCTAATCTCAAAATTGTTAACTATTTAGACATCAGTTTAACCATTTCCAACAATACATTTAAACCATAGCATAAAACACCGATTTATATTAATGTCAATTCTAATCGCCTTAAATAAATAATTAAGCAAATCCTTAACAAAGTAAATACTAGAATATATAGATTATCGTCCAACAAAAAATATTTAATGAGAACAAATCCGTATTCAATGAAAGCATAAATAATATACCAGGAAAATTTGAAAGAAAAAAATAAATTTAAAAATTTAGAAATACCTGAATTTAGAAATATTCTTTTTGACCAGTACTGAATATTTGACGTGATCTTTCCCAACATTGTAAACCGAATTATCTAGGCACAGGAAAATTCAGCATATTGAATCAAAGAATAAACCCAAGGCTTAATGGTTGGAACAACATGACACATTTCCACGATCGATTCGAAAGTTACTTTGACTACTGAGGATAGGCTCAATGTGACATGAACAGACAAAGGCAAGGCGGATGGAACGCCAACCAGGGTAAGGGGTACGGCGAATTTTAGAGACGAGTTTTCAGTTCATGCTCGTCGTTGGAGTTACCGCTCCTTAGGGATATTCAATACTGAGAGATATTTCCAAAGTTTTGGGAAAAATCCATACCTTTGTAAATCTCACTTCGCGAAACTTTTTTCACATCAACAATCGATGCAAGGAAAAAGCATTCGTGTGTAATTTTTAAAGTTTAATGTTGTTTTGTTGAACACACACTCACACGCACAACCACATGCATGTACACTCATACAGATATATTTAAAATCTAGTAACAAATGTATATATATATATATATATATATATATATATATATATATATATATATATATAGTACCGTGCAAAAGTATTAAGACAAGAACTATTTACCTTATATGAGGCATCAAAATCAAGTTTAAAATCATCCCTGTCCTAAAACTTTTGCAAACTACCGGTAGTATGCAAAAGTGTTAGGTCAGGGGTGATTTTCCTAAAAACGTCACTGAAATTCAAATTCATGTTGAAAAGCTAAGTAAGTTGCTTATAAATATTGATAATTTAAAACTAGGTGTAAAAAAAAAGTATTAAAAAGAAGTTATATTTAATTTCTCATATTTTTTAACAAGTTATTTGGAAACTACTCATTATTCTATTATCCTTAGATATTATTGACTTTTTCATATACCCACTCTGAAATTTACTGGAAATAGTGTCAACATAGTTTAAAGGTTCCCTTTTAAACTTTATTTTGATAATAGTTAGCTTTCTACCCTCGAGTAGTTCATGTAAGTGCTGTTTATTTTTGAATTTGGCAAATAATTTATTTTTTCAGCAGCCCACAAAGCCAAAGGTAACAGCGCTAACAATTGCTTTAATAAAAAAATGACTTTAATTAAATTATTTTCTGTCAATATGTCTCGTAACATATGAAATAGTTCTTGTCCTAATACTTTTGCACAGTACTGTATATATACTAGGTGCGATTGGTAAATTGTCGCAATTATTTTGATGCCTCATAAAATATGAAATAGAAATTGTCCTAATACTTTTGCACAGTACTGTATATATATATATATATATATATATATATATATATATATATATATATATATAGAGAGAGAGAGAGAGAGAGAGAGAAAGAGAATTAACTAAACTGACTTAATATTGTAAGTCGGTATATTTTAGAACATTTACAAATTTTTTGTATATCCACTGAAAGTCGTACATTTCTTTCGACATTGAAACTACAATGTCTCATCAGATGGTGTGGACAGGAAAGGAAAGCCTCTTTTCTTATACTTGGTGATTTGTGTGTGGGATGTTGGTGGGGGTTAGTGATAAGGGAATTGTCCGTTTGAATTTTGAAGAAAGTCGTGTGGGTAGTGAATATAGTTGATTAATAAGCGTCTTGGAATTTTGTGTACAGATTTAACATTAGCAGATAGGATTGTAGGTTTTATGGTCTTGCGACTAGACTTTATCCTTTGGATTTCTTAGAGGAGCAGAGTAGGTAGGTATAAGGGATGGGGGACGGGATTGAACTTACCACTTCTTTGTACAACTATAGAACATTTTTGTACTTAATCACAGTTTTTATAATTAATCTAATTTTGTATATTTAACCTTAATTTAGGATTTAGGAAGTCGATTTTTCATATTAAATTTTAAATTTTAAAAATGATCCCAGTTTTAGGTGTGTAACAGGTAAGATTAATGTAAGAGGTATAATTCAATGTTAGTATTTAAGGTAATAGGTAAGTAGGTAACGGGTGCGTAATAGGTAAAATTTAATGTAGGAGGTAAGATTTAATGTTGTATTTAAAGTAATAGGTAAATAGGTAATAGGTATGTTTGTATTTAAGGTAATAGGTAAAATTTAATGTCTGTATTTAAGCGCAGTTTTTATAATTAATCTAATTTAAATTAGATCACTGTTTGTGCTGTGTGTAAGAGTGTTATTAGTACTATGAAGTTGTATCATTTCTAAAGGGTCCTAGCTCTGACTTTTGTAGTATTTTTCAGCATGATTGTAAGGTTAGTTCTTTAATGTGCTTGCAGTTTACTGTGATTTCATGCCTCTGGTTTAGGATCTTGTTGCTATTCATATATCTGATGACATGGTTCCTTTATTGATTTAGCTGTTCAATAAAGGAACCATGTTTTGGATATATATATATATATATATATATATTAATAAATATACATATTATAGTACACCTATAGAACAACTCCGTTAAAAACAATGTAGGCAGAAATATGCAAAAATCGCGTAAACGTAACAATATTTGGTTTAATCCACACTTCAGTTGTAACGTCTAAACTAATATTAGTAAATTCTTCCTTAACGTAATTCAAAAGCATTTCTACCATTCACCCACAACTGAAGAAAAATATTCAACAAAAAACAATGTTAAAGTCAGTTAAAGTTGCGTTAAAAACAATGAAAATATATTTCGCAACATAACGCAATGATATCAAATAAATATTTTGCCCACATAAACAACGTCCGTCACTCAACTAATAACAATGATTCTTCTAAAAATAATTGCAACCGCCGATAAAATGAAACCTGCTTATTGATTGGCCAATGTATGTCAATAAATATTGTTTATAAAGCTCGAATTCATTCGGATGATAACGACAATAAGTTGCGTTGTGGAAGCATTTCTAAAAGGTGGAAGATAATATTGAACAACCACATGTTGTCTTTAAAAAACAGTAAATAAGGAAAATGTACTGCTTTATCTATTTCATTTTATGGAAATTAAAAAAACAAGAACCAAAATATTACCTAGAATATCATAGCTAAATCGAAAACTTACAATAGAAATAAAAAGAATATAATATTTGGCTTTTAGGGAAAAATCTTTTCATCTTAAACCATATCAATAATCCTAATTTGCTTAATGCAAAAATGATTTGAAGACCACATGCTGTCTTAGAAAAATACTTACACACACACACACACACACACACACACACACACACACATACACACATATATATATATATGTATATATATATATATATATATAATTACGTATATATATAATTTCAAACATAAATATGTTATAATACAACTACAGAGGTTGCTATATGTACTTAGACGTTACCTGTCGTTTAGCAAGTGACAAATTTGATTTCAAGTTGCAGATTTTTTTAAAGATTCAAAACTAGCCAAACCTTCACCAAATCAGGGAGACATTATTATATAGTCAGTAGTCACCAACCAAAATAAAAGTAATTTCTAATTTGAAGAACATAAGAACAGTCTCAAAAAACACTTTAATGGGGCATTATGTTCATATTTAATTAAAATAGAGATCGGTATTACTATTCGACTATTATTTTCTCTTTTCAATAAAAATCGAAATTTATTTTCATGTATATATATATATATATATATATATATATATGTAGAGTCGCCGACTGACACCATTTCGGTCGGGTTTCAATCCTGGGTAAAAAAGCAATTTTTAATCTAACCGTACTGATGAGCTGTGATACGGCGAAACAGATCTGTCTGCGGATGACAATATTTACGCTCTCACACCCTGATTGAGCACTCTGGAAAAATAGTAGACTTTGATAAACAGTAGCTACTCTGGCATGTAAGCATCGCCCATTCAGTGAAATGAATTAGAGCGATTTAGCTATTGGGCACGTATATTGATATGCGCTAAAAAGTCTGCCTACTTCCACCGAACGCCCATAGATCAGTTGGTAGAGTCGCCGACTCACGCCATTTTGGTCGGGTTTCAATCCTGGGTAAAAAAGTCGGAGTCTAACCTTACTGACGAGCTGTGATACGGCGCAACAGATATGTCTGCGGATGACAATATATATATATATATATATATATCAGAAATAGTAGGAGGATTTGAAATATTTAAGTAATTTATCGAGTTTTTATTCGACTTCAGCCGAATGCAAAAAGCACTGGACCGCTGTTTCGTCTTATATTTGGGACTCGTCAGCAGTGCGCATACACTACCAGGAATTGAAACCCAGACAGTATAATTCGTTACTTATTCGTCAACGGGGTCCATGGTACAGGTGGTATGAGATTTGATTAATAACCTCACTGTCTGGGTTTCAATTAAGGCTAAATACTTCCATTGTGCGTCATGTTATTTGATTTCCATTTCTGTAAAAATAATGGTTATTTCGGTAAAATATTTATACCGAATAAAACTGGTTCTGATTTAATGTACTAATTATTTCATAGAAAATGAGTATAATTTATGACCATTTTAGATGATTTGTTGAGTTTTCATTTCTCTCTCTCTCTCTCTCTCTCTCTCTCTATATATATATATATATATATATATATATATATATATATGTATTTAGCGCGTACAAACACGCTCAATAGCTAGAGTGCTCCAATTCATTATCGAATGAGCGATGCGTAATTGCCGGGGTAGCTACTGTTTACAAAGTCTTCCCCATTTATGCTCTACCCTATTCTATTGATCAAGAGTAGAGGCTCATCCATTGTTTCCTGTTCAAGAAGAGGTTCTCGGCTCACAATCTTTTTTCTCTATTTGGCCTCATTAGTAGAGCTTTCGCAACTTTTCTACGATGCTGTTGGACGGTGGCAATGGCTCTCCATATCCAGGGTACTGGATTGGTAGTTGCTACTTCTGAATGATATTTAGAAACTCTCAGCTTGCGTAGCGTCTTGAGTGGTTACACTGATCAACAATTGCATAGTATCGTGGGTCTTGTCGTGTCATAATCCGTATGGAGAGGTGTCCCTGCAAGTTCCTCTATTAGGCGACCCTGTGCCAGTTCTCTTCTTACATACCGGAGTTAATGACCGTCTTCCAACATTACTTCAGGACTCTCATTACCAAAATAACAATGAGTACTCACAACTACAAATCATCATCATCATCATTTATCCATCACACCCAATGTTGTATAGGGCAGCAACAAGAAGTTGCTGTAACAAACTTTTTTACGGAACAAGGTTGTTAGCCCTAAACCCAACCCCAAAACCAGGAGGACCGGTGGACCATTCTTGGTCCTTACGTTTATAGCACCTGGTATTCCCAAATGGTCACTCATTTAAGTACTGACCATTCTCGATGTTGCTTAACTTCGGTGAACAGACGGGAACCGATGTATTCAACACGATATAGCCGTGGACACAACTATAAATACAATGGTAAAACTACCTCACAAAAATCACCTAAACGCAGCAGCATTTTTTTTCACTATTATTCATCTTATACGTACCAACGTTTGCAGTGGGGAATATTTCCTCCACGAAAAGTTTCCAGACATCCTAGCTTTTCTATGAAACTAATCTGAAACCTACAATCCTCTTCCCAGATTTCTTCCTCCCGGACTACCTTCCTCTATTTAGGAAGGACACAAGCATCCAAATGCATGGCTTGGGGGACGATGCCAGCAAATAACTCCCTCTGATTAGGAGGATTCTCTTGAATCAGCTACAAAATGCAGGCAGAAGAAATCAAAGGGGCATAAATCATGAGAACTAATCAAAATAATCAAATATTCAGTGAAGTGCCGTACGTGATACACGCTTGGGCGATCATGTCTCGAAAGAGACATGACTGACTGGGCAGAAGATTATCCCGCAATAGGTTGCCATTAGGTTTCTGCGGTAGACTGGTTGCCGACCAAGGCTATAGAACCCAGTCTGTCCCGCTATTTAACCCATAACTGGAAGGAAGAGATGGATTAATACCTTTCCTAAGGGTATTTGCGCGTAAGTGAATACAATGGATTCAACTGGAATTCGAACTCGGCTACCCGGTTTCTCGTCTCGAACCGATATCCACTGTACCACAACGCACATATTACATGTAAATAAAAAATGTAGATAAAATTAGATTTCAAATATTTTCAATAAAAAGAAAAGAAAAAAGAAAAATTTTTTAAAATTAAGAAGTAAAATTTAGAATTAAGAATTAAATATTAAAAATTAAACAATGTAGAGAGCAAAAAATAAAAAGGGTTTAATTCATAATTGTCAAAAGTAATATTGTGGGGAAAGAAAGAAACAAAAACGAGGCAAACGTGTCGTGGAATCGATATTAATCTGGGTCTAAAAATCTAAGTAAATATTTTTTCTATGACAGCATGTGGTCTTTAAATCATTTTTTTTATTAAGCAAATTAGAATTATTGATATGGTTTAAGATGAACATTTTTTTCTCAAAGGCATATATTATATTCATCTTCTTTTCAATTAAGTTTTTGATTTGGCTATGATATTCCAGATATTAATTTTGTTCTTGTTTTTTTAATTTCCAATTTTGTATAGATAAAGCAATACTTTTTCCTTATTTAATGTAGTTTAAAGTCATGTGGATATTCAATATTATCTTCCACTTCTTAGAAATGCTTTCAAAATCCAATTTATTATCGTTATCATCCAAATGAATTCAAGGTTTATAAACAACTAACAATATAGCCCGGCGTTGCTCGGGTGAAATGAAAGCTTTAAAATTAATCCATGGTCCTGGAGCTCAGACTCTTTGGACGTTGGCACGAAAGACTAAAAAGCAATAGTTGTTTCCAGTTAAAGCGAAACCATAGGTATCGACTTCCGATATCGGGGAGAATGAGTCGTCTGAGAAAATCTATTGTTTGAGTCTAAAAACTATAATTTTAACACGTTAGAGCAGATTCTGCAGCAAGAACCACGATAAAAGGGCTGGAATCCTGGTCTTGATCAGACCTGATTGGATATCGGGATATCCAGTTCCAATATCGGAGAGAAATTAGAAAAAATAAGTCACTCATGACCTGACCATTAGCCTAAAGAATATTTGTGTGAAGATTGGTGAGGATCGGATAAAACTTGTGGATTTGTATATGCTAGAAATTAAAAATGTTAAACGACAAAAACCTATTCGTAGTACCTTGTACATTTTAAGACGACAAAATGCATATATTATTTTTTACAAAAAGGAGGCTGGTTTGTCTTAATATATATTCATGCTAAAACCTTCAGTTAAAAGTCGAGCACACCCCTGTCGCTGAACCGGATAGATTTACTCGCTTATATAAATTGTCCACCTTTCCCTTGCAAATATTAGCTGATACGCGTCAAAATACGAATTTTCTCATCCTTTTTTTATATTGAAGTCTTTGTATGAGTGTCAGTGTGTGTAGGGTAGTATGTATGTGATCAGATATCCTGAATCAAAAAATATGTGCGAAAATCTGAATTTTCCAATATCTCAAACTAAAATATAGATTACACTACATAATAAAATTTTAAAATTACAACGTACCGTGACGCCATATAAGTTATATAACAGTTCGAATTAAATTTCTTTAATCTCCATTTCTTAATACCAAATTTTCAAGTCTGAAGATAAAGACGCCACTCTTTCTCAAAATTATATAATCTCCTTCTGAACACAGAACAGCTCATCTATAATATATAAAAGTGTGGGTTTATATATTTATAAATCAGGGAGCTAAATCACATTTTATTTGTAATAATATATTTCGCCGTTAAGCTGACAGAATACATTACTCTAACCCAGTTATTAATTATACCATAACAAGATATATATATCATTATTATATAGTGGAAACAGATTGCCTATCTATTAATTTTATTTGTGTTAAAATATCTTTGGATATTTTGATTTGTTTCTTTTGTTTAAATTACACGCTCCATAAAAAGATAAGTAACCAGCACAATATCGTTTTTATTATACCAAAAATTGTTTGGAAAGATAGTGAAGTAGTTTGCAAATGTTTTGTTCATGATTTTAATTTGAAAAGCTCAGTCGTCCCTGTTATTTAAACCGTAGCTAGGCTTTAAATATCAAGAAAGAATCGCTAGCTTTTGTAAAAAAATATCTCTAATTGATTTAAAAATTAATTAAGTTTTTTCGTTTTTTTTATTTATTATTTATTTCCAGAGTCACGGTGGAAACAGGTTTAGCCAGATTGAGTAATCAGATAGTTGATTTGAATTTTTTTTATTTATTATTTATTTCCAGAGTCACGGTGGAAACAGGTTTAGCCAGATTGAGTAATCAGATAGTTGATTTGAATTTTTTTTATTTATTATTTATTTCCAGAGTCACGGTGGAAACAGGTTTAGCCAGATTGAGTAATCAGATAGTTGATTTGAATTTTCAATCGAGTTGAGAAATTTATCAATCCTTCACTTCTCTTCAAGTATGAGTAAAACAACAGGATAGACAGGTTCCGGTTGTCTGGAGTGGGAACGATTCTCTGGAGTGGGAACGATTCTCTGGAGTGGGAATGATTCTCTGGAGTGGGAATTATTATCTGGAGTGGGAAACGATTCTCTGGAGTGGGAACGATTCTCTGGAGTGGGAACGATTCTTTGGAGTGGCAACGATTCTACAAAATGCAAACTCTGCATTCAACTTATCTGCTACTTTGTAATTTTGGTCTCTTTAAGCAAAGGTGGGAAAAATGTAACTTCAGAAATATGATTTACTTGGTATTTAGTCTCGAAGAAAGGAAATGCCCACTTCTACCTCGTGCCTCGACAGAAAATAAAGTAGGCCTCAGGGTTAGTACATTGGTTCGAACACACATAAGAACTGGACAAGGCACGGACATGTAGATCTCTCTGATTTTGGACAATTCCCCAAATGGGTGTATCAGCCACGCCACTTTAGACGAATGCGATTAATTTACTTAGATAAATAATTGAATGCATTCTTTCATAAGACAATAGAATAAATTGCAAGAAGAATATCATCATTTTTGTTTTTCTTTATCTTTGATTTTTTAGCGATTTTGTAGGAATCGGCGTTCCATAATTTTCTGTCATTTGTGACTTTTAATAAGTTTTTTTTTATCTATTCTAATTTCTTATTGATATAATATACAAAATCGTTAGGCAGATTTTGTGGCGCAGTGGATATCGGCTCGGAACGAGAAATCGGGGAGCCGAGTTCGAATTCCAGCTGAATTCATTGCATTCACTTACGCGCAAATACCCTTGGGAAAGGTATAATCCGCCTATTCCTTCCAGTTATGGGTTAAATAACAGGACAGATTGGGTTCTATAGCAATAGAAAGCAATGGCAACCTACTGTGTGATAATCTTGTGCCAGTCAGTCATGTTTCTTTCGAGACATGATCGCCAAGCGTGTATCAACTGACTTACTCTTGCCTTTAATAAATCCTGTGTTGTACATTTTTCTAAGCATCCTTTCTTCATCATATACACTAAATTCTCTCATAGATTTTTCTTTTCTGATTCTTAATACGTCAGTTTTTTCCCAATATTCTTGAAAACATCGTCCCTCATATCATATTATATCCGTGTTAATCTCAGCATCCTTCTGTAGAAGCACATTTATTTCCAGTCACATCTTAATTGATGGTGTGACTGTCCAGCTTCCACTGTTATTTCTATACTGATATCATATAAAACTTCAATAATATTTTATTATAAAATTTTCTTGTTTCATAATAATTTACTTAACTTTTAAAAGGCATCATTCTCTATCAAAGTCCTCTTTAGATTCCGGTGTTGCATTTTAATTACTTTGTTAAAATATTTCCCAACTGTTGTAGAAGAGCTGACACAACTCTAGCATTCTCAGAGATGAAAAGTTTTGTCTGTGAACCGAAATAGCTTTATAAATAAAGATTAATAGCAATCAAGAATTCGGGTTGTCATTGATAGTCGGAAGGAATCGACTACATGCGTCAGTCGTTCACTTTGTCGGAACACTCTGCCTTCGGGCGGAGAGGAACCCAGACGAGGCTCCGCCGAAGAGTAGAGTCTCGTCTGGGGAAAAGCAGACAAGAATTTTGGTCCGAGATCACGGGCTCTGTCTTACCGACGTTAATTGGCCTCGAGCAACAGCTACCTTGGGGTTCTGCACACGTGGGGAGGTCGTAAATATTTCGTAGTGTCGTCTGCAATTATTATCGTGCGATATTATCCGCGATTCTAACAACTTAACCTGTCCTTTCTTTTTGATTATTGTTGTTCTCTCTTATCTGTGTTTGTCTTGTTTGTACATAATTGCACGAATATTGTGCTATAGATATTTCAGCACACATCAGCACACATTTCCTGGTATCGTAGTGCTATCTCGGCGATACAATAATTGTTATTAAAATTTTGGTGCTTGATTGGTTTTGATATTGCCCATTTGTCATTTTCGTGAGAGTCTCTTCCCTTTTCTGACAGCCATCCATTCCTTTTTCTTGCAATTAATATTTAATTCTTTCTTCTCATTTTACTTCACAACAGGATGTAGGGTTCTCTGTATTTTTCTTTACATTTTTCTATTAAAATTCTATCATCTACACATAATACTTGTTAGATTTGTGATCACCTAAAACAACACCTGTTAGAACTTATAATTCTCTCAAAATCGCCTCACTTTATATAACGATTAAGTTCAGTAAGAAGATAAATCCTTCTCTTACACCCCTCTTTTGGGAGGCTAATAATCCAGTTCATTTTCTTTCCGCATAAAGGTAATATTCTCCTAGTACAGTTTCTGGATTGTTCAAATATCCGAGATAAATTATTTTATACTTACCAAGAATTTTCAAATGTTCATTGTGACTAGATATAATTGTATAAATTATAACCAATTCGCATGTGAATTTGCACAAATACACTCCTGATCAAAAATTTAAGACCACTTAAAAATCTTTAAAAAGAAATATTTTTTACAGATAGATTTTAAACTCCTACCACTTAAGGTTACCAATACTACAATCTAAAAGGTTATGAAAACAAAAAGCTACATTCCAAACATTTTATTTAGAAATTTACATATTTATAAAATGAGGCGATTTACACATGATCAAAATTATAAGACCAGAGACAAAAATTCTACGAAATTGTACAAAAAGTGTATGAATGAATGTATGTATTGAATGTTTTATTCAACAACTAAATTTAATAATGAGTCTGATAGGGCGATAGTTTGATAGGTCAGAGGGTTCCCTATGTCGACAATTAGTAACCAATTCATTCCCTTGATTCAACAGTAAATTTTAATTGTGATAATTTAATATTATTTCTTTTTATTCATGCAAATGTTACATCTATTACAAAGAACAGTAGAAGTACGCAATGAACCTATTGATTCCCAATCCATGTGTGGATTCGGACCTTCTTCCTTGGGTTCACAAAAGTTTGGTGAACGCAGTGAAGTACAATATATATATATATATATATATATATATATATATATATATATATATAAGAAGTTTAGTCGTACTAGAAACGGAGGATAATATATATATATATATATATATATAAATATATATAAATATATATATATATATATATAAGAAGTTTAGATTAATATATATATATATATATATATATATATATATATATTATCCTCCGTTTCTAGTACGACTCTGAGTCTCATGCACTATGTAATCAGCAGGTGCATATTATGAAGTCAACATTTCTAGATTTGAATTTTTAGTTTTTGGTTCTTGTGTTGTTCTTTCTTGTTAGGAATGTCATTTTTAAACTTATTAAATTTTAATCTTATTTTGTTAATTCTAATACATAAACATGAAATTTGAATGTAAAATCAAAAAAAGTTAAATTAATATTGAAGTGTAAATTTTGTTAGCGATAAAAGTATACGTGTAGTTCAAGGGGGGACCACTAGCAGTTTATTATTTTCGAGGAATACAAGTCATTATAAATAAATAAATATGTAAATATTATGTTTACGTAATGCAGTAAGGTAACTTATGAAGCAAAAGAATAGAGTATAAAGAAAATCTAAAAGTAATTATAAAAATTAATGAACAAATGAAAATAAAATTATATTTTTAGGCGAGTCTATGTATTTGGGCAATTATTTTTTCTTTATGTGGCTACCAGTTCTTGTTTTGTTTAGTAAATTGGGGTTATTTATATGTTTTAAGATGACAAGTTTTCCTAAATGGTATAAATTACATTTATTTCCTTTTCCGTTTTATGATTTGATTTTTTAGATGATATCCCAGATAATAAATAGGTGTTTGTTGCTTTTTGATTGCCAAACGTATTTGGAGAAAGCAGTGCTTTTACTTATTTACTGTTGCTTAATGTCAGTTTATAATTGCAAAATTGGTATTCCATTAAAATGTGACATCGCAATTAGAATGGATGCTATCTCTGTAAATTATACATTCGGTCATACAATGACCTTTATATGGACAGATTTTAATTTTTTGGCAGTTATAATAACTTTTATAGGGTAACTATTATATATATATATATATATATAAATATATATATATATATATATGTGTGTGTGTGTGTGTGTGTGTGTGTGTGTGTGTGTGTGTGTGTGTGTGTGTGTTTATGAGTGTCTGTGTTTGTGTGTGGGTGTTTATGTAAAGTTACAGTAGATCGCTTCGTCAGATATAATTATTAGCTGACATTTGATCTGATATTCTCCCTTCGATTAATATTTCCCTTGAATAAATTTGATTAAAATGAAATGAGAATATGTTGAAAAACTAACAAACATTACAGACAATTTTTTTTTCATTGGAGGAAATTAAATATATTCTTGAAATATATAATAATAATAATATATATATATATATATATATATATATATAAGAATTTTCTCGGAATATGGATGCAACTTTAGACTCCTCCTCATTTTCTAGATCGTTAACGCCATAATTTTACCGATTCCAGTTTCCACTTTTTACTTGACTAACGCTAATTAAGTAATGCCCAGTCGTACTTGGTACGAAGCGTCACTATGGACGTCTGACCAGTTCAACAACGAATGTCGCTCCTTACGTTTTCTTAGAGTCCTGTATTTCTCTTAATCATGTTCTATTCATGTGTTTTGTAGGCCCAAAAGCTGGATGTTCGCCAACAAATCCATTACAGTTATTGAGACAACGAGAGTGCGAGTTGTCTTGCATAAACATCAGAGCAGCTACTTAAATGCGTGCCTGTATACATTTCGAGTACGTCATGCAGCAATGTGTTGCTCTAAAAGCTTTTGACTGAAAGTCACGTCTTCTCCGGCTTGAGAACCAGAATTGCTTCGAAGATTACAACGCGTACCAAGCCCATTAAAATGTTAAACCAGAGGAAACAATTGGGGGTCTAACGAAAAACATTTAAAAACGCTTACAAAGTTCATTTCTCAAAGTTTTCTAATGAACAGAGAAGTATCCTTCAAACTTTTCCATGTTTGTGTCGAGTATTTTTGTAGCAGAATGTCATAAAAATTAAAGTTTATTTAAAGTATATAAAATACTGCTCTATAGTTTTAAAACGCCAGCATTTAACACCTGAAATATTCAATCTTCCCAAGAAATGCATAGAGTGATATCATAATCACTCTATGCAAGGTAGTAAAGCCCTAAATTATGTTTTCCTCTGTGTAAGTTGCCTTTTATTTTGTTCTGTGAGTACTGAATTTTCCAAGCCTTCCTTCCTCATCATGTGCCCCAGAAGGTTCTACTGTCATAAAACTGTTATATCCATAAAATGCTATCGTTTTGGGTCAATGGATTCAACTGGAATTCGAACTCGGCTCAGCCGGTTTCTCGTTCCGAGCCGATATCTACTGGACCGCAACCCACAACGCACATCGTTTTGGGTAGTCGCCGTAAATCATTATGTCTGATCTGTGGTGATTTATTGACACGTAAAATTTGAAAACACAATGAAGTCATGCGGCTCTGATTGAGGAACTGGAGATCCGAGATCGAATTCCAGTCGTGTTAATTACATTTACTCACCTGCTTATTTCCTCCCTTATCTACCCTTTACTCACGCTAACGTGTGGTACCCCGATCTCGTCGACACTTAGCCTACAACGAACGACATTGTCCGGGTGCCAGGAAGCCGGCTGCTGAGCGTCCGACCACGGCGAGTGGTGGTGGTCGTCGATACGCGTCCGAGTACGCCCGGCGGGTGGTCTTCGGCTGGACGTCTTAATCGCGTCTGATCACGCCAACGTGTGCAACTCCGATATTGTCGACACTTAGCCTACAACTAACGACATTGGCCGGGTGCTACGTAGGACTGCTTGGTTTGTATACTTCTGGGTACCTGCTAGTAAATAAAACTCTGATCAGGCTCTGAAAGTCAGGCTTTCTTGCCCAACACACCACACTTCCAATGACATTAAGTCTATTTAATGAACTGCTGTAAATGTTTAGTAAAACAGTGACTAAAAAAGACAGTAATGTTTTAAATATTGGTAAGAACTACAAATAAATTTGGGGAGACCTATAATTGTGCACTATTCCGCAATCTACTTAATCTCCGGAAGTATTGTTTTCCTCTGTTTTTCAGTGGGTGTGGGGATTAACGGAAGTGAAAAGAAAATAAGGAATAAAAGAATTCCACGTGCGGCTTAAAAGTTCAAAGAAATTTCTTTGCAAAAACATTCGATCAAATGACCAGAGAATTAAGCAAAAAATTATAATAAAAAAAACAAAAACATAAATACATACATAATAACATACTTTAGCGACTTTCAACGAGGAAAAATAAGTAAATCCTTCCAACCAGAGTTCACACCCACACACATGTAATAAATAAAGTTTATTTTTCAATGTTGGACATAGGTAAATGACTTTACATTTAAATTTTTGGAGATTGTAGCTGTCGGGGAAGCAAGTTAATGGAAGGGAATTACACAGGCTTGAAGTACGAGAAAAGAAGAAAAATTTGTACACCTTATGTTGTTAGAATTGTGGCCGTCAACAATGAAACTTTGTCGGATATCTATTTTTCTCAGAACCGCCTCGACGTTTAGTTTGAATAATGTCGTGAGAACACACATCATAGTTTCTAAACCGTTTTTAACCGTATGAAGGCAGTTTGCTGCCATTAATACACGCAATTCAGTTCCCAAGAGCCCGTCAAAAAGTATTGTTACTAACTGAGGATGGTAAATATTCGTTTTAGATCCCTAAGGCTTTTATCCTTTGCTTGTTTTACAAAATAGCCTTAATTCCGTGCAAATCTATATGCTGAACTCAAATCAATAATTACTCATTGAAAAAAACCTATCTTTATTGATCCTAACGAGTGAACTTCATCTCGACAAAAAAAAAAGCGAGATAAAGTTCGATTTTCTTCTGGTTGTTAACATCTAGGTTTCTTCAAAAATTTGTTAATTCGAGGTCAACATATAAATTTGCACAGAATTAAGCCTATTTTGGAAAAACTGAAGGGATAAAAGCCTTCAGGAACTAAAACAAAAATTTACCCTGAGGATTTTATAAAGGTTTCCATATAAGCAAGGCTTCACATGATGAGTATATATACGATAAACAATGATATACTGAAAAGATGATAGTTGCAATTATCGTAGAAACAACTTCTTGCAAAAATATTAACAATTCTGAGGAAGAATCAGTCTGAGTTGAACCACCATTACCAACGGAATCGTATGAGTTGGATCACTGAAACCAATTCACTATCCACAAGATGAGAGAAACATTTTTGAAATCATTTGAGGCAGTGAGAGTGAAAAATTGGTTGCCCCCTATGAGACTTGTTTGCAAGAATCCATTTCTGATCTGGTATGTTTTCTCTGAAGATCGAATATTTCATGTGTAGCCAAATACGTTCAGTGGCGTTACATGAAAACAATAATTTTCTTCAGCATTTTTAACGATAGATGTTATCATCCTGTATAGTAGGGTCAGTTGGATACTGTCTGTGAGAGATGAACAATGACTTAATTCACTCATCCAGATATTTAATGTTTAGAGTGCTTAGGCGTTAAACTGTGAAGGATGCAGGGAATTCAGAAGTATTGAATCAGTCTAATGGTAATTACGAATGTACGGAAACTCGAAAAGCTCGCCCTGATCCTTATGACAATATAACTACAAAAATTCTTGGTGAAAGCCTTACATTCAACACGGAGGCATGCATCAAGCGGTTTGAAGATGTTTTGTTGCCCTGGGTTAAGATGGTGGTTGCTAGAAGACCATATGTCTGGCATCACATAACCAGGAAGAACCCATTCATATCAATCAGACATTTTGTGAGATTACATCACCCCATTACTTCTGGTTACATACTTTCCCTGACTGCACTAAATTGATTATTATGTGAAGGTCACAGTTGGGCTCTTTGTAAAACGAAAGATGGACTGAAAGCAAGATTATGACAACATTCTTCTTCTTCTATGTGCCCTGTCCTTTCAGGACGTAGGCGATCATGGTTTTCCACGTTTCCCTATCCCTGGTGGCTCCGAGCACGCCTTCTCCTGTTACACCGTGCAATCCTCGTTCTGTTATCCACCTGATTAGGTCTTTCAAATATGTTATCCGTTGCTTTCCCCTGTCTCTTTTTCCCTCTATCTGGCCTGCTAATATCAGATTATCCAGGTCCTCCTTCCTCATTGCGTGTCCCAGGAACTTCAGCTGTTTCTTCCTGATGATCGGTACCGTTCAAGAGATTCAAAAGTCAACTGGAGGCCATGTCTGAAGCTAAAAGTGATTTTATTGAATAAATCTACACTTACATATTCTGAGATATTTATATGTAATTTTGGTAAATATATCTGTTAAAATGGGATGTCAATATTATTGTTACTTTTGCGTAATTTAAATGGCAAGTTATCGGTCCCACCATTCATTGGAAAAAGCAAATTATTATCTAGTTTAAAAACATTGTCTATGTAGAGATTTCAGTCATTGATTACTTCACCTATATATGGACGAGTGTTGAGTCATTTAGCTAAAATCATATCTAACACTCTGAGACTGTTATCTATTAAAAATATTGACCAACTTACTAAAAATATAGGTAGATAGATGCAAAAAGACTGGGATAGATAGATAGATAGATAGATAGATAGATAGATAGATAGATAGATAGATAGATTGTATATGTTTTGTTGTTAATGTCAAGATATATCAACACAAAGGAAGAATTCACAAGAAAAAAACCACAAGTCTTCCACAATTTTGAAGAGCTTCATAAAGGTTTCCATGTTGACAAGAAGAACTTAAGTTCGTGACGAAAGCCTCTCCTTCCCTTCCTGCGTGTCTATCTTGAAAAGGTGTTGTTCTCATGACAATGAATTTGCAGGATAAAGGATGGGCGGAAAAGTAGATGGTGAGTTGGCTTTCGACTGCAGAATTACCAATCAAGTAAGTCATATCAGGAGACAGAAGCCAAATTCAAACATGAAAGTCCATTTTTCCCCGAGGTAAAATAGTGTCAACCAAGTGCACAGGTCATTAAGTGTGTTTATTCCGCTTTACTTAGCGTGAGATCGGATTTGTGAAGATTGAAGCCACTTTATTGTTGAAGGTATGCTGTCATCAATCGTCTCCGTTCCGATGCAAATCAGCAGAAAATAACAATACATCAAGATGCTGAAGTTTTATTTACTAAGTTTTAAAACTAGACCACAAGTTTAAACCTACTAAAGATCGATTTGACTATTAAGTAAGGCAGTAAGTGCTATAAGTGATACATAATAGAAGATAACTTCTCGAAGAGACATGGCAGAATATTTTCGTATAGTAAGTTGTCATTACTTTCTCTGGTAGGCTGGTTAACAACCAATGCTATAGAACACTACTATTTAACGCATAGCTGGTGGTAGAAAAGAAGAATTGATATCTTTCTAGAAGGTATCTGTGCGTAAGTGAAAGCAAGGAATTTAACTGGAATTCGAACTCGGCTCCCCAATTTCTCATTCCAAGCCGATATTCAATGCATTATAAATTTATAAATCAACTTAACATAAAACACTGATGCGATTCTCATCGCAAAGCTTATTTTATATTATCATAAATTCAGAACTATTTTGATTACATTCAACTATCCTATGATTTTGTATTTCTATTTGAACATATGGTACAACTAAAAGTTGGACAAAAGAAACAAACATTGCATGATAATCCTTCTATGCAAGGTAGTAAAGCCCCTAAGACACAAGGAGTGAGAAAGTGAAAAGCAATAAAAAAAGAGAAACATTAAGAAACGAGGACAATATAGAAGTAATGAAGAATACATTAGATGGCAATTGATGCTGCATTTAAATACTTGTATATTAAAATTGTCTGGAAAGCATCAAACCAGAAGGGTGTAGTGTATGAAAAGACAATGTTAGCATGTGATATATCCCGAAAAGGATTACAGTATAAAAAGATCAGGTGAAGAATGGAACTCAACACCAGGAATAAGAAATACAGATTTATTGTACTAAGGTACAATTAACAATAATACACATATAGGCAAGCCATTGGTTGGAGCGAAATCAACTATCGAATAAAGAATGCCTTCGCCTAAGACCTTTTCTGTATATACTAGCCTTCCCACGCAAGGCCAGCTGTGACACATGGTCATTTTATAGTGGGTATTCCCGGCCGTATAGCCGGGCCAAAAAATGTTTGTCTATTTTTCCCCAGTCGTGATTCTACCCTTCGGCGAAACCCCGACTGGATTTGTGCTCTCTGCTCGGAAGCAGAGAGCGCCCTCTACCCGAAAGCAGAGAGCTGACAGCGTCATAGAAAAGTCAGGCGAATGCCTAAGATCTTTTTTTGTATTTACTAGCCTTCCCACGCAAGACCAGATGTGACACATGGTCATTTTATAGTGGGTATTCCAAAAAATCTCTGTCTATTTTTCCCCAGTCGTGATTCTACCCTTCGGCGGAATCACGACTGGGTTAGTGCTCTCTGCTCAGAAGCAGAGAGCTGACAGTGTCATAGAAAAGTCAGGCGAATGCCGAAGACCTTTTTCGTGTTCGTACCGCTCGTTACCGTCTTTTATCAAATAAAGCATTCTATTCTCGGGGGATGTCAGGATGATCCACTAGAACAGCATGAAACTTACAGTTATATTTAGCCAATTCAATTGTAAACTGACGAGACCTTGCCGCCAATCTAGTACTGCGTTTAAATTCGTAAAATTTATGTACCATAGCGCAAAGTTTACCAGAAAAATGACAATAAAAGTATTTCTAAAAAAGTAATGTATGTTCTACATTTCGCTTGGAAGAAAGCAACTGAAGCCGAGACATCAGGTCTGGACTAACAATATTGTTGATTCTTCTTTGGAGTTAATCAAGAATCACTAAATATACAGCAAGAACACCTAAAAATATATTGCAGAAAGAATTAAAAGCAAGGAAAAATGATAGGTTAAATATAGATTCAGGAGATAAAAATTGTCTACACTGCACTGAACCAATTTCGTTAGCAGCAAATATCACAATGGATTTAATTGCTACTGTATGAGAGCTGAGAATTTTAGACCGAGAAGGAGCAAAAAGTCAATTTCATTAATGTTAGTTGCAGGCATGCTGGCACGAGGATAGATTTAACTTTGTTAATCCCCTAAAAGGGGATTAACAAAGTTTCGTTTAGCAGGCATTTATATTAATAATCCATTCCTTGCCAGAGAATATAGATCATCATTTTTATCAGCTGCTAATTTTACTATATCAAACAGATCAGACATACTAACCTGACAGGGAGAACTTGTGTAATCAACATAGATGCCATCAGGGGGACATTGATGTGAATTAAGAAAGAATTAGATCCACGGATGGTATCATGTAAACACCTGTATAATTTTTTACAAAAAAATGGCTTAAAAGATTGGCCAGTCATTACAATTTTCTTTTCGTGAGTTTGTATGAAAGATGAAATTAGTACAAAAATTCGTTAATATATACATATATAGCCTATTATAAAAAAAACAGTATGCTAAACCCTGTTAACTTCTTTCGAAATGTCCAAAGCAATAGCTCGTGTTTCAGTAGCCTAAATTTATCTTGACTCCATCAGCAGTAATCATTAGCACATTAGCTATTTTTCTTTTAATCGTGTCGCCACAATCAAGGCATTTTACTGCCACTGTTGTGCAGGAGGTTACATAGGCGGAATGTTATGAAGAGTGTGAGTTTGCAAGGGGTGTCATAAAGAGAGTAGGAGAAGGAAGCAAATACACATGATAGTGGGGTGGACGAAGAAAAAGGCATGAGAGAGATGTAAGTTAATAAGATAAGAGATGACTATTGATTTTGCATTTAAATTCTTGGAGATTGTAACTGTCGGAAAAGCGGAATACGGAAGAAAATTCCACAGGCGGGAAGTGCGAGAAAAGAAGCTGTTGGAGTAGAATTTGCTTTTACAATTTATTAGTTTCACAGTAAAAGGGTGGGACCTAGTTGCTAATCTTGTGGCTCGAGTAAATTCATAAAAAAGGGGTACTGTTGAGCTAAGTTCATCGGAGCTGAAGCCGTGAAAATATTTGTAGAAGAGACACAGGGAAGCCACACTGCGTCGGTAAGAAAGTGAATGTATCCTAGCTGCCAAGTCGGGATCGATCACATTACCGATTCTCCGTTGGATTCGGTTGAGGACATTTAAGTGGATAGCAGGAGCACCCGACCAGATATGGCAGCAATATTCAATGCACGGGCAGATGATAGATTTTTATATGTGCTGGTTTGTTTTGGACGGGAAACACTTCCTGGCCTTACACAGAGAATCGACCTTCTTAGCAGCGGATTTAACTGGGGATTATACATAGTTAAGAGAAGCGTGGTTATGTCGCTTATCTGAAAGAAGATTCAGCGATGTGAAATGCTCAACTAAATTACAGGTGATTAGAAGTATAAGTAGTTTTGCCAAAAGAGGTAGAAGGCTATCGAACCGATAGTACGAACAGTCAGCTAGATTAATAGAGGAAGATTTCTATCAAGCAGGAAAACAAGAGGCTGCAACGTAGTTATTGTACGTTTTAGAGAGAATAAGAGCCAGTTCGGCAGCATATTTTTGAAGTAAGATTACATCAATATCATAAGGTTCATATGTTTATTAGGGATCTAGATTATAAATTATAGCAGAAACCATGGGAGCGGTTAAATGCATATCACTCAACATAAACTCATATCTAAGAGGAAATCATATGATTATACTCGATATATTGGATGTGGGTTGTGGTGCAGTGGATATCAACTCGAAACGAGAAACTGGTGAATTCCCTGCATTCACTTACGTGCAAATACCCTTAGAAAAGGTATTAATCCGTTTCTTCCTTCCAATTATGGGTTAAATAACAGGACGTATTGGGTTCTTATCTTGGCTGGCAACCAGTCTATCGCAGAAAGTAATGGCAACCTACCGTGGGATAATATTCTGTACAGTCGGTCAGGTTTCTTTCGAGACATGACCGCCCAAGCGTGTATCATGTATGGCACTTAACTGACTGATACTCGAGTCAAAAGTAGAATCTGAGAAGAATTTACGGGTAAGACAACCTGCTGTCAGCAGATGCTAATACTTCAATCCTAGTGAAGAGATGAGTAATACAAAATTTGAACTTGTTTAATACACTATTACAGTAATCACGTGTGCCAAAGTTGCTAGAGACATTAGGGTGTTTCATTCTATCAACAAAGATTTAGTGGCTTCGGTGACACTTTCATATTCATGACATTAGCATTATGTGACCGGAACTGTCACGCTGATGTAACTGAAATACACGGGAGCTATAGCGGCTGGACAGGCCGGTGGTAGAAAATTTAAATTTCAAATGATTGTTTTCTACGAAGGCATGAAATCATCGATGCAAGCTTTCACCGAAGATAAACCGCATTGAACCAACCCTCGATTGGAAGGTTAACGAGATAAAATCAAGTAGGGTCTCGAAGAACGCCACAAAATACATCCCAGTCAGCATGCTGGTAAGAGGAAATAAGTCTTATGAATAGGGTGTTCCAGTCTTATAGATGAGAGAAACGATATATGTATAGATGCTTTCATTTAATTCATATTCTAATTCTTTTAATCAATATTTTGCTTAATTGTTGGTAGGCATCTTTGGCTATCCCAATACGGCTTCGGACACCAATTTTGCAACCTCCGTCAAGTTTCCTCTTGAACTATTTGAAGAATATCGGTAATTTCGGTAAAAATGTCTTGTTCATTCTTTAATTCATTCTTTAGTGCAATGAATAACCACAGCTAATAGAAAATATAGAATTTAAATTTCCATTCCTAGATGATATAACAAAGAACATATAAAATTATGTTTGAATTATACAACAATAAAATGCCATAGATTTTACAAACATTATTTTACCATTTATATGCACCAAAAAAAAAAAACAACAATAATTTAAAAACAACGTTTTCCTTCACGAATTTTACTTTCCTTTCATAAATATTGACCTGGCATTTTTGCTTGAATACCATGAGGTCTCAAGATCTCAACTCTTTTCTACTATACAAATCAAGGAGTGCCTTTTATTCCTATGAAGAAGTCATTAAATTGGCAGAGGGCGACACCGAGTCTGATATTTTCATCGCGTTCTTAAACGAAGGGCTTATGGCGAGTGTGTTGAAAGGTCACTTGGTTGGAAAATGAGTTGTCGCCATCATTACAAACGAAGACCAGTTGGTGATTTGCGACTATCAGCAATGATCTTGAAATCATCATTTACAAGTGGAAAAATAATTGGGAAACTTAACTAAACTGAAGTGATTAATGAGTTGCCTTTTTCTATATTTTCTGTTTTCCATTGCCACAGATTGTATAGCAACGTTATATCCTTTTGTTAAAATTTTAAAGCCTAGGGTAATGTGATACTTAGGGAGCTAATGAAGTTACTCAAAAAATAACCAACACTGCTGAAATTATCGTAATATAGATAAAGTAACCATCAACGTTCTTACACATCAAAACGAGTTATATATATATATATATATAACTCCGCAAAATCACTGAAACAACAGCATAGTATGAACGAAAAAGGCCTGCAACTAAATAAAAACAATGATTTATCGGCAAAATGTTTCTATATATTTTTTTTAATCATTTCACCACGGGCAAGACGTAAATCCCACTGATGTGCGGGGGGCTACATAACTGAAAGAAAATATATTAGAGAAGGAAGAAGAGGATTACAAATCAATTAGAAAGAAGCAATAGAAAGATGAAAACGCAGGTGTAATGACAGTTGCAAGGGGGGAGAGAAGGGGAAGGATATACGGGGTGGGAGAAGGGATAGAGTTAAGTGGTTAGTAGATGAGTATTGACATTGCATTTACATTTCTGGAAGTTGTAGCCGTCAGGAAAGCAAGAATACGGGAGCGAGTTCCACATGTGTGAAGTGGGAGAGAAGAAGCTGCAGGAGTAGAATTGTCGTCTACATTTGGCTAACCTAACTTTGAATGGGTGTGACCCAGTTGCCATTCTGGTTGCACGAGTAAACACCCGTTGAGGAGGCACCAGTGACTTAAGTTCGTGGGAGCAGATGCCATGAAAGTATTTCTAGAACAGACAAACGGAGGCCACATTTCGTCGGTGGGGAAGTGGCTGTAGTCGAGCCGCCAAGTCAGCACCTATCACGTTACTAACTCGCCTTTGGAGCCTGTCGAGAACACTGAGGTGAGCGGCAGAGGCGCTTGACCATAAATAGCAGCAGTACTCCATGCAGGGTCGAATGGTAGACTTGTATATATGCAGGATGGATTCAGGCGGAAAGAACATCCTGGATCGACACAGTGACCCAACCTTCATAGCAGTGGATGTAGCTATGTATTTGATGTAGCGGTTCCACTTGAGATCAGAAGAAAGCGTAAGGCAGAGGCGCAGTGTATTGCACTCAGGGAGAATCTCTTGGTCCATGCTTATGTGAGGCAGGAGAGGTTGCTTGTGATGGTTGACAGACAACAGCTTGGTCTTGGACGCACTGAAGTTGACAAGCCACTTCTTGCCCCAATTCACCACAAGATTATGTCTGTCCGCCATGCCAGTTTTCTTACTTGTGCAGGAGTATATTGTGGTTTCATCTGCGGAGATGCCTACTTGGGACTTGATCTCATCTAGGAGATCGTTGATGAAAATAAGGAAGAGCATCGGGCCCAGGCTAGAGCCCTGTGGGACACCGGCATTCGTGCTGTAGGATGAAGAGGCATGCCCATTCAATACGAACTTCATTTTGCGGTTGTTTAAAAAGGACTGGATTAGGTCAAGCGGGCGTCCGGTAATACCGTAACCCCGTAGCTTGCAAAGGAGGCCAGAGTGCCAGACCCTGTCAAAAGACTTGGAGATGTCCAGAGCAACTGCACGAGTCTCGCCTGACTCATCGAGGGTCCGGAGCATGTACTCCGTAAAGGTTGTTGGCATATCGGCAGTGAACCTGGCAAAGCGGAAGCTATATTGCTTGTCAGAGAAGAGTTTGTGGGCTGTAAGATGTTGAACTATTTCAGCATTGATTATGGCCTCGAACACTTTCCCGAATATCGGTAGAAGACTGATAAGGCGATAGTTGGATGTGTCCGAGTGTTCACCACAATTCTTAAAAACAGGAACGACTGAAGAGAACTTCCAGCATGCAGGAAAACATGAAGCAGAAAGGCAGTAGTTAAACAGTTTAGAGAGGACAGGGGAGAGTTCAGCGGCACACCTCTTAGGACTATCACAGGGATTCCGTCGCCACCGCTCGCCTTATGGGGGTCAAGTTTTGATATTATCATTAAGAGGATAGATCGAAGCATTTTTTAATTATTTTTTAATTATTTGTAACACGTTCGAAATTTTTGTAGAAAATCTTTTTTTTTCTTACGTCAGTGCGAGCCCTAAATTGACGCAACGTTAATAAGTAAAAAATACGTAATATTGCACACATTAATTTGGAAATTCTAGCAAAAATCAAATAATGGTCGGATGTTGATGAAAATTTCAGGACCTATTTCTAAATGACTGAAATCAATGGTAAAATTATCATTTTGTATAAAATATTGGAAAAATATTTTTTTTACATATGTTTCCCCACCACCAATTAATTTCCACAAATGCTTAAAAATTCGAATTTTATCCACAATAAGTCTAATATAATTAAATTAAGGAGTCACTGGGGAATGCTAATCAACGTTTTTTTTTCTCCAATAGAGGCATTTTTCTAAAAAATAGGTCCGAATTGCGAAAAATGCAATAATTATGCCAATTTTTATGTGGATAATCTTCTGATTGCTTTTATGAACAATATAAATTAAGCGTATCATAGTCTGAAAAGTAAATAAAGTCAATGAATAATGAATTTTTACATGAATTATTTTCATTTTTTTTCATTTTTTAATTATATATGAAAATTATATATAAAAAGTTTAAAAGTTATTGTTAAACGTGGCCGGCTAGGGTATGTAATTTATGCATGAAGACTACAATTACTAATCGAAAATTTCAAAGCTTAATACAAATGATTGAATCACTGGATTTTTAAAATAGTTAAAGCATTTTAATTGTGTTCATTTTTACTACCCGTACCTTTATTTGTACGGATGGCCGTACGTGATATTTATCATTAGAAGGTCAGTGATTAAAGGGCTGTCTTCCCTTACATAAAAATTTACATTCGTGTAATTCTGTCACCTTCGGCCTCCCTACTTTAGCCTTGTTAACAACTTCCGGTTGTGATTTTGTCAATCAACACTTGAGATAAGCAGTGTAGCTTGGATTACCTTATCTGATAAAAACTTCAGAGCGGAAGTAAGTACATTTGTTTGAAAACAGATAAAGGTACGTTTGACCATAAAAAATTGACTTCAATAACGTGTCAGCGACATATATTTTATTTTTGTCAGATTTTTAAAACAGGAATGTGGCTACTGTTTAAAAATCTGTCGATCAATCAAAAAAATGCCGGTATGTTTTAATTTTTTTTAATCCGAAAAATGTTTAGATTCCGATCAATATAAATTCGCTTTAAAATACGCCAGTGTATTTTGTTTACTGGATTTACTAAATTTAATCACTTGACTTTCAATTAAAACTAATTTTAAACATAAATATATAACTTATTTATTTTAACAATTTCATTTTAAAATCAGGTATTGAAAATTTATATTGAAAAGTGGAGGTACCTATATATATATATATATATATATATATATACAGTACTGTGCAAAAGTATTAGGACAATAATTATTTTATCTTTTATGAGGCATATTGACAGAAAATAATCAATTTAATTAATGTAATTTTATTTGATTTGCTCAACAAATGCTTTAACTAGATCAAATACTTGTTACAAAATAAATTTAATATTTAGTATAATAGCCTTTTACTTTACCTTCATTCTCTCAGGCATTGATATCTCAAGCTTCTTCAATGTATCTAATGGTATCTGCTGCCAAGTAGATTGTATTTGTTCCCAAAGTGTGTCTTGCGAAGTAACATTAGATTTATTAATCTTTTTATCCAAAATATTCCCTAGATATTCAATAGAGTAGTTTCAAAATAACTTGTTTAATAGAAAATAGGAAGAATAAAATATAACTATTTTTTAAGACATTTCTTTTACACCTAGTTTTAAATAATCAATATTTATTCGCAATGTATTTGGCATTTTACCCTGTATTTGAATTTTCGTGAGGTTTTTAGGAAAATCACCCCTGTCCTACTACTTTTGCATACTACCGGTAGTGTGCAAATTGTTAAGACAGGGGTGATTTTAATCTTTATTTTGATGTCTCATAATATATAAAAAAATTCTTGTTCTAATACTTTTGCACAATGCTATATATATATATATATATATATATATATATATATATCATTGAGTCATTGTGGTAATAAATTAGTGTCGGATATATAATAACCGATCTATAATCTATACTAAAATCAATATGAATTTTCCTGTTTTAGTGCATGAAATTCGATGATGTGCTGTAGGGAATATATACATAAATAAACCGCATTGAACTTTATTTTAATGGAGAAACATACTAAAGTGTATTCTGTGATATATTATTATATAGTATATTTACTTATTTTCATATTTGCATATTACAAAAATATATATATATATATATATACATATTCGGAAACATAACTTAGCTCTCTTGAGCAGGGCGTCGACCTGCGTCCACTTGAATATAGGAAAAAGGCTTTAGACTAGAATTATCTTAGCAATCCGGCCACAAGAAGCTTTACCTATCGAACAAGTTCTGGAACGCGCCTTTAAGCAAAATTCAACTCGTCATAAATTTCTCGTAAGTTTCTATATTACAAAAAAGTATTTTTAAAAAAAATTAATGTACTTTTCGCATTAATCTTTCAAGAAACCATATATATATTTATATATATATATATATGAGTTTATAAACAAGCAATTTATAACTAGACTCTAAGGCTCTTTCGTCCAACAACAAAGAGCGAAAAAGAGAGAAAAATGACAAAATAAATATACATATAATATAATTATAACGCGGGAATGGGAATTAACGTGTAAATAATTAGAGAGAGACAGTTGATATAAAATATACCCCAACAAATTCAGAAACTTTATAAAATCCTTCTGCCAGCATAAAAAAAATGTTTCCGTTATGCTATAATATTGTAGGTTGTAAGTAAATATTTTGAAATTTTAAAGATTTAATGACACGAACCCTGATAATGAACCTGAGAAATATTAAATTCATGTTTTGCTCAAGCTATGTACAATGAAGAGAATATATAAAAACCCATTGAAATTGGAAATCGGCTCACCTTTATTTAATTTCCAGCAGTCATCTCTTACACCACCCGCATATCCATGCTTACAGCATTTGAATTTCCAAAGAAATCACCAATTTAGATACTAAGATAAACGTTACTTTCAACGATCGTATTAAAAACGATGTGTCAACATTACATGGTTTTAAGATAGATGCATTTACTGCACTGATTCAGCTGTGTCTTTTACAAAATTATGTAAACTGCTCCATGTTTAATACACGTTGATTATTATAGTGTTTTTAAATAGTATTTTTACCCTGATTTAATGTAATGAAAGTCAGCTACATTTGAAAAAATACAAGTGTTAGTTTACATGGCCAGTCAAATAATAATAATAATCTGACTTGACAACGGCTGTGATGTCAGCCTTCTTAACCTTGTATTTAAGTATTTTTCGTTGCCACCGGTTTAATTCAATTAATGTTTGTCCAATCATGTCACTCTGAACTTCCTAATCAAGCAGAAGTGAACATTCATGTCAAGCTAGTCTGCAATCTTAACGCACTGTCAATGCTAGTCAGCTTTTAATAATTTAATTAATTAAGGCCTATGCTGATTGACTGCTTCATTGCAAATAAGACGGAAAAGTTTAATGATACAAATATTAATGAAAAGCTGCTTCTAATTCTTCTCGAAGAAAGTGTCTCGTCTGTTGTCCAAGAATGCATAAAAAAAGAATATAATTTAACGAGGTTATGGCCGTAAGGTTTTCTTGGTATTTCGTTTTATAAAATCCTGTGCAGTCTCATTTCAAGCAGTGAAATTCTCACAGTTTCATTTGTTTATATTCGCCTATAAAATATTTAAAAAATATGTGATTTGTGGCCGAGTTAGTTGGGTTTTTTTCTAACTAGCTGTACATATCTAATCTATTTAGTCGGATTTCGAATGCTGGTTATTAAATCAGATAAGCTCTAAAGAGTTGATATTCGTACGCTATTTATCTCATGTCTTTCATATTAATCGAAGACAGTTACAACAGTATTAGCACACGCAGTCGATTGGCTGTAGTGGATATGCGCAATAGCAGTTAACACTCACATTTAGCAAAGCATAAGAGTACGTATTAATGTATTCAAAAACTAGGTAAAGTGAAAGATGCCTTTCAAAACTTAAGTAAAATGTAAGAAAAAGGTTTACATAACTAATATTTAAATGACAGGGGATGGTGAAATAACAAAAATATAGCATATGATAACTGAGAGAGTACTAATAACGCTCATAATAAATTTTCAACGTAAAAACCTGAGTGGAAAAGTAGTAATATCCCACTTAATTTATTTAATTGATAAAAGAACAAAGCTAAACAAAGATGCTAATACGGTTTTATATATATATATATATATATATATATATATATATATATATATGTACATAAATTTATATATTATAAATATATAAATATATAAATTCATATTTATATATATAAATATATATAAATATAATTTATATTCATTTATATAAATATATACATAAACATAATTTATATTTATATATATAAATATATGTAATTAATTATTTTGAACATTATTTTTTTAATTAATTGTCGGTTGCTTATAACTAAGTTTCGTTAAAATTCGTTAATTTCGTAACATGTTTACATGTAAATATATATAAATATAGTATATTTATATATATATATAAGTTTATATATATATATATATATATATATATATATATATTAACCTTTTAAAACCATTCAATTTAAAATAACCATATCACTTTACGAGACACAAGAAGTGTCGAAACAAAATAGCTACTTTTTTAGTGATGTTGTCACACATCCATGTTATCATTTCTGATTAAATATATATATAGATATATATATATTACAATGATTTTAATTTTTGCAAGAGTAAAATGCCACTCGACGTAGTGGATTAAAAAGTGAGAGTCACAAATTATCGGAATATATGGGGAAGATACCAGTTAGACTTGAACGAGTTAAGAATGTATAAATCAGTAATATGTAATGATAAACGATACACTAATTGATGTGAGAGCAATAGCGGTCGCTCGGCAATGCACTAGAGAGGATGATGTGGATGACAATGATTGTCTACATCTTTAAACTTCAGGGACGATATACAAAATTATTAGAAATGTCTTATTTCTAATCGTAGCAGAAAAATGATAATGCTACTTTTAAAAAGATGTTGATGACATGACCAGGGTAAGTATTTGACTTCTTTATCCTCTTCTTCCCCTCGTCTCCTTCTTCTTCTTGTTTTTTCCTCCGCTCTCTTCTTATTGTATTTTTATTTCCTCCTCCTTCTTCTTTTCGCTCCTCTTTCACCATTTTTCTTTTTTTTCTTTTCTCTTTTTCTCCTCCTACACCTTCTTTTTCTTCGTTATTTTTTCTCTTCCTTCTTCCACTTCTCTCCTTTTTGTTCATCTTTTACTTTCTTCTCCTCCTCCACTACGTTTTCTTGTTCTTCTTTTTCTCTTTCTTCATTCTTTTTCTACCTTCTTATTCTGTATTTTTTCCAATCCTTTTCTTGCATGTACTTACTCTTTTACTTCTTCTTCCTCCACTAATTTTTCTCATTCTACTTCCTCCTCCTTTTTCTTCTTTTTCTTATTTTAGAATTCGAAAGAGAAGGAAAACGCATAGCTAATCCACTAGTTTAAGATATACTTGTCTGTCGGCTTCATAACATTGTTCTCATTGGCCATTAAGTTGTTTTCTATGACGTACATAACTACATGCTCATCACGGCTATTGTTGATGTTCTAATATCTACTTTTGAGTCTAGGATTTTCAACGTTGGTGATAGCCTGCATAGGAGAAAGAGAAATATGAACTCCCAAACCCGGATAAATGAAAAAAAAAAACTCATCACCAACACTTATACTTATCCACTTAGCCAAAAGCCACCGCACATATGAGCAACAAAGTGCTGAATTGGAAATAATACTTACCTTTATGCATAATATATGTTGCATCTACTCTCTTCTACGGATCTGAGTGCTGGAGAATGACTAAGGTGGATCTCGCCAAACTTCGATCCTTTCAAACGATAAGCCTCCGACGAATACTGAGAATATTTTGGCGAGAGAAGATCACCAATGAAGACCTGATGAAGAGATACAAGCAAGTGAACTTGGGCACCATTATTACAAGATGGCGGTAGAGATAGATTGGGCATCTGCTCCGTTATAAAATGGAAAATATATATAAAAATAAAAATATATATATAGTTGTATGGAACGCTTTTTAATACAGGTGTGTACTGGTTTAACCCATTTATGACTAAAAACTAAGTATTAAACAATATATATATATATATATATATGTATATATATAACTTTAATCCAAAAGGAAAGGCAGGAAAGTAAATCCCAAAGACTCGATCTTAATTAATATTAATTACATTAATATTAAAAAATGACCAAGTTGGAAAGCTCAATGCAATTAATATTTAAATTAAAGAGCCAATTATAAAATAAAATAAAATAAATTTCAATGTTCAAATCAGTTGTATGGCCATTTCTACATGAAATCCCTGAGAGAAATTTCAACGCATCATCGGCAATTTCTTTATTTCAAAATAATGCAAGATATATTACCGGCGGAAGTTAAAAAAGAATATATATATATATATATATATATTCTTTTTTATTGCGAAAATGTGTGCTATCCAGCAGGATTCGAACCTGCGACCCCTATTTACATAGCTTTGAAAGCAGAATTCGCAGTTTCGAATCCTGCTGGATAGTACACATTCTCGCAATAAAATGTATCGTAAAATAATCAGGCCGGTAGATATAAATATAAAAAAAATACTGTTTAATTAAAAAAAAGAATATCTACTTAAATACGAGTATCGGTAAAAATAATGTTCAAAATAATTCATTACAAATTGTCGGTTGCTTATAGCCAAGTTTCGTTAAAATTCGTTAATTCCCGTAACATAGAATATATATATATATATATATATATATCATATAATATCACCCGGAGCAAGGCGGTAACGCCACTGAAGCGCAGGGGGCTACGTAGGAATGAAAAGATTGGAAAAGAAAAAGCCGGAAACCACATCCTAAACAAGGAACAAGGAATGAGCCTCTTCACCTGTTCAATAGACGTGGGTGGAGTGTGAACCGGGCGATAGTGTAGTCTCTCTACTCCAATTGAAATAAAAAAGAAGACAATGAAAAGATTGGAAAAGTGAAAGCCGGAAACCACATCCCATACAAGGAACAAGGGATGAGCCTCTTCACCTGTTCAATAGACGTGGGTGGAGTGTGAACCGGACGATAGTTTAGTCTCTCTACTCCAATTGAAATAAAAAAAGAAGACAATGAAAAGATTGGAAAAGTGAAAGCCGGAAACCACATCCCATACAAGGAACAAGGGACGAGCCTCTAAACTATTGTACTATTTACATTACTTTCTTTAATCAGATAGTTTATATCGTTTTTATTGGCATTTTTCACAAAGTTTCGGTCGTTGTACGTCAAGGTATTCTTCAGGAGATATACGTACCAAGACAGAAATCTCGAAAAAATGGTAACGATATTAAAGTCTATAATTCTATTTTGCCTCTTATTAAAATACAATCAGCACTCCATGTTTTCTTCTTGGCAGAAATATATGATATTTTAAGCAGAAATAATGCTATTTAATTTAATCGCTAACCTACCTTCAAATTCATTTCGTCATATCTAATTTTATACTTCCATAATATTATAATTACTATAGCACGTGTGTAATTCTAATTTTATTAGTTTAATTCAATGTTAATAACGTAGTAATTATTTCATGCAGTATTTTCTAAAGCAGTTTATTTTGCCACACGATAAGACTGACAACAACGTTTATTCAGATCTGCAGTTCTATATCTTATTGTGTTGTCATTGAAAATGTTAGTCTCAACGATATATATATATATATATATATAGAGAGAGAGAGAGAGAAAGAGAGTGAGAGAGGCGGAAAGAAAGAAAAACATACATACAGATAATCAGACAGACAGAATTTATACTAAAAATTTTCACTGAACTGATTGGTTTTCGCTTCATAATTCCGAGACTAGCAACCATTCTTCTCACATATTAGAGGTTATCAACAATATATATATATATATATATATATATATATATATATATATATATATCTTTCCAGCCTGTAAACGCTGAGGATAATCCAACAAGACTAACTAAATATAAAATATTATATAGAGAGCTCAATGGATGTTATCCAGTTAATATGATATTTATAAAGGAAAACGCAACACGTCATTTAAATTGGTTATAAATTGAAGAGAAGGATAATATGCCAAGTCCTGACTCTCTTTTCGTCTTTCCCTTTTCCTTTTCCTTCTTCTTATTTTTATTTTTATTTTTTATTTTATTTTTTATCCTTCTATTTTTATCCTTCTTATCAGTTAAAAAAAATGCTTATTCTGACAAAATTTTTTGTACCAAATGGAAGGAATAATGTAAGTTCAGCTGAAATGAGCTAATTAAGCTCATAGAAAGGAATTATTATTTATAACCTATTGATATGAAGATATTTATATTTGTACAAAATTCTATTATTGAAAAAAAAAAAACGTGTTCCTTAATATTACCAGACATTCTATAAAGGAAGAAACTGGGTTTCGCTCCTGCTCTTCAGTCCTCATAAACCATGAAATGCGTAATGGAAAGCAAAAACAAAACACAAATATATGTGTTTTTTAATCTGTCTAGAAGGCCTGAGGTGCGGGAGCGAAACGGTTGCTTCTCATTTAGAATGTTTTGCATTATTAAGCCAGACACTTATTTCGATATATATATATATATATATATATATATATGTGTGTGTGTGTGTGTGTGTGCGAGTGTGTGGGTGTAACGGATTCTGTTCGACGTCATTACATTCCCCTACCTAGAGTGATATCCTTAATAAATTTATGAACCATCTCTCCTATTTGCAGGTTGTTCAGTTGAAAAAAAGTATTATACACACACACACGCAAACACACACAGGTATACACACACACGTACGAGCACACACACGCACACACACGTACGAGCACACTTACACACACACACACACACACACACACACACACACACACACACACACACACACACACACATATATATATATTATAATTTTGTTATAAAAGGATTTATAAAAGTATTATATCATTACATTAATATGTCAAGTTTCAGAACATTATTGTTCTTCTTCGTGTGGTATTTTAAAACAAATTGCAAACATAATCTATTTTTTGAAAATATAAAGTAAATTCTTGGTTATTTAGAAACTTAAGGAGAGGGGGTTGGAACAAATGAAATAAATATGTTTAAATGTATATCTGTATTAATTAAATATCAGAATTAAACTATAAAGTTGAATATATAGAACGGATAAAGGTACGTTGTTGAATTATGTCATGAGAAAACGTCACTTTTTATCTGTCTGGGGGAGATACTTATTAGGAACACATATTATTTAGATATGTACAAAATGGATTTGGACAACAGGTGAGATTTTAGATTTTTGGAGAAATCAATTTTTATCCTGCAGAATTTGTTAAAAGAACATTTAGTTCTTTTAACAAATTCTGCAGGATAAAAATTTCAGTTAACATTTAAATTAAGTAACTAAGTAAAATATAGTTACTTAGTTTCAATTGTAACTAAAACAATTTAGCATATTATGATTTAATATTACAGAACAATTACTTTACTAAAAATTATTGACCCACACAATATTTATTTCTTTTTCATATTTCCATTATATCTTAGTATACCAAATAAATATTGTGTCGGTTTTAATTTTGAGAAAATGATTGTTATGTGATATTAAAGTATAAATTAAATTTGAAAATTATAATTAATTAAATTTTAAATATTTTTTGTTACATAATACTGTTAATTTATGTCTGTGGTTTAATTGTACTTAACTTTTATAAAATTGCAATATGCAGCTTTTCATTCAGGCATAGAAGGCAAATATAGAATGATTTACAGCTTTTTTGTTTTTTCTTCAGAATTTTCCATTTTAACTTGAGGGTTTTATTTTTTACTTTTAACTGATAAACATACGCAGAAAGAGATATTTGGTTTTTGTTCACGGTATTTCTTGAATGAAATTTAAAGGTATATACCATCACTGTTTAAAAGTGTTCTTAGCAAAACCAATGCAAAAATTTTTAATAATTTTGTTTTCATTAGATTATATAATAGATTGGTAAACAATACAATTTGTTAGACATCTATTGTCTAGTAGGAAATTTTTAGAATTTCGACCATCACATACATTTGAATTATTATTATTTTCAGATTTGGAATAATTATTGTTACTTTTATTTAGGTGCTGATTTAAGAGTTTACTATCAGTATAGCCCGGCGTTGCTCGGGTGTAATGAAAGCTTTAAAACTAATCTATGGTCCTGGAACTCAGACACTTTGGACGTTGGCATGAAAGACTAAAAAGCAATAGTTGTTTCCAGTTAAAGCGAAACCATAGACTGAAAGAAAAATAAATGGATGTAAGTCAAATTTTGATTTCCTGGTATCAATATCAAAAAAATTTTTTTCATTGTAAACGGAACTTTGAAGGCTAAATAAGTCTGAGTAAGTAGTATCATGGCTGAGATTAAGAACTACAATTATACCTACTTAGAGCCAAACCCGAAGCAAAAACTAAAATAAAAGGTCTGAAAAGAATACAGACATACAGTCAGATAAACAGACACACACATAAATATCTTGCCTTTTTATATATATATATATATATATATATATTATCGATTTTCTGCACTATTGTAAGAACTGCAAACTTGAAACTTCTGAATGTCGTTTCTTATGTCTTTGTCTATGAGTGTATCAAATTTGATTAAAATCGGACCACTCCTTCTATTAGCCGATTTTTTCGATTATCGATTTTCGATATTTATCGGAGGTACCTCGATATTAGACCTAGCTAAGAACACTCGCAGACGCTTATAGTACAATTGTGTAAATTTTCAAGAAAATCGGTTCAGCCGTTTCGGCGAGGTAACGGATACACACACACAGACACACACACACATACACACACAGTCAAAGTTCTATTTATAAATAAGTTTAGATTATGATGATTTTAATAACTTTTCGAGATAATTTGTGCAACTATAACCTAATTTATGGGTATTTTTATTAAAAATTTCACTTGGAGGAATATTACTATATGTTAATATTGCTCATTTAATTAAATTGAGGAACTTCTACCCTAGCATAGTGCTTACAAATTGGTCTGTTTTTCTGTTATGATTATATTGTTTTGTATCAGATTTCATAGTTTTATAGCCATTATTCTTTAGGGCATTATTATAAAAATCACTATATTTTAATATACATCTTCACTTGATTAGTTTTTACTAATTTTACGGAGGAGGGTAAATATTTGCTTATACTAGTGGAATGATTTGACTTAGAGTGGATGTATAATATATATGCGTTAGATTACATGTATGGTTGGTAAGTATTATTTCCTAAGTGCTATTACTTTTAAGATTAGTGTTTTTAATTCGCAACATGTTCATTTACTAATCTTACAATTTTTTAAAAATGTGGAATTTTTTTACTATCATAAGGCTTCTTCTTCTTCTATGTGCCTTGTCCTTTCAGGACGTAGGCGATCATGGCCTTTCACGTCTCCCTATTCCTGGTGGTTCTTAGCACGTTTTCTCCTGTAATGTCTCGTAGCCCCCGTTCTGTCATCCATCACATCAGGGCCCTCAAATATGTTATCCGCTGCTTTCATCTGTCCATTTTCTCCTCTACCTGGCATGTTAGTGTCGGATTCTCTAAGCTTTCATGTCCCAGGAAATTTAACTGTCTTTTGCTGATGCTCAGTATTATTTTCGTTTTCGTTTCTATCATTTCCAAAACCTCATCATTGCGTACATGCTCGATCCATGATATCCGCAGCATCCTTCTGTAGAACCACATTTCAGTTGCTTCAAGTTTTTCCTTCATCTTTGATGATATTATCCAGCATGCACTGCCATATTGTAGAACTGATATCACATAGCAAACCAGTACTCTTTTTTTTTGTTTCTAGCAAAATTGTCTTATCACTTAATACTTTACTCAGCTTCTGGAACGCTTCTTTTGCCATGCGAATTCCCCTTCGGATCTCTGTGTCACACTTTCCGTCTTCTGTTAAAACACTTCTGAGATATTTAAACATCTATACCTGTTTGATTTTAATATACCCCACCTGTATTTTTATATTTGGGCTGCACTTTTTGCAGATGACCATGCATTTAGTTTTCTTGCAGTTGTTTGTAGTCTTTTCTTGTCACTCTCTTCATCTATTTTTTGTAGGAGGTCTTGTAGTTCCCTTGACAATAAAGAGTTTCACTTTAAAGTAACGTTTATTGTGTCTTAAGATTAAACCAGGTCATTTCTAAAAATGATGTAACGATGATCGACTCATCGCTCAAAAAAGTACGTATTTTTCTTTTGTGTTTTATTTTCACAAGACGAAGAATGGACAAAAACCCAAGTATTGTTGCCACATCAGAACTAGTGGTTCCCAATTTACAGCATTTATAGAATTTGAAATATTTTCTAGTTTTGTGGGACATATCTTATTCTAAAGTCTGTAGATGCAGATGAATTATGCGTTGTGGCGGAATGGATATCGACTCGGAACGACAAATCGGTGGAGCCGAGTTCAAATTCTAGATGAATTCCTTGCGTTCACTTACGCACAAATATCTTAGGAAAGGCATTAATCAGTCTCTTCCCTCCAGTTATGGGTTAAATAATAGAACAGATTTGGTTCTATAGCTTTTGCCGGCAACCAGTCTACCAAAGAAAGCAATGGCAACCCACAGAGGGATAATCTTCTGCCCTGTCAGACATGTTTCTTTAGAGACATGATCTCCCAAAAGCGTGTATCAGGTATGGCACTTAACTGAATGAGATGCAGGCGCAAGAAATACAATAGTACGGATGGTTTTTCTCTCAGACAAACTGTTTCCATGAATCGTTATTTTCTAGATCATAGAAACACGTACATGCATCCTTGGTTAGTAATGTTTTAACTTTATCACATCAAGAGTGAATCGTTGTCTCTTCATTTTATCCTAAGACACTTCACAACCTAACACCTCCAATTACACACCTCATTCAAAAGCACTCTAGAGTGACTGCCTCTCGAGGTTTATAATTTTAATTCTAGTTCAATATTTTTAATGCAGCCGGCTTAAATATTTTTCTGATGTATGTTTCTCTTTAAGAATGAAAAAGCATAGTTTGTTTTGCAATTTAAATATTTTCTTTGTTTTCTGTTTCTCACAGTCATCATGACCACCATCGCCATCAATAGCACTTTCAGAATTAATGCCACTGTAATTAATGCCGTTTTAATTAATACGATACCATTGTAATTAATTACAATCCCCGACATTGTCATGGGTAACAGGACGAGGCGAGCAAATAGAAATTTTTATTTGTACTATCGTCTTCGACGTCACCTATGCTCAAGCGAACTATGTCCATTTGAAGTGCGAGCCAATCAATATATCGATTAATTCAAAAGACATTTCCTCTTGGAAAACGAAAAAAATACTCTGGAAACTCTGCAAGTGCATGAGAAGACAAGTGAGATGAGAAGTGGCGCCAATCAAACAAGTTGATCGACATTTATCAATATAAGAATATGTGAGAGCCGTGCATAGAATTTGTATACACGCCCATTGCCAATATGCATATAATCCGTTAATATACATCGAATACATACGTTGAATGGAAGGCATATCTTTGGTTTAAATTCTTCATTAAGATTCGGTATTTCTACAAGTATCATACAAGATAACAGACATTTGGCTCCAGTGAATATAAAAGTATTTTTAGGTGGATATGCCCTAGCGTTAATAAGTTAAAAACCATTATTGGTCAGTTTTCAATAAAATGTATTTTTGTTACTAAAGTTTTGAAAATCAAATATACTTTCCTGTATTTATTTTCTAGTTTATCTTTTTAATAGTACGTTGTTAAATTAAAACTAGTTTTGACTTTGTTGTCGACCTCCTTTGCGAGCTGTTTGCAACACAAATAAATATATTTGCCATTTTATGCATATTTTACCACTGTATCCTTGAACTGTTTAATACATCAATTTCAAGGCTGACAAAAGTTTTTGTGATATTATTGTTTCGATTTTTTATGTATCTGTTTGCAATTTGTATTGTAAAATAATTATTGTGTTCTCTACATGGTACTGTTTATTCATAGTTTACAGAGATTTTCTATATATATGTATTAGTTTGAAGAAAGAAAGGTTATCATAAATTAATTACACTGTTAAGAAGAAGAAAGAAAGGAAAACAACTATTTAACGGAATTTGAATTTTCCCTTAATTACGAGTGTCATTCAATAAATAAGGTAAAGTTTTCGTTATAACAACTTCTACTAGGGTCATTCAATAAATAAGGTGAATTTTTCGGTATAAGTACTTCTACGAGGGTCATTCAATAAATAAAGTGAATTTTTCGGTATAAGGACTTCTACGAGGGTCATTCAATAAATAAGGTGAATTTTTCGGTATAAGTACTTTTACGAGGGTCATTCAATAAATAGGGTGAATTTTTCGGTATAAGGATTTCTACGAGGGTCATTCAATAAATAAGTGAATTTTTCGGTATAAGGACTTCTACGAGCGTCATTCAATAAATAAAATGAATTTTTCGGTATAAGGACTTTCCACGATGGTCATTCAATAAATAAGGTGACTTTTTCGGTATAAGGACTTCTACGAGTATCATTTAATAAATAAAGTGAAATTTTCCGTATAAGGACTTCTACGAGGGTCATCCAATAAATAAGGTGGATTTTTCGGTATAAGGAATTCTAATACAGATAGAAGCTTACCTTTTTCAACGTAGTCTCCCAGCAGATATATAAAACTCGCATGTAAATACTCAATAAGTGTTTTAGATCCTATGAGCAAAGAAGCATATGAGAAACATTTAAAATTAGAATCCATTTTGAAGCAACTTATGCCAAAGAAGTTGCTAATAGCACATAAGCTTCAAAGGACTACAAAATGGATGAGAACGTGAAAATATTAGTAGGGACCGGAAACTCAATCAAAAAGCAACAACTGTAAATCTATATTCCTGTTCAAAAGACCAGCGAGGAATGTAAATCAGACGATATTTCGACAAAAATAAAAATAAAAGTGATACCACCATATGACTATAAATCTAAGTTGTTTGAGCCATGAAATATATTTTACAAAATCAGTAAACGTGACGTCGATAACAGAGGCGAGAGATGTTAATGACTCGTTGACTGAATATTTTTCTTTGGGTAGCTTAATTTATGGATAAAGAATCCATGAAAAATACGTTCTAATACAAACTGCCTGGTTATTTATTTATTTTGTGATAACGGCTTTATTGTATTTTGGAATGAACTAAAGTAACATCAATACATATAATCAATCTGCTATTCTATCATCGTAACCTTCGTTCATTCATGCCATCAAGAGGTAAGACATCACTTCTATAAAAATTACAATTGAATCACCAATGTAAGTTTTTAAATAGTTCAAATTTCTGTGAACTTGGATATAATCCACATTTCAAAATTTAACGAAACAATTTGTCTAGCTTTTAAAATAAACAGAGTTTCATACATACACGTGTACGGATGTAGAATGTATAGCGACTCCACATTTTGGAATCGGAGAGCTGGGTTGGAATTTTAGTCAGTCAGTTAAGTGCCATACGTGATATACACTTTTGGCGATCATGTTTCGAAAGAGACATGACTAACTGGGCAGAAGATTATCCCGCACTAAGTTGCTATTGCTTTCTGAGTTAGACTGGTTGCCAACTAGGGCTATAAAACCCAATCTGTCCAACTATGAGTCAAATAATAGGAGTGTGAAAAGATGTATTATACTATTAAGTGGTAATTAGTGTCGGAGCAGTTTATTACTTCATAGCAATATAAAACGTATCCCCGACTTTATGCCCAGTAGAAGCCTTAATCATGATTCCAACTATTATATATTCAGTCTATCAGTCAGTTAAGTGCCATACGTGATACACCCTTGGGCGATCATGTCTCAAAAGAGACATGACTGACTGGGTAGAAGATTATCTCGCTGTAGGTTGCCATTGCTTTCTGCGATAGACTGGCTGCTAGCCAAGGCTATAGAACCCAAGATGTCCTGCCATTTAACTCATAGCTGGAGGAAGAAGAGATAGATTATATTACATTATTATATTAAGTGTAATTAATGGAGGGTCAGTTTATTACTTCATAACAATATAAAACTGATCACCGACTTTATGCCCAGAAGAAGTTTTAATTGTTTCCAACTATTATATTCAGTCAGTCAGTTATATGCCAAACGTGATACACCTTTTACCCGATCATGTCTGGAATGGGCAGAAGGTTATCCCGCAGTAGGTTGCCATTGTTTTTTGCGGTAGACCGATTGCCAACCAAGTCTATAGAACCCAATCTGTTCTATTATTTAACCCATAACTGGAGGGAAACAACAGAGTAATAACTATACCAAGAGAATTTGTGCGTAAGTGAATGAAAGAAATTCAACTGGAATTCGAACTCAGCACCCCGATAATAGCAATCCTTATATTCACTTAGGCGTAACTAACCTGGACAAGGTGTGATTCTATCTCTTATCCCCTAATCATGGGTTAGTAACCGAACATACAGTTCTGTATCTGAGAAGGACAGTTCGGAATTAATTCAAAACGACAAACTCTGAGCTTCATGTGAGTACAGCTAATGACGTAAAGATATGGTCTGTCCAAATATTATTTAACAAGAATTATATATATTTTGCCTTTATGCAAGTTTCGTCAGAAGTGACAGGCAAGGTATTTTATATATATATATATATATATATATATATATATATATATATATATATGTATGTATTTAGCGTTATAGGAATGTTTTATTTTCCCAACATGTTCAGCACAATATGTCCGTGTTCATAACTGATATTGTTGAATGTTGTTTATTTTAACTTTTTTATTAATAATTCTTCTATTATTTTTAGGCTTTTTATGCATATGCATGATGATTTTATTTTTGTGTTATCGACTTGAATGTTATTGATAGAATTTGGTAGGTTCTCTGTGCTTTTAATGGAGACGTAATTGAGCTATGTTCAGAGAAATATAACTTTAGTTTTCCTGTGATACATGTAGTTGTATATCCAATGTAATAATTGACGAATTTGGATTGATCAAGAACACAGGCTTTTAAAAGACATATAAAATTGTAATTACTATTGATTCTCCGTAATTTAGAACATGTAGGTGAAATATATCAACAGTAAGCAATAAAGTAAATTCATTCTTGTAAAGTACAGACGAAACTACTTTAAGAAATAAAACATTCGAACAATTTTTATACAATTTATGTACTAAAAGAAAAACAAAATTATAAGATGACATGAAACTTTATATCAAAAACTTAACCATAGCAACTTGTCAGACTTTTATATTGTACCAAACAAGACTTTGTAAGAACTTAAAGAGCGAAAGAGATCCTGATGAAATAAGTTGATGCAATTCATGGGTGGCCCAAGAAACTGATAATGAAATCTGGTGTCCATAGTGAATTTTAAATAAAATCTCATGTTAAATGATTTCCTCGTATTTTCATTTCTTTTAAATTTATAATTAATAAAAAAAAAATTAATAGTAATTTAAATAGTGGAGTTACTTTTTAATCAGCCTTTACAGCTAATCGTGATTTATTATCATCATATATATATATATATATATATATATATATATATATATATATATATATATTATTACTATTACTACTATTACTACTATTACTATTATTATTACTATTATTACAATTACTACTCTTCTTTATCTTCTTCTTTTTCTTCTTTTTTTTCTTCTTCCTATGCTTCCGCTGAAATCTTCTTACTTATTCTACTTAATATATTCATTTATATTCATTTACCGATGTATTATGAATTTGTCTAATCGTTAACTTTTTTCAAATTTCTAAAATATGTGCCTGTTATTTGCACATCATATATATAATGTAGCATGTAGTACTTAGTATAGCTGTGACAATGATATATTAAAAATACACTTTCATTTGCACCTAGGTACTCATAAGCTTATTCTTACTCTAATTTTTTATTGGTACAGCAGGGTGTAATATAAGGATGTAGTGATCTTGTTTGTATTTATTGGCTTCTTTTATTATTGAATATTTTTCTTTCTTTCTTCATGTTGCCTTAATAATTGTATCATCCAATCCTTTGTTGTTTCTATGTATGTTAGTAAGTCAATAGTTGTTGTATTGTATGAATAAGACCTCTTCCACCTTCTTTACGGAGTATGTATAGACGATCTACATCAGCCTTTGGATGATGCATTTTATGCTTAGAAAGAAGCTTTCTTGTTTTAGAATCCATTCGCATAATGTCGTTTAGAGTCCAGTTTAAGATGTTGAAGCTATGTTGGACAACTGGGATTGCAAGGCTATTAATGGCCATAACTCTGTTGTGAGAATTCATGTTTTTATGGTGAATGTTTTCACTCTCATTTACACCTAGGTATTTATAAGCTTCTTCTGGTTTCAATTCTTTCATTGTTACAGCAGGGTCTAAGCTAATTGAGGATGTTTATTGTATTGATCCACGTAAAACTGTAGCTTTAGCACATTTATTCAAATTGAATTTATTTCAATGTCTTCACTGAAGCATTTTAAAGTTTGCAGAATACCTTCCAGCTCATTGTAATTCTTAGCATACAACCTTCAGTCATCCATGTACAATAGATATTTTTTAAGCTATTTTCTAACCAAATTCTGTCTTAAGTTGACGGGTCAATGATATTATTATTATGTCATTTTTCATCATATTTCGATTTCTGCTTTGATCTCACTACCAACCAAGTCTGCGGGGAGACCTAAGGCAGGTCGTGGCGTGTTGTTATGGCCCCATTTCATGTTTTTTCTATCTTCCATGTCATCCATAGCGTTACATAGATAAAGTTTTCCTTAGTGTGTGGGCTGTAATTAATAAGACAATTTTTTCTATATCTCTTAAGCTGGGCTTTCCAAGTATTCTTTCAATGTGTTCTTTTGTTCCATTTTTTATCATTCCAAGTACACCTACTTTCACTGGCCCAACTCTTGTTTTCAATTTCCACATTTTTTCTATTTCATTTCCCAGGTCTTTATATTTTGACAGTTTTTCAAATTCCTTGGTTGCTATGTTACAATCCGCTGGACAAGCCATATCAATTAATAGACAAGTTTTCTCCTTCTGGTTTTTAACAATAATATCCGGTCTGTTTGCTTCAATTTTACTGTCTGTGTAGATGGTGTAATCCCATAGAATGGTTACATCTTCTATTTCTGTAACCGGTGCTGGGCAATGTTCATACCAGTGTTTGTTTACAGATTTTTCATAATGTTTGCATATTGTCCAATGAAAATATTGCCCAAATCTATCGTGGCGATTTTTATATTCATTTGGGGCAAGCACAGAACAGCCTGAGATTAGGTGGTCTATTATTTCTTGGCGTTTATCACAAAACCTTCATTTTGGATCCATATTATTATGCATAATATTTGCCTGAAAGTTTCTAGTGAAAAGACTTTGGTCTTGTGCTGCAAGAATAAACGCATTTCAGTTTCAGACTTTAATCCAGATGCACGTAACCATCGATGAGTATTAACTCTGTCAACACTGGATTTATTGGCACGTTCTGGATATTGGCCATGCAAAGGTTTGTCTTGCCAGCGCTGTTTCATCTGTTCAAGAGCTTTATCTTTGGCTTTCATTTTCATATTTTTTGCCACAATAGTTGGTTCTTGGCTTCTGTTTTGCTTTTCTACAGAATCTACTAACTGTAAATCTTGTTAATATTTACTGCCTTCTTTTATTATTGAATATTTTTTCTTTCTTTCTACATTTTGTCTTACTAATTGTATCATCCAATCCTTTGTTGTTTCTATGTATGTTAGTAAGCCAATAGTTGTTGTCTTGTATGACAATTCCAGCTGAATAAGACCTCTTCCACCCTCTTTACGGGGTATGTATAGACGGTCTACATCAGCCTTTGGATGATGAATCTTATGCTTAGAAAGAAGCTTTCTTGTTTTAGAATCCATTCGCTTGATGTCGTTTAAAGTCCAGTTTAAGATGTTAAAGCTATATTGGACAACTGGGATTGCAAGGCTATTAACAGCCATAACTCTGTTCTGAGAATTCAAGTCAGTCTATATTATCATTCGTAGCCTTCTATAGTACTCTTTAAGCACAATTCTTTAATTTTTTATGGTGAATGTTTTCACCCTCATTTACACCTAATTATTTATAAGCTTCTTCTGGTTTCAATTCTTTCATTGTTACAGCAGGGTCTAAGTTAATTGAGGATGTTTCTTGTATTGATCCACGTAAAACTGTAGCTTTAGCACATTTATTCAAATTGAATTTCATTCCAATGTCTTCGCTGAAGCATTTTACAGTTTGCAGAAGACCTTCCAGCTCATTATCATTCTTAGCATATAACTTTAAGTCATCCATGTAAAATAGATGGCTTATTTTCTTTTGGCCTATTTTATAACCACATTCTGTCTTATTAAGTTGACTGGTTAGTGCTATTAATGATATGCAGAATAGTAATGGAGACAAAGAATCACCTTGAAATATACCTCTTTTGATGTTTATTTCGTCAGACTTATAGGTTCCATTTATATGACTGAGGTAAAGGGTTGTTTTCCATACAGACATGCAGTGTTTGATGAAATTGATTTTGACGAGTGATATCTTGTATATATTTAAATCTTTAAAATCCAGGAATGTGGCACACTATAGAATGCCTTACGATAATCTATCCAGGCAGTACTAAGATTTGTCTTTGTACTGTAGCAGTTTTCCAGGATCATTTTGTTAATAAGTAATTGGTCTTTACATCCATAACAGCCACGTCTGCACCCTTTTTGTTCAAGCGGTATCATGTAATTTCTTTCTAAGAATAAATATGTCTGTTTTGTTAAAATAGATGTTAATAGTTTATATGTTGTCGGAAGGCATGTAATTGATCTGTTGTTTTTCGGGTTGTTTGAGTCACCATTCTTGGGTAGAAGAAATGTAATTCCTTTGGTCTTCCATGCAGGAATTTTAGTGGGATCGTCAACCATTTCTTGAAGTTCTTTGGCTGGTTTTTTATGTGCTGTATTTAAATAATATAGCCAAAAGTTAGGAATGTTATCTATACCTGGGAATTTCCAATTGTATGCTTTTTTTAGTGCAAATTTAACATCCTCTTCTGTAATTCCAGCCCATGTCTGTTCTGGTTTGTTTTTGATTCGTTCTATCTCTTGTGCAATCCAATCTACTTCTTTGTTATGTTCTTTAGAGCAAGCCCATATCTTTTCCCAGAACTGGTTAACTTCTTCCATTCTGGGATGACTGTCATTCAATTCTTTTTTTACCTATTTCCCTGTAAAAATAATTTGCATCGGATTGAAAAATCTTGTTTTGTCTGAAAAGTTTATTATCATTATTATTATTATTAATTCATTCTTTCATTATTAATCGATTTCTACTATGGTCGGACTACCTACCATTCTGCAGAAAGACATAAGGCATGTAGTGGTGTGTTGTTATGACTCCATTTCATGTTTTTTTCATATCTCCCTAACATCACTAGCTTTTCATAGACAAATATCTCATTTTATTATTATTATTATTATTATTATTATTATTAGTTCTCATTTTGTTATTATGTCATTTTTCACCATATTTCTGCTAAGGTCACACTATCAACCAAGTCTTCGAGAAACCTAAGGCAGGTAGCAGCCTGTTGTTATGGCTCCATTTCATGTTTTTTCTATCTCCCCCACCATCCCTGGCGTTACATAGACACTTAGTATAATGCTGAACTTAATAAGACAATTCTTTGTATATCACTTAAGCTGGGGTTTCCAGGGATTCTTTCAATGTGTTGTTTTGTTCCATTTTTCATCATTCCAAGTGCACCTACCATCATTGGCACAACTCTTGTTTTCAATTTCCACATCTTTTCTATTTCAATTTCCAGGTATTTATATTTTGACAGTTTTTCAAAATCCTTTTTTGTTATGTTACAATCCACCGGAAAATCCATATCAATTAATAAAGTTTTTTCTTTCTGTTTTTAACAATAATGTCAGGCCTATTTGCTTCAACTTTTCTGTCTGTGTAGATGGTAGAATCCCGTAGAATGGTGACATCTTCAGTTTCTGCAGCCGATGCTGGGTGATGATCATACCAGTGTCTGTTTACACATTTTCCAAAATGTTTGCATATTGTCCAATGTAAATATTGCTCCACTCTATCTTAGGCGATTTTTATACTCATTTGGGGCAGCCTGAGATTAGATGGTCTATTCTTTCTTGGTGTTTATCACAAAACCTGCATTTTGGGTCCATATTGTTATGAATAATATTTGCCTGAAAGTTTCTAGTGAGAAGACTTTGGTCTTGCGCTGCAAGAATAAAGCCTTCAGTCTCAAACTTTAATCCAGATGCACGTAACCATCGACGGGCATTAACTTTACCAACATTAGATTTATTGACATGTTCTGGATAATGGACATGCAGAGTTTTTTCATGCCAGCGTAGTTTCATCTGTTCAAGAGCCTTATCTTTGGCTTTCATTTTCATAATTTTGCCGCAATAGTTGGTTCTTGGTTTCTCCTTTGCTTTTCTAAGGAATCTACTAACTGTAAATCTTGTTTGTATTTACTGCCATGTTTTATTATTGAATATTTTTTCTTTCTTTCTTCATGTTGCCTTACTAATTGTATCATCTCGTCCAGTTTAAGATGTTGAAACTATATTGGACAACTGGGATTGCAAGGCTATTAATGGCCATATGTCTGTTCTGAGAATTCAATTCAATTTATATTATCATTCGTAGCCTTCCATAATACTTTGTACGTACTATTACTTACTATTTCTTTCATTTTTTATGTTGAATTTTTTCACCCTCATTTACACCTATGTATTTTTAAGCTTCTTCTGGCTTTAATACTTTTATTGTTGCAGCAGGGTCTACGTTAATTGAGGATGTTTCTTGTAGCGATCCTCGTAAAACTGTAGCTTTAGCACATTTATTAAAATTGAATTTCATTCCAATGTCTTCGCTGAAGCATTTTACATTTTGCAGAAGACGTTCCAGCTCATTATCATTATTAGCATTCAACTTTAAGTCATCCATTTTGTATTTGCCTTATATGGTTCTTGATTTCTTACTTGGCTTCTTGTATACTGTTCTTGTTTTCCATAAAATAATTCTGTTCAATGTGTTCTGAAATCGTTTTATTGTCGTCTTGTAACTGACTCAGATCACACCTTTCCAGCACTTTTAAACTTACAGCATTATCTTCAGAGTGATTTGTGTGTATCACGGTTTCTACATTATGACCTGTGGCTTGTTTGATGTTATTACTTCTTATTTCTGATTCCGGTTCCTTTTCATATTTTGTTGATTCGTCTATTCTGGTTACAATTCTTTTTATCTCATTAATTTCAGCCTCTGTTAATCGGTTATTTCGCATGATGTATCTTCGTACATCATGTAATGTATGTTCGTCAATATACTGTCTATTAGCTTGACCAAATTTTCATGTCAAATGTCATATATTTGGCGAGTGATGTTTTTTGAGGTTTGAGTAACGCTTCATGAAATGCAGTCATAACGACTTTGTACTCCTCACGAGGCCATTTTATTTTTTCTTTCTTGAAATATACGGTTATAGATCTAACTGGAGAATTTTCAGGGCCATCATTAGGATCATCCTGGTTGTGGGGACCTGAAGATACATTCTTTGTGTAGGAGTTTTTTCCTATGGCAGATTTTTCGACCTGAGGTAGGTTCCCTCCTGAAGAACGGGCTTCCTGTTTATCCACTGGAAGAGCCATACTGGACTTTTTATTTCTATTTGTAATTTTCATATTTTTCCAACGAGTGACGCACGGGTCCAAAAGTTCACCCAAATTTGCCCGGCACGTTGGGTAACAGTCTTTTAAAAATAGGGTCCCGAAGCCAGCAGGGGAGCATTTGTGAGCTCATAACACAATAGCCATTCACTCCTCGGCACGATTAACACCTTGTGTTGCAGGTTATTGTTCGGAGTTTTCCTTCTCTTAAATGGGCTGCCAAGCGAGAGCTGACATAGACGTGATTGAAATTAAAAGAGAAAGACGCTGGTTTAAAAAAAAACAAATTCGGACGTAGCAACCGCTCAAAGAAACAAAACATCACTACAAGAAAGTATTTTGGTAAAGAAAAAAAACAAAGACTGTTGCTACTATCACTAGTCCTTGTAACAAAAAATATTAATGGAAAGAAAAAGTTGACATAGGTTTAAGTTTATTAGTGCTCTGAGATTTAAAATAAAAATAATAATTTGTTCGTCCACTGTATATTCCTTTATTTTTTCATTAAAGTCGTTCGTCGAAAATAGGGTTATCAAAATAAAATAAATTAAATATGCACATAAAAAACAATAAATAAATAATATATATATATATATATATATATATATATATACGTATTTTTTCTATAAAAGAATATCGTAGAAATTGTTTTTCATGGTATTTAATATATTTTCCTGTCCTTTTGCTTTTAAGAAAATTATAATATTTTTAAAAAATTATTCCGAGATATCGACAGCTAATGGAAATATTAATAATAAGAAAACTGATGATTCTATTTTTTAGGATCATGTAAAGAAGAAAGAGATAAATTAAATAATATATGAAGAAAAATTCATCTTAAAATAGTAAAACAGAATTTTATATTGGAAAAAAAAATTTATTAAAATCAAAATAAATAATATATGAAGGAAAATTCATGTTTATGTTAAGAAGAAAAGATTCATGTTTATGTTAAAAAAATTCATGTTTATGTTAAAAACAAATTCGATAATATATGAAGAAATATTCATGTTTGTGTTAAAATAGTAAAACAGAATTTCATATTGGAAAAAAATTTATTAAAATCAAAATAAATAATATATGAAGGAAAATTCATGTTTATGTTAAGAAGAAAAGATTCATGTTTATGTTAAAAAATTCATGTTTATGTTAAAAACAAATTCGATAATATATGAAGAAATATTCATGTTTGTGTTAAAATAGTAAAACAGAATTTTATATTGGAAAAAAAATTTATTAAAATCAAAATAAATAATATATGAAGAAAAATTCATGTTTATGTTAAGAAGAAAAGATTCATGTTTATGTTAAAAAAATTCATGTTTATGTTAAAAACAAATTCGATAATATATGAAGAAATATTCATGTTTGTGTTAAAATAGTAAAAAAGAATTTCAGAAAGAGAAAAAGAAATAAATTCAAAGAGAGAGACGCTGGTTAAAAATAAAAACAAACTTAGACGTTAACTTAATTTCTCATCGTTTTTACCTTTTAAAATTGTTATTGTTATTTTTATAAATAATGGTAATAATTATTATTATTAAATTATTTTTATTATATATATAATTATATATATTATTTTTAATTTATATTGAGTAATAATTTTTAAGCATCATCAACATTGTTATCATACTACTATAATCGAAAAACTGATGTTAATATTAATGTAATGAAATCGAAATGATTATATTTATAAGGCGAAGTTACTATTTTTGCCCTTGGAATTAACATTAAATATCTATCAATTCAGTTTATCTATTTAAAATACACTCCCTAAATTTACTGTGCTGCATTTAAAAATGCAGCACAGTAAGAAAAAATTTCAGTTTAAAGTCATTTATTGTCTTGTTTGTTTTCGAAAACTCACTATTGTAACAATGATATCCGCGATAGAATATAATCATTGTAAACCTTATATTCTTTTACGTCTTCCCTTTCTCGCCACTATTCCATCCGTGAAAATTAATTAAATCCACTTATCTTTGTATAAAGATCGGTCTAATAAGTTAAATGTTTTTAATATTCACGAAATATATTATCACCGATGGATTTATAAATTTTTCCAATTTATTTCCATCTAAATAATATTTATCTTCCCCAGACAGATAAAGAGTGTTATTTTATCATGTCATAAGTCAACAACCCACCTCCTTACGACCTCACATTTATAGTTTAACCTAATTCTCACTTTTGACACACCTATAATTACATTGTTCAACTTTCTTCAACCACTCCTCTTTAACTTTCTAAATAACCATGAATTCGTTTTCTATTTTCCAAAAAACTGAATTTCACCATTTCTTTCAAAATTTCAACAGGAGAAAGAAAAACAGTGCTCTGAAACATGACACTTTTTGTGTAATGATAAAAAAGCTTTTATAATGGCATTTAATGAGGGGAATTTTGACACTTACTTGAATAGTGTTATTTCACTCATGTCAATTTTGAAGTTTCCAGATGCAATTATTTTGATATCTTCAATCTTTAGGGTTTTTGCTTGAGCTTTCTTAGGCGTGTTCGAAAAGGTAAGAAATGTTGGAAGCATTGTTACTTTTAAAAAAGCCAACACACAATATCATCTATCAATACGGCCAGAATGTGAATTTGAATATGAAACATTCTTATTACTCTACATACATATAAAATCAACTTACATATTCTGGTCCTGGGTATGACCGTAAGCCGCATCCAGCAGCAAGGCCTCTGTTTGGGAGTTTCTGAGAAGTATGGAATCACCTCTTAATTGCTGTTGTTCCCTAGTTTACTTTGACCCGGAATGGTAGCAAAACGAGTTAACCCCAAACTGGGGCCAAAAATCTATGAAATTATAAAAATCGACTTTTATAGAAATAAATTAAAATATACTATTATAGAAAATTATTCGTTTTTGAAGGAAAAATAGTACCTACTATTTTTGAAAAAGAATTATTACCATAACACATTTTTTAAGAAAACATTATTATTGCCATTATAAATTTTTGAAGGAAAAAAATACTGTCATAATAAATCTTTGAAGGCAAGTATCATTACCAGCCGTAAACTTTTTAATATAAAACAGAAGACATTTTCAGTTTTTAAAATAAAAATAAATAACAATTTCTTTAGCAAAATTCTAAATAAATCAATCTTCTGACTATAACCGAACATTAAAAAAATAACATAAACCTCAACATTTTTGGCATTAAATAACCCACAGAGGTGTTGATATGCCGTTAAGCAAAACTCAAACTCAAACTCAGCTTATATATTTAGTTAAATGTAAAATCAAACTCATCCTTGGTAATGCGTAAAAATATAACCGAGAACGCTTAGATAAATAAACATCCGGATAGCTTTTATATAATTTCATTTCTGAAAAGAAAGAAAATATAAAATGACATTAAAACTATTTAAAAAAAAATTAACCACATCATCGTGTCTGTGATTTTTAAAGAAACATGCATATAGAATATTTGTAAAAAAATTTTCCGTTAGTCCCTACAGAAATAATCGCTTGAAGATGGAGTCATAGCTAAAATATGATTCCGAAATACGGGAAATTGTGTGTCGCGAAAATGTTAAATTAATTATATTACAATAATATTTAGCTCTACTTTTGTAGAAACTGGGAAAATTAATATAAACATTGAGAAGAGTAAATTTCTTATTGTCCTGTATTCCCATTATATATATATATATATATACACTTTCAGCGGACTTCAAGTGGAATGACTATATCGAATCCATTGCTAAACCCGCTGCTATGAAAGTCGGTTCTCTGTGCAGGGCCGGAGGTTTTTTCCGTCTGAATCTATCCTGCACATTTGTAAATCTACCATCCGCCCGTGCATTGAATACTGTTGCCATATCTGGTCGTGTGCCCCTGCTATTCTCCTTGGGCTTCTCTACAAGGTACAGCGGAGGGTCTGTAATGTGATCGATACTGACTTGGCAGACCGCCTGCAGTCTCTCTCACCGCGCGACGTGGCTTCCCTGTGTCTATTCTATAAATACTTCCATGCCTTCTGCTCCGATGAACTTAGATCACTGGTGCCCCCTAGGTTCGAATTTGCAGGAGATACTAGATTAGCAACTAGATCCCACCCTTTTACAGTGAAACCGATAAAATGCAACCACAACTTCTACTCCAACAGTTTCTTTTCTCGTACTTCCCGACTCTGGAATTCCCTTCCACATGACTGCTTCCCCGACGGCTATAATCTCCAGGAGTTTAAATGTAAGGTCAATAGACACCTCCTAACACAATAACTCGCTTCTATTCTTTCAAGCACTCTTCCCATCCTCCCAACTACCTATCACCCCACTTCTGACATTTCCTATATCTAACCACTCTTTCTATTTACCTTCCCCTATGTAGCCCCAAGCGCAATAGTGGCAGTGGAATGCTTTGCTTGGAGTGAAAGGATTATATATATATATATATATATATATATATATATATATATATATATATATATAAGGGGAAGCCAGGACAATAAGAAAGTTACTGTTCCTCAATGTTTATATTAATTTTTCCAGATTCTACAAACTACACCGAACGCCCATAGCCCAGAGGTAGAATCACCGACTGAGGCCAATTCGGTTGGCTTTCAATCCTGTGTTAAAAAGCAATCGGAGCCTAATCGTGCTGATGAGTTGTGATACAGAGAAACAGATGTGTCTGCAGATATATATAAATGGAGAGAGAGATAGTGAGGAAGCCTAATTGTTTTTATTATTATAAAATTGTTAAATATAGCCCGAAATGATGAAATGAAAAACGTTCCATATTTTTCTACCAATCCTTTCCTCTTTGAAATCTACACGAACGTGCAAACTCTTCCAACTTAAGAAGTTCTAAATTGATTGGATAAAGTTTAAAATGACATTCGTCTTTGAAAAACGAAGTGAAAATTACTGTTATGTTGAAAAGTAATATCATTCACCCTTAATTTCTCGTATCCAAAATAAATTGGTCAAACGAATGTCTATAATGTATATTTATATCTATGATTTATTGAACGACCTGTAGGCATTGAAATGTACTGAAGTAGAAATGTCTTCGAAGATTATAGACTTGCTTAGTGAGCAAAATTATTATATATTTCTATCCCTCACCTGTAATCAATTTAAGAGTTGGTAATTGAGCCAGGAATGCTGTCGCTACCAAGAGAATTTATGACATTTATGCCACTTCTCGGTTAACGATTTGCCAATGTTCCTGACTAATCTCAGTATATATTAGAATGACTACATTCATCACGATTGTAGTGAGTACCAGGGCAGTAGCTGATGCTAAAAAAACACCGGGCACAGAGAAAATTCCCCGGATTTATTAGTTGACAATGTGATGACGTCATCAGTGTCATCCGTTTCCAGAAACTATTATTTTTGCGGATTTTTTCGGCTATTCCAATGAAAATTAGGCACGGAACGTGAACGAAAGCAGGAAATCGGGTTCGACTTTCTGAGTATAAACAGTCTTTTCTCCCAAAATTAATAAATAAACAAACAGATTTTTACTGCGTCCATTCGGATGTTTTCTTCGTTTTCTTTCTTTCTTTCTTTCTTTCTTTCTTTCTTCGTGAATTTCTTTCTTCGTGAATTTCTTTCTTCGTGACTTTCTTCGTGAATTTCTTTCTTCGTGAATTTCTTTCTTTCTTTCTTTCTTCGTGAATTTCTTTCTTTCTTTCTTTCTTTCTTCGTGAATTTCTTTCTTTCTTTCTTTCTTCGTGAATTTCTTTCTTTCTTTCTTTCTTTCTTTCTTCGTGAATTTCTTTCTTTCTTTCTTTCTTTCTTTCTTTCTTCGTGAATTTCTTTCTTCGTGAATTTCTTTCTTCGTGAATTTCTTTCTTTCTTTCTTTCGTGAATTTCTTTCTTTCTTTCTTCGTGAATTTCTTTCTTCGTGAATTTCTTTCTTTCTTTCTTTCTTCGTGAATTTCTTTCTTTCTTTCTTCGTGAATTTCTTTCTTCAGTTTGATTTCCAACGAAGACATTTTTCTTAGTTTGAATTTTCACTATATTTGTACGGATCGGCCCGCACCCGTGCCCGGTTTGCCCGGTAGTCAGATACGGCCATGGTGAGTGCTATCATTTTTGAATCTGAATTCTGATCTTTTGTTGCTAGACTTGACGAATATTTTAAAATACTATTTATGTTAATAAACAGTTACAAAACAATATTTAATATTTTTTTTATTTTTATATTAGTAATAAAAACGTAAAAGATTCAGTAATTGAAGGATCAATAAGAAAACTGGTTGTATCAGCTTTTTTTACTTACATTTTCTGAGCTAACATTTTCCTAGATTGCTATCAAGCAAAGCTAAGAAAAACAGTGTGCCTATTACTTTTTTTTAACACGTCCCCTCAAGCAGGTTATTTCACCGCCACTATTGCGCAGGGGGTTACATAGGGGAAAATGTGAGAAAGAGTGGTTAGATATAGGAAATGTCAAAAGGAGGGTGATAGACGGGTAAGGATACCGAGGATGAGGGTTGGGTAGATGGAAAGAGTGCTTGAGAGAATTGATACGAGTTAGTGTGTTAGGAGGTGTCTATTGACCTTACATTTAAACTCCTGGAGATTGTAGCTGTCGGGGAAGCAATCATGTGGAAGGGAATTACACAGTCGGGAAGTGCGAGAAAAGTAGCTGTTGGAGTAGAAATTGCGGTTACATTTTATCGGTTTCACTGTAAAAGAGTAGAACGCAGTTACTAATCTAGTATCTCATGCAAATTAGTACCTAAAAATGTGCAATATAAATCTCACTTTTCTGAAAAATCAGATGTGTGTTGGTGCTATAAATAGCCACTTGGAATAGGAAAACAAACACCTGAATGAGAATAAAAGTTCATTATGTTCTCATAGAAAAAGTATGAACAAATTTTATTTCCCTTGTAGGAGCCTCGGCTATGTTTGTTAGATTGGCCTTGTGCCAAACAAAATTTAAAATATCAGAAAATTGAAGGTTGGATGATGAAATGTGGAAGGATGAAGTATTTCGTTTGTACATTAAAGTATATTTTTATTAACAGAATAACAAAACTGTAAGAAGAAAAATAAAATGTTCATAGAGAAAATGTATGTAGTTAATTGTTCAAAGAGAAATGTAGGTATTTAAATGTCCCACGGAAATTCGTAGTTCATTGTTGATAGTAGCAGAATGCGTATATGTAAAAGAATTAAACAGGTTGCTAATAAAAGTCTGTGTTGTTTTCCTTTTTATGGCCTGAGAAAAGGTGAAGATGAAAGTCAAACAATAAAAAAAAGATTGTATCTATCGGAGTCTGTTGACGTATCTTGTTGTTTTCTTTGACGGAGTGGGAGTCAAGAAGAAGAAAGGAAAATTAGAAGGAGAGAAAAAACGACTGTGTGACGCGCCCTACGTCGGGGTTAGCTTTTTGAAATTTATTCCTTACATTGCGTTCAATTTCTTCAGATTCGCTCCCATGTTGGACTGATTTGAACGGTCAAGATCGTGGTTTAAGGAGTGAAATTTATCGCGTGACTGGATCGAAACCACATACCCTTTTTCTAGGTGTTAAGAAAAATTGACCGGGATCATAGATTAATTTGCTATTTCCCATCCAATCAGGATCCAGAATCTTAACTTTCACACTGACTTATGACTTGTTCTGGGTTTTCCAAATTGTTTTAGTCGTTTTGATCCAATTCGGCGGGTGTACAATTATATTCATTGCGTTTTAGTTACGTGTTGCATGATATCGCGTATATATCTTATACCCTAAGTATGGATTATATATATATATCATTTGTCTATTAGAAAACAAAAATGTTAATATATATATATATATATATATATATATATATATATATATATATATATATATATATATATATATATATATATATATATATATATATATATATATATATATATAGCTTTAATAAATAGACGCTGACGGCCATATCACGTTGAATACACCGGTTCTCGCTCCATCACCGGAGTTAAGTAACGTTGAACCTGATCAGTACTTAGATGGGTGACCACTTGAGGACACCAGGGGCTGTAAGCTTTTAGTGAAGGATGTGCGTTGTGGTGCAGTGAATATCGGCTCGGAAAGAGAAATCGGGATGCCGAGTTAGAATTCCAGTTGAATATCCTGCCTTCACTTAAGCACTGGTAACCATGGGAAAGGTATTAATCCGTCCCTTCCCTTCAGTTATGGATTAAATAAAAAGGGTAGGACTTGGGGAACCTGCCCTTAAAACATATCTCAATAGATTTTTTTACTCGAAAAAGGAAAAAGTATTACTAGGCACAAAATTTATATAAAAAAACAAACAATAAATTGTTGAAAGAAAAAGGTATTATCAGCAATAAATAAATAAAATTTAGTTGACAATAAATGAACCGCCGAGATTGATATGCCATAAAAACTAAACAACCAACTAAACAAATTAATAAATAGAACCTGATGATATTCCATATTCCAATAATAAATACCGAATGTTTTCTGTGAGAGAACAGTAGTTATTATCATCACATCTACCTTATCATATCTTATAATTTCTGTCTGAATTATCTTGAATAATATCGACAATATTAAAAGATACGTTTCCCCTTCTCGCCATATAACTTGGTTTGTTGTCTGAACAAATTGGTAAGAAATTGTATATCTATTGACCAGGCACTGAAAAAGTACCACAGAATAAAGGGGTCATTTTTGTTGTTACCTCAATTCAAGTTTAATTTACTGAGGACAAACGAAATCACTCTAGTGTATTTATCAATAACTCGCACATGTGTCCTCTCGACCTTACTCATTAAAAATAACAAAATATTACAGGCGTTTACAGATTAATATTTTATCAATAAGAAGCCAATAATAGGATGAGACTAATCAGTTATTCAGCCTTCATGTATCACTGTTGATAGCGTACAAAATCACTTCCGTATTTTTGTGTGTAGAGAGTATTTCTTCACTGCAGTCAGTCATATCATCAAACAAACCAACCATTGAAAATTCTTGGGCGGCATTATAAAAAAATACCACCCAAAGGAAATTTTTATTAAAGACAAACATTTTTCTTCAAAGCACAAGTTGCTCAGACAATTTTGAAAAAGTTTATTTTTACTTGAAATACGTGTAAAGGTACGATGACGGTTACCAGCTCAAAAATGAATTTAACAATCATGTTCAGATTCCGTGTAAAATTATTATATTCGTTTAGAAAAATGTCTTTCCAAAAAGCCATTGATCTCCCACACACAGATATGTGTAAAAGAGTAGATCAGACCAGGTTTTTGCGTTGGTCTGGACAGTTAGTTTAGAACAATAACTTAAAATTCAAAATCCTCTATATTAAGGCTAATCAATATATTTATCAAAAAAGTTGCTATAGGGGTACACAACGACATTCAGAAGTGTAGAATTTAAATTGTCCAAAGAATTAGTTACCTAAAAGTCTGGTAAAGGGATATTGAATTTTAAATTCATTTAAAAAATTATGTAGAAATTAAAATACGAAAATTACGATGATAAAACACGCTATATTCTATCAATTCAGAAAACATTTGAATACTGAGTCAAATGGAAGAAAATATCGAATATTGTTCCTACATCTGAGCTGGAACTATTCAGTGTTTCAATACCAGATAGAGTTCAAAATCGTTTGGGTGTTCTAGGAAAACTAATTTTCAACTCGACCGCCTTTAGCACTCTGTCTCCGTCTCTAACTCTCTCTTAACGTTCCAAGTCTATCACTACTCTATGGCAACTGTTCAGATGAATTTTGCTTATATTCCCATCAGTTCACACATTCACAAGTAGGATATGCAATGCTACTTCTGGGGAGTCAAATCATCTTCAGTTCCCTCGTGTAACAGAAATGAAAAGAAACTTACTTCTGTAGAAATGTCTCCCGGGTGGATGCATTCTTGAACACTAGATTGCCAATCACTTCATATCAATAGCTAATATTTATTTGCCACCATTATCATCATATTCACTTACTACCAACAAATGTTTATTCCTCTCACGCAAGTAATAATTATTAAATTAACTGTAATGTTATAGCCTGAGTAATTTTCAAAATTGTATTGGGTGGCCTTTAAAAATAATTGTTTACCCGCTTGGAATATGGCACAAGAATAGATTTAAAGTGGCGCTCTAATGTGGGATGCCCACGAGGGACTAGTTAAACAATTTGTCGTAGTTCTGCGATGCTTTCACTTTTAGAGACGTCAGTAAGTTGTCATGTTTCCCTTTGTGGGGAGATGGATTATCATAGAAACGTGCCCTTGAATCTGGACATATATTTACTTTGCTTTTCTCAGAAAAAACAGCTGAAAATCATTAAAATCGCTTCATGACGCTTTTTCCAATTTTGAATAATATATATTTGTATTCACCAGTAAATATAATTTTTCTAAGTCGTTTTATTTACAAACATCTGTCATTAAAATAGATTTACAGGAAAATGTAATGGGTTCAGTTTCTTAAACTTCACCACTCTTCATTTATACATGCTATTCCTATTGTCACTGGATTGGCAGCGCCTAGACTGTAGTAGCTAATTTCTTTGTTGAAGTATTTTTTTTGTTAACATAGCAGGATAAGACAACTCAGTAATGAAATTCATACACTATTTTAGGAAAGCATCTGCATTGATAGAACAAACTTTTTTCTCAGAAAACAAAGTTACAGTGTGCTAACAGTTTTAAGAAAAAATGTTAATAGAGAAAATGCTTGTAATTAATTGTGCAAAGAGAAATGTAAGTATTTAAATGTCCCATGGAAATTCGGAGTTCATAGTTGATAGTAGCAGAATGCGTGTATGTAAAAAGATGAAACAGGTTGTTAATAAAAGTCTGTGCTCTTCCTTTTTATGGCCTGATAAAAGGTGATGATGAAAGTCAAACAATATTTTACTTATCGGAGTCCGTTAAAATATCTTATTGCTGTTTTCAATCCATTTTCACTGGGTTGGCAGCCCCTAGACTTATGTTAGTTGGTTGTTTTTGTTTTATGGCATATCTACCTCGGCGGTTCATTTATTGATAATTAAATTTTATTTATTTATTGCTGATAATACCTTTTTCTTTCAACAATTTATTGTTGTTTTTAAATAATTTTTGAGTCTAGTAATACATTCTCTTTTCGAGTATCAAGATTCATTGGGATTTGTTTGTTTTGTTTTTTAAGGGCAGGGTCCCAAGACCTACCCTGTTATTTAACCCATAACCGGAGGGAAGGGACGGATTAATACCTCTCCCAAGCGTACCAGTGCTTAAGTGAATGCAGGGTATTCAGCTGGAATTCGTACTCTGCTCACCGATTTCTCTTTCCGAGCCGATATCCACAACGCACATCCGTCATTAAACGCTTCCAGCACCTGATATTCCCAAGCGGTCACCCATCAAAGTACAGATCAGGCTCAACTTTGCTTAACATCGGTGATCGAGTGAGAACCGATGTATTCAACGTGATATGGCCGTAGACTTATGTAATTTTGCTGGTGATATTAGATACCATTGTATTAGCCAGTACTTTTTGAATAATTATTCAACCCCATACACCATTTATGAGTTTAAAACATGCATTATTCCCTTTTGCATTTTTGGTTTTATCTTTTACAAATCACGTCGATAAGTATATACCAAAAAAATTCGGCCTAATTGAGAACACATTGCAATGCGGTTTTTCTGTGTGTAGACATCATTTGAGTAACATCAAAAAGAGGAATATCATGGTGCCAACTCGATGCCTAAAGAGAATAAGAAATTTGATAATTAAAAGTGTAAGAGAAGAGGATTCTTTATATATAATTTAATAAGTATTCTTTCTTGTAAGGAAAAGTAGTGAAAAGACTTCCAACGTCTCTATCTTCTTACTCGCTTTGCTGAATACTTTTAGAAATACATTAGTGAAATTGTTATATTAATATTCTTCAAATAATGTATCATCATTTCCACCCCTAGTGGCTGATTTTCATTAATAATTTTAAAATGACCGTAACTTGATAATTTTTTTCCGATTTTTAGAAACTTCTAGATCGAAAACTTGCATCGTTTATTTGTAAATCAGACTTTGTAAAATTTTAACATTTTTCTCACAAATAAGTGCCTTAAAGATTTCAAATGAAAAGTTGTACTTTGCTTTATGAATTTAGGAAAAAAGTAAGCGTAAGAATTGCGATAAAGTAAGAACATTCAGAAAGTTATTTGATATGATGTTCCAACTCTTTGGATGGTCAAAAAAAAATGGTTAAATTATTTCTCGAAAGAGATTGCCAAGAATTCGAAAATCGATAGCTTAACATCCTTTCGTTATTTGAAGATATTCGTGTTGAAGAGAAACAGCCTATTTTGGCAAACTGAAAAGGTGTAATTTTCAACCATGATAACGCAAGACGGCATTTTGCAAAATAAACCATGCAGAAGATTTAAAGAGTTGAAACATAAAAGCCTCTAGCACCCACCGTATTCTCCTGACTTGGTCTCTTAGGAATTCCCTTTGCACAGTTCTGGATAAAAAAAAATTCAGAAACAAAGAAATAACTCTATACAATAAATCAAAAACTATGTCTAAATCTCCAACAGAATTGAAGTTTGTCCGAAAATGACATTAGCAGGTTTTTTGAAAAGTGGGAAATGTTCTTTAAAACAATCGAGATTATGTCAGTTAGTTAAGTACCATACATGATACGCGCTTGGGAGATCATGTCTTTTTTATCCATGACCAAGGTTGTAGAAATCAATCTCTCTTGCTAAACAACAGATAGAGAGAGAGAGAGAGAGAGAGAGAGAGAGAGAGAGAGAGAGAGAGAGAGAGAGAAAAGAGCTGGATTATTACTTTTCCCAAGATTAATTGCGCGTAAGTGAATGCAACGAATGCAACTGGAATTCGAACTCGGCTCTCGGATTTCTCATTCTGAGCTGATATGCATTGCGCTTCAACGCACTATATACCCAATTGATAAATACTGCTTTTCATCAGTTCTTTATTATTTTCCCATCATGCTCGATATTTTTCAAAGATCTTAAATATTAGATCTTTGAAAAAATAAAATATTCACAAATTCCTTTGGGCTTGGTATTAATCCGTCTTTCCCCTCCTGTTATGGGTTAAATAACAGAACAAATTGGATTCTATAGCCTTGGCTGGCAACCAGATTACCGCTGAAAGCAATGGCAACCTACTGAAGGATAACCTTCTGCCCAGTCAGTCATCTATATTTCGAGACAAGATCACCCAAGCGTATATCACGTATGGCACTTAAATTAATAATAATATTACTGTTATTTCGATATCAAATTAGTATCACTTCAATTATATGAATGTTAGAAAAGTAGAAAAATGGGAGAAAAGTAGAAACAATATGACTTGTATTGCAATCAGGTTAATAAATTTCAACATAAAAAAAGGATTTGTAATCATCAACAAAGATTTATTTCAATTTCATGGATTCTAATTCCGCATTGTTAGAACTGATTGTGCCTATATTTCTTGGATAAGAATATTTTTGTTTTTTGTTAATTTGCCTTCATTGACAATTGTTTGATTATTTCAGTATTTCTCTTTCTTTCAGATGAGATAAATTCAATTGTTTTCTCCGTGCGGTGTTCATTGGAAGCCGTCTTATGCGTTACGTTAAAAAGGATTATATCTTTAGTGATGTTTTAAAAAATCACACACATTGGGTTTTTCGATGATTACTTGAAAAAAGAGTATTGATTTTTACTTAAACTAGAAGCAATTACCCAGCCATTATATTGCAGAAATAAAGAAAATATTGTTAAAATAAACTTTATCGTCAACAAAAAGAGATTAAACGCAAACACACACATACAAACATATCTATCTATCTATCTATCTATCTATATATATATATATATATATATACATATATATATATATATATTCCATTTGCAAACGAGTTATTACGCGACCTAGGTTTCTACCATGAGTGGTGTCCTAAGGGGATAATCACCTGAAAACACCACTCATCATAGAAACCTAGGTTGCGTAATAACTCATTTACAAATGGAAAATATTCAAAACTTCACAATATAATTGTATTGAACATTTTTTAATACAAATGTGCATCGTCTAATTTTACTAAAACAAAAAATAAGTAGTTAAAAAATCTTTCTCTCTCTCTCTCTCTCTATTTATATATATATATATATATATGTGTGTGTGTGTGTGTGTGTGTGTGTGTCTGTTATGACCGTAGGGCCATTGAAAGACAACACAGAGTCGGATATAAGGTTGAATAGTATTTTCACGGGAAACGAAGTACAAAATCAAACGTGGACTGGAGAGTACTTTCTCTCGCAGGCGTCCTGACTCACTCATTCACTCAATCTGTGGTTACTATTCAGAGACTTCCCACTTAGATTTGGTAGCCATACTATATAGGTGTGGACGAGTCCATCTGTAGGTAGGTCCCCATAATATATATATATATATATATATATATATATATATATATATATATATAAAGAAAACTCACCAACTACACTGGTTATTTGAACAAGAAATAATTTTTCTGTTTGTTATCATAGCCATAAAAAGGTAGAGAGGTATGAGTAAAATATAAAATAACAGAATATATTGATAAACAGAACGTGTCACTACAAAGACAAAATATTTAAACTACAAATTAAAGCATTTATATATATGAATACATATACATGTATATATAGATCTTTTCCCCTGGTGTCCCAACGAGAAGATGTAAAACGTGCTACTAGTTTGGGATCTAGTTCCCACATTTTTACCGTTAAAACAGTTAAATAAAACTGCCATTTCTATTCCAATAGTTTATTTCCCAGCTTTTCCCGCCTGTAAAACGCCTATCAGTTTACTTGCTTCCCTGATACCTACAACCGCAAAAAAATGTAAATTCAATGTCTGTTGCCATCTTTTATGTCCCGGAAACCCATTCATATTTTATCCTTTCACTAATACTCCTATACCCACTGTCTTCTCGTAAAGTTACCCACTAGCATGTCGTGAAATGATTAAAAATATTTTCTGAATCAGGAAAGGTTTCTCCAGAGAATTCTTTTATTTTTATTAAGCCAGGTTTGAATGGCTTGTTTTATATGCTTCAATAGATCAATCCCGATTGAATCTTTACATGATCTAAACTATAATTACAATTGTGTAAATAACGTAAAACCGTAAAGTACTGCAAAACACACCGTTTTATGATTGCAACAATGTCCAATTCATCCATCTTATTTTGTAGTACCTTTTTAAGGAATTTTTGGGGATTATTATTTTACATTTATCACACAGTTGGTTCAACATCTAACTACTTCATAGATGAACGAAGAGAGTAACGATTCATACATTTCAAAAGGTGAAATCGGTGTAAAGATGTTCCTGGGTATGCCAGTTCATATTTGCTGCTCGAGACATGCATTCACAAACTGGGAAAATTTCACTCAATTAAATACTCCTTGATGTCATGACAATTCAGATAGAGCAAAAGAATAATTGGTGACCTGTTAGATCCTGCCGAGGCATGCTATTAAAAAAGGTTATTTATTGATGGATTGATTCGCTTAACAGTTACAGGTACAGAAATTTAAATAACTTTAGTGGTGTCCAAACAGAGGACGGAAATGTGACACTAGGAGCCGAAGGCGTGAAGGCATTACCAAGGATGCTGTCCAGATGTCGAATGGAGTATTGAGAAACAGAAAGTTTTCGCCGGAAACAAAGGCCAGAGTGCTATCCAATATCGGTTGTTCAATGTGGCAGCGAATGCGTAACAATTTCATCAAAGATGAATAAAAAAAATCTTGAAGTAACTGAAATATGGTTTTACAGAAAGATGCTGAGGATGCCATGGACAGAACACGTGACCAACAGCAAGGTCTTGGAGAAGATGGATACGAAAAGAAAACCGATACTTTATATCAGGAAAAGAGAGGTGGTATTTCCTAGTAAGTGAATACAGCAGATTCAATAGGAACTCAAATTTGGCTCTCCGATTTCTCCTTCCGAGCCGATATCCACTGCAATAAAACACACATCCTAAAAGAAATGTATACTATCCGATAATTTGTTACAAGTTACTATTTCTCGGAACGACAAATCGGGGAGCCGAGTTCGAATTCGAGTTGAATTTCTCGCATTCACTTAGGCACAAATACCCTTGGAAAAAGTATTAATATGTCTTTTCCCTCGATTTATGGGTTAAATAACAGGATAGATTGGGTTCTATAGCTTTTGTTGGCAACCAGTCTACCGCAAACGTAATAGCAACCTGTTGCAGGGGAATCTTCTACCCAGTCAGTCATGTCTCTTTCAAGACATAACTGACTGACTGAATATAATATTTAGAAACCAAATTTCTACTATTCATAAAGTGGGAGATCGCTTTTCTATTTTTATTAAGTAATAAATGGTCCACCACTAATTCGTATTTAATAAAATAATCTATCACTTCTCCCTCCAGCTATGAGTCAAATAATAAGACAGATTGGGTTCTATAGCTTTGGCTGGCAACTAGTATACCACAGAAAGCAATGGAAACCCACTGAGGGATAATCTTCTTTCCAGTCTTGACATGTATCTTTCGAGACATAATCGCCCAAGCGTGTATCACGTATGGCACTTAAGTGACTGTCTGAATATAATAGTTGGAAGCAATTAAAACTTCTACTAGGCATAAATTGGGGGGGATCGGTTTTCTATTGTTATTAAGTAATAAAAGGTCCACCACTAATTAGTATTTAATAAAATAATCTATATTTTCTCCCTCCAGCTATGAGTCAAATAATAGGACAGATTGGGTTCTATAGCCTTGTCTGGCAACCAGTCTACTGCAGAAAGCAATGGCAATCTACTGCAGAACAAACTTATACCCAGTCAGTCATGTCTGTTTCGAGACATGATCGCCCAAGCGTGTAATATTAACTGACTATTTCCTTATTTTCTTATATCATTTTGTGTTAATAAGTTATATATGTTCATCAAAAATTGTTTTAGTGGGATATATTTGTGTCAGCCTATCAGATGTCCGCTAAGTGTTTCACAGTAAATGTTCAGACTTCTTTACAATTCGGTAAAAATTTCTTGCATTTTATAATCTCCACATGAGTCGTTCCTATTTTCTAAAGATATTATTATGCTTTAAAAGTCAACGTGTACGCCGCAATGTACGGTATATTTCTGTGGCATATGGACATTCTCTTTATTCACTGATATATGGTTTCGTCCTCACTAGCTTTACGAAATTCCCAGAATAGTTCTTCTCAATCTCTAAAATAAACAGGCATGGTATTTGCTCTGGCAATTCTTCAAAATTATACCTTTGTGAATTTCCAAAACCCCACCCAAATTACCTACTCGCTTCACTGAAAACAATTTGTCAAAGGTGCCTCTGACAGTTGAAGTGCCTCCATATACCCTTGGCACTCTGCAACTAATTTACCTCAACAAAATGCCCGGTTAAAACTAATGGCTTCCGAGTTTATCATATGATACAGACCTGTATTATGAGATTTTTTGGAGTTTGTTAAGCAATATTTCCAATTGAAAAATGCAAAAATGTAGGACTTTCCTGACATAGCCATGATTAAAAAAAACCCATAGAGAAATACAACAACCACCGTTAACAAATATTGTAATTGCCCAAAAATATTAACTCACTTGCATATTTCAACACGCATGTATTCTACTTTGTTGAAAATTTATAATAAAACCATTAAATATTCAATCACAGACATTATCGTCTAACAGCTATTAATTTTATTGAGTATGCAAAATATCCTCCTGAGGTAATAGCCAATATTGTATGATCTTGGCGTATTACTTAACGGTTGAATGTTGATAAAATGGCTACCGAAGTTAATGGTACGCATCAGTAATCCCATATTCTTTTATTTTGTTAGAAGCAGCAACTTAGAATAAATATGTTGAAAAAAAATCTTTGACATGAAATGTTGTACGTAGTAATTCACTGAATTTCTTAATGTAAATCGTCTTGCACCGACAGCCTTCATCCATGATTGTTTTTATTTGTTTATAGGTCAAATGCCGAAATTTAATTAAATTTTCTTTGACGATTAGTAATTAAATTTACAACAATTTATTGTTCGATTTTTTTTCCTCAAAAATGTAATACTGATAATTGTTTTTTAATTATCCAAAAATAAAATAAATCTGTAAGTTTTTTTACGATGAAAATATATTGCATGTATTTTTGGTATGAAAACGAAGTTTTATACTTTCATAGTGTTTTAATCCGAGTTTCGGTGTTAACTATTTACTCGTAATTCTGATCCTAACAGGTGATATCACCCCGGTTCATGGTAGACCTACGGAAAACATCAATTAAGAGGTGGTTCTACCCACTCTAAAAAGCCCTCCAATCTTGTGATCTTAGACTTTTCTACCGGATTTAGTTCGTCGCCGGCGGTTACATTAAAAAGAATGTAGTATATATTTCTGTTTGCAAATAAACTGCCGTGTCTCTCTCTGCATGTACAACTTTTGTTTTTATTGCCAATTTGTTTTCCTTTTGTCAAGTGTCGGATTTTGTTGCAACACCCTGTTTATTAAGTTTTTAGCAGTCACACATTGTAAGGGCAATCAAACATTTGCTGAACAATGAAGCACCACAGAGTAAAAATAAAAAAAAGTATTGTTTTCCTTCGGTATAAAAGGATTTAAAACAGAACCCAAACATGAAAAACATAAGGCTCTGGTAGTATCCGTGGCTGTACATAACAGTTTGCAGGTTTTTTATTTGATTCTGAAAGTAGAGATTAAATGGTATGATGTCATGCTGGTCTTATTCCATTCCCAGAACTTCAGAACCGATGACAATACCCTCTTCAACATACAGTGATCTAGATGTATATTAAAGAGACAAAGCTAATCACAAATACTTCCAGTAAAGCTAAACAATCTCCTTAAAGATACACACCAAAATCGACAAACTGAATATTTCCTAAGCACATATATTTTCTAGCAACATTTATTTGAACAACTACCTTCGTCATGAGGAAGACAACCAAATGTCTCCTAATTCTAGGCACTTCGTGAGAGGTAGTATGAAAAAGAACAAATTTATTGGGTTTCACAATCGCTTCTCGGGATACATCGATGCTGAATTCAACATTGATATTTCTTTTTTATTGCAAAAAATATGTTGTTATCTAAGTGGAACATTTATACTATCTTGAAAGGAAATATTGTGCTTTAGTTTTGAATATTTTCTATATAAGACGAATTCACGGCATAGGAGAAAAGAAATGTAACACTTCATATAGGTTTTCTTATCTACTTAAAATATCTGTACAAACAGCATGTTCAGCAAATCACGCAATGTACTGTTTTTCCTATAATAAGTTTACTTGAATTTTCTTCTCTGAACATCATTACATTGAGAAGATTATGTGAATAAAGTTTTAAACATACCTAATATTATTAATAATAATCCAACTGACATTCTCAAATCCTATTATTTTTTAACTTGTTTAAATATTTCTGTAGTATTAAGAAGTATGAGGAAAACAAATTATTTTGACTTACTTAGATCTAAATCTAAACTTATATATAAATGGAATTTTTTGTGTGTGTCCGTTACCAATATACTCCGAAACAGCTGAACTGATTTTCTTGAAAATTTACGCAGTTGTACTATAAGCGTCTGCGAGTGTTCTTAGCTAGGTTTTGTGTCGAGGTACCCCCGATAAATATCGAAAATCGATAATCAAAAAAATCGGGTTATAGAAGGAATGGTCAGATTTTAATCAACTTCGATACACTCATAGACAAAGATTTACGAAACGATATTCAGAAGTTTCAAGGTTGCAGTTCTTACAATAGTGCGGAAAATCGATAATATATATATATATATATATATATATAAGGCAAGATGCTTTTGTGTGTCTTTTTATCTGCCTGTGTGTCTATTTTTTCATCCCTTTTATTTTTGTTTTTGCTTCGGGTTTGGTTCTAAGTAGGTATAATTGTAGTTCTTAGTTTCAGACATGATACCATTTATTAAAAGGACTTATTTAGACTTCAAAATTCAGTTTACATTGAAAAAACGCATTTGGTTTCGCTTTAACTAGAAACAACTATTGCTTTTTAGCCAACATCCAAAGAGTCTGGGCTCCAGGACCATGGATTAGTTTTAAAGCTATCATTAGACCCAAGCAACGCCGGGCTATACTGCTAGTACCTAATATTATTAATAATAATCCAACTGACATCCTCAATCCTATTATCTTTTAACTTGTTTAAATATTTGTGTAGTTTTGAGAAGCATGAAGTAAACAAATTATTTTGACTTACTTAGATACTTTTATAAAACATCAATCTAGTTTTGATTAATTTGTAGAAGAGAAATATCAGATAAAAATAATGCTTATTAATATGAACGCTGTACGTATTGCTACTTAAGTCTTAATTATCACTAAAGAAAAATATATTTTTCTAGAAAATGAATTTAAAATATTGAAAGAAATATTGCTTATATGACAGTTTCAAAACGTTCAATTAAAAAATAACACAGTAGAGATATTTATTAATAAGTGATTTCAGGATTTGTTTAGCAAATTGAAAATTCTTGTTGATGTTTTAAGCGTCACTTTGTAGGAATATATTAAGACTTTGAATGTCCCCGTGGATTTTTTTAAAAGTAAATTTACAGCTTTTAGTAAGAAACATGTTACTAAAAGCAATGAACATTAATAGCTACTACATTTTCCTATATTTTTGGCAGCATTTGAATTCTACGTTGTTGAAACGTCCTTTGAGACTAACCACCAAATGAACTATGTTTTGCATCTTCAAAAGAATGAAGGTTTGCTAAGCCAGGTCAAGTACCGTGTTCATATAGCGGCCACTCTTTTTCTTCAAATGCTCTCTTTAAATGCGACAATTGTAGACGATAGCGATCTCCCGTGATGGTTTCGGTTAGTTTGAGCATCTAATAATCAGCTTCACCGAGGTGATCTTAAAAAATACAGAGCACAAACGTGGAACCATAGATATTCGGCTATACCACCGATATTGATGCATGACTGGGATTAACCCACGATCTTTTACGCTAAGATTTATCATAGTGTATCAACTTTTTATCGTCGGTCACGATACGATACAAAAATCCTTTCTTTTCTTGCATTTAAAACAGCTTTTCACACGTAACAAGACGACTTTAACTCGTGCGGCACTTTGCTTTTGAATCATGCCTAATGCTTTTAAATGTTTTAAAACTGTTGTGTGATCAACTCTTAATGATTCTGCATGTACAGTTACCCTGACCTTAGTTTTCATGAGGTATTGTCTCAAATTTTTTGCCTTAAACCTTTTTTGATGGACAAGATTTTCCTTTATCTTCTACATCAAAATCATTATTTTTAAAACGTCTAAACCAATATGTGTATTTCAACTGCAGTTTTCTTTTAAATAAAGTACTGCAGTAAAACTCCCCTCAAATAAACTTCTTTGACATGAAATCCTATATATTTAACGCAATGAAAAAAAGGTTGGATAAATGTCGATAAAATGACACACTGAATTTCAAGCTTGCATATAATTTTTCTTTATATAGACGTTACCATCTGAAATAACCCGCAAGCATTTTGAGGAACGTTATCTTTTGGAAAACTGCAAAAATTTATACAAGAGCATAATATACAAAGTATTGCTATTGCAATTAAAGCATTTTCATGTCATCGTCTGTACGTTCATACAACGGGTTTTATATAATTCTGAAGAAGAAAGCTGCGGACACACTGAAGCAATATTATTTGTTTGTATCTACTGACAAAAATAAGTCTGAATGAAAGACACTGGAAAAGATGTATATGTTCCCTCAATCTGTAGATGATATAACCAATAAGCATATCATTTTACTGATTGCAAGAAAAAAATTGCTGAAGTAGAAAGTGTTTTTATTTTTAGTAATATATATATTTTTGATCAGCAGAATAATTACACTGTGTAACACGATTTTTGTCATTGGGTAATAACTTCATTTTATTTTTACTTACGACAAGAAATTATAAAAAATGACTAATACGTTTTTTAAAGGGGTCTTCAGGTTTTAATATTTTAACACCCTGATTTGACTGAATCAAACATAGACATCAACACGATAGTGAAGAGTAGTTGTAAAACAATAATGTAGGGCTTTGTTCTGACCCAGCAGATAGAAATTTGGTAGATTTTGCAATTTTTATTTACTAAATAAAAATGGATCTCAACAGCGAAGAAAATTGCGAAGAAAACAGAAAAAATCGTTAGTGAATATTTGGGGATATGCCCTTTTATCTCCTTGTATGTTTGACGGTCCCACCACAGATAAAGAGGATAATAATGACGACAGAAATATGGTTCCGTAAAAAATATTGATATTTATATGAAAAGGGCAAGTAACCAAAAAGATGTATTCAAGTGAATGGTAAAAAAAAAAAAAATTATACACATATTCAGAAAGCGACAGCTGACATTTCTGGGATACCTAAAGAGGAAAAATTAATCCTTGGTAAAATTAATTCTTAAAGGATCTTAGAGATATAGGGGGAAATGTGGGTTCACCTACGAAAGATCCTGCGTGAATGTTTTGTGGAATACGTTGACAGAGAGAGAAACGTTACTAAAGGCCCAAAATGATAAGGGTTAGTGGAGAGCCATGACTGACAACGTCATTATAGGGCACACTACGTACAATAAGAAAAAGCAGCAGCAGAAGTTATATTAAATGTCACTATTCACTAGACTGTATAGACAATGTTATCTTTAGAATCGCTATGATAAATATAAATACCGGGTTTTATCCTTCCATTTAGAACAAGAGCAAAAGCTCAAAGACTTAGAAATCAATTATGTGTTACATCGATTGTACTAAAAATAATATTAGTCAAATCGATTATATTAAAAGACGATGTTGGTATAAGCAAATAAATTAAAGTATATATATAAATAAAATATGTTTAAATTTTTTGTTTTTAGATCATGTGTGTAAAATGTCGAGGTTTCTATATTTGTCCTCTCATGGTATGAAGAAATGTTTCGGGTCGTAAACGCACAGGGAATTGCATGGGGAATATTATTCTATAAATAAACAAACATGGATTGATTTGAGTTTCAAATAGCCTTCTGCAACTGTTTATAAGGCAGAGGTCGGCCGATCCGGTTATTCCAATCATATGAGAAAAATCGGTTGGATCATAATACATGAACAGGGAGAAACGAATTGCTTTGTAATAGAAGTTTGGTTTTATTATTAAGGAATGAATGCACACACTATTCGGGATGCGAGTCAGTCATATTGGGTATAAGAACAGGGAAGATAATGAAACATTCAGCAATATATTGAAACGGCGAGAAGACGACAAGAATTAAAGAAAGAAAGATACGACCAAACAAGAATAAACTATTAGGAAATAAATGCGTACATGGCTGAAGAATATATATTTTAAGGCATCTTGCTTTCAAATGTATATTCTTCAGCCAAAACATATTCTTCAGCCAAATATATATTCTTCAGGTGGCCGACAAAAAATAGAGAAACAATATAAAGATGTGTAAGTGTAAAAAAATTAACGAAAAATCTAAGCAATAAGGTGTTCCAAGAAAAACCTAATTGAAATCTTATTTCGTAAAACTAAAATAATACGGCCGTGAATAAATTAGGGGGAGTATTTGAGAAGCCAGAGGATCATGGGAAATCTTTATATTTTTGATGATTATAATAATGGTAATGAATCTCGAGATTAATCTTTGAAATTAATCTTCCAAAACGAAGCTGTTATCTAAAAACAATCACAGACAATCGCTCGTAACCACCATTACCATGGATCAGGTTAGTCTTCCTGAAAGCAAAACACTGCGCTTCCTCGTGTTAACTCTCACAACAGACCTTAAGTGGAATGACTCTATATAATCCATAGCTAAATCCGCTGCTAAGAAACTCGGTTCTCTGTGTAGTGCCAGGAAGCTTTTCCAGTCTGAAACAATCCTGCAAATATATAAATCTATCATCTGCGCCTGGATTGAATACTGCTGCCATATCTGGTCGGGTACTTCTGCTATCCACCTAGGTGCCCTTGACAAAATCCAACGGAGAATCTGTAATGTAATCGATCCCGACTTGGCAGCTCAGATACAGTCACTTTCTCACCGGCACAATTTGGCATCCCTCTGTCTCTTCTACAAATACTTTCACGGCTTCTGCTTCAATGAACTTAGCTCACTGGTGCCCCTTATATATGAATTTATTCGAGCCACAGTATTAGAAACTAGGTCCCACCCTTTTACTGTGAAACAAAAAAATGTAAACCCAAATTATATTACATCAGCTTCTTTTCTCGCACTTCCCGCTTGTGTAATTGCCTTCCATTTACTTGCTTCCCAACAGCTATAATCTCCAAGAATTGAAATGTAAGGTCAATAGTCATCTCCTATCTCACTAACCTGCATCCTCTCTCTCATGCTCCTTTCTCCGTTCATTCTACTCACATCAATATTGTCATCCTTCTCTTGCTCACTTTCTGACATCCCCGAAAACCTGTCACTCCTTCTCATAACTTTCCTCTTATGTAACCCCCTGCTCAAAATTGGCAGTAAAATGCCTTGCTTGAGGTGATTATATATATATATATATATATATATATATATACGGAAAGTAACTAACCTAAAAGGCCAATGAACCTCCCAAGGAATCACCTAACCGGTTCTTCGGGGAAGATTATGCTTTGAGAGCTTTTTTTGTTTTAGGTTACTCGTCTCGGGTTTTTTTCTTTGGGCTACGTACTTTCACTGATATTTAAGTGCTTAGCTCTTTCTTTTTTTATTACCATTTTTCCTTTCGCGTATTTACTCGGAGGGTTTTTCGAAACTAGTATACCAATAATTTTAAATTTATATATATATATATTTTCCAAGGAAATAATATTGATATCATTGTAATTATATATATTATCCAAGGAAATAATATTTACATCATTGTAATTTTGAATTAGTTTATCAGTGCTTTTAAAGTCTAACCAAATGCTAAATTGTATTTTTTTTTCAAGAATTTCAATATTTTATTGAACTGGAATATAAATAAAGGACATCTTTAAAATGATTTCTATCATTTGTGATGCAAAAGTTGATTCACTTTGAAAGATTCACGAGATGTCGATCTAATAACTTCACATAGCCGTAAATTTTACATATTTAATCATTATGCATGTAATTATGTTTGTTGTATCTGTGATTTTCATTGAGTATATCATCAAACATTCTCATTTCCCCCTGCCAAAAAAAAATGTTAATTTCTTTCTTCTTTTGACAAACTACGTTTAATCTATGGAGATCAAAAATATATAGTTAATGAGATTACATATGTGTCCAGACTTTAGGGACACCTTGTATATACACTAGAATATTTTCAATATAAAATGCTTAAATATATAAAGTAAACACAAATACTTGACACTTCGTTTACGTCACAATATTAGTTGCTTATATCACAACATATTTGTTTGTACAAAAATATTTACTTACATCACTAAATTATAGCCACTTCAGATATCAAAAAAGGCTCTACGTGCCTTCAGCTTATTAAAAATAGAAAAGAAATACCCTTGTTACACCATGTCAAGCTTTAATTAAACTAAATAATTGTCTCTACCTACGCTGATGATTATTACTGAAAGTTGACATAATGTCCTCCTTGTCTAAGAAAACCGATTCGTAACTGGAAAAAAGTCGATCATTAAAATTTAAAATTAATCGAGGCATGTCTGTTCTTTTTAATATCATTACGTGTCTAAATACAAAGCATATATATATATATATATATATATATATATATATATATATATATATATAGTGTTCAGTTCTGATGACGCAGAGTGCCATGATTGTTGTATTTTAATGGTTTACTGAGAAACAGATATTTATTTGTCAAACAAAATTAATGTGCTCAATATCGAGATAGAGATAGATCGTTAAATTACATTTAACTGAGCAGAGTCATGCGGACTTCGAAGATTTGTGAAAGAAACATTCTCACTCTTCAAGGATATTTGGGAAAAAATCAAAAGGAAAGAAAGCTCAAAGGAATAAAGACATCATAAACGTGCCTTAAAGAACATTCGAAGTTGGCATGACTCTGCTCAGTTAAGTAACAAACTTCTCCACATGTTTCCAATATATATATATATATATATATTTATATATATGTATATATATATTTGTATTTAGGCTGAAAATCTACTTTTAAACATGTCAGATTACGTAAATTTCAAACATTGTGTCTGCTTATTTTAAAATAAATCCGTTAATACTCGCGGATAATCTACCGTGTATTATAACTGAAATATGTCAAAAATGAGATATAACGTTGACAGATGTTATTATTATTTATTTCTCAATGTACCCAAGTATTTCAATCTCTTTCCGAGATCATCTTCAGATTTATACGTTCTGGTAAGAAAAATAACCGTAAAACTCTATTGCTAAAAATTACTGTAATTTTTTTTCTTCTTCAAATATAACGGTTGACAAATTTCTTAGCGTTCATTAAAACGTGAAAAGTATCCAAAAAGGAACTTTTTTATATGTTGTAATGTCATGGTCATGCACGTGTCAACGCATAAAAATTGTTCTTTTTACAAACATTTTAGAACATTACTACAGCATTCATAGCTGATTCTATTAATTGACGGCTTAAGTGTTTTAATGAATATTGCCTCGAGAATCTGTAGTTTGCTTTTATTGTTTTTCTTGGTGTAGGATAGCTGTGTTATCGATCATTATTTTTATATTGTGAATGTAGACAGGATTGTTGTTGTAGATGTCTAGAAAAGGGCAATATTTATATATATATATATGTGTGTGTGTGTGTGTGTGTGTGTGTGGGTATGTGTGTTGTGTCAATTATGTAAACAGTGAGGATAATCTAAAAAGATCTGTTTTATATGAACTATTAAAGAGATAAATCAATATAGTGATCTCATTGCCTATTAACCAGAGCAATATGATATACGTAAAGACAAACTCCACACATCTTCTAACGCGGTTATAATTTATAATTTTATAATTTTATAATCTCTTCACACCGCCAAAATTCAATACATTTTTGCGTCTGAAGAGATGTTTACTGGTCGTCAAAATTAATGTTTATAACGTTTTTAAATCATGTACTGATTTTTGCTTTATTTAGAAAACTAGCAGTATAGCTCGGCGTTGCTCGGGTGTAATGAAAACTTTAAAACTAATCCATGGTCCTGGAGCTCAGACTCTTCGACGTTGGCACGAAAGATTAAAAAGCAATAGTTGTTTTCAATTAAAGCGAAACCGAAGACTGAAAGAAAAATGAATGGATGTAAGTCAAATTTTGATTTCCTGGTATCGATATCAAATTAGTTTTTTTGTCGTAAACTGAATTTTGAAGGCTAAATATGTCCTCTGAGTAAATGGTATCATGACTGAGACTAAGAACTAGAATTATACCTACTTAGAGCCAAACCCGAAGTAAAAACTAAAATAAAAGGGCTGAAAAAAATACAGACATACAGGCAGATAAACTGACACACACACAAACATTTTTCCTTTTATATATATATATATATATATATATATATATATATATTATCGATTTTCTGTACTATTGTAAGAACTGCAACCTTGAAACATCTGAATATCGTTTCTTATGTCTTTGTCTATGAGTGTATCAAATTTGATTAAAATCGGACCACTCCTTCTATAACCTAATTTTTTCGATTATCGGTTTTCGATATTTATCGGGAGTACCTCGACACAAAATCTAGCTATGAACACTCTCAGACGCTTATAGCCATTTCGGAGTCTATAGGTAACGGACACACACACACACACACACACACACACACACACACACACACACACACACACAGAGTTCCATTTATAAATAAGTTTAGATAGATTTGTGTGTGTGTGAAGGTTTATTTTTGTGAGTGTGTGTATCTATAATGTACATGTAAAGATTCAGTTAAAATATATCCGAATAAAAGACAAGAACTTGCTTTCCTATTATTATTACCATGGGCGATGGTTTAATAAGCAACATTAATTATTTCAGACATTCTCAGCTCAGTCATGTTAGGTACGTAGAGTCTCACTTATCCACATCTCATTCGTATTCCATTAAGTAGAATATCACGTTCCATAGGGCTGTTACTTTATGGAAGAGGTACCGAGTGGTTGTTTTCCCAGTAATTACTTTGCCATCATCTTCCTGTCTAGGTTCAACTATTAACAATCATCAGTAATTATCATTTAATTTACTAATTCTTTACATATACTATCCCTTGCATTTGCTTAATAGTATTATAAAAATCAATTCAAATCATCTGAACTATAAAATTAGTCTAATAAGCAGCAATAATAAAAAGCGATATTGTGTAGATCTGCTGTCTGTTTTTACTGAATAACAGAAAATGCTGGACAACTTACGTACAGATGAAGAGGTGATTTGAAGCGGCAGAAATGTGGCTTCAAAAGAAGCTACTCAAGAAATTAGGATGTGCGTAGTGGCTCAGTGGATATCGACTCGAAACGACAAATCGGGATGCCGAATTCAAATTCCAGTTGAATTCCTTGCATTCTCTTACGCACAAATATCCTTGGGAAATAGGCAATGAGATCGCTATTTTGATTTATCTCTTTAATAGTTCATATGAAATAGATGTTTTTAGATTATCCCCTCTGTTTACATAATTGACATAGCTGGAGTAAAAAAAGACAGATTGGATTCTATAGCCTTGGCTGGCAACCAGTCTACAGTAGAAAGAAATGGCAACCTACTGCCCAATCAGTCATTTTCCATAAGAGACATGATTGCCCAAAGCGTGTATCACGTTTGGCACTTAACTGACTGACTGACTCAAGAAACCGTCGACTGAACTTTTGAGCTACGACAACGTTTTTTTTTTTCAAATTGGAAACAAGAATAAATAATTACTTTTCATCAAGAAGAGACAGATGAAATTTACAGGGCAGATATTAGGGGAAGAGAAATTGAAAAACCTTATACTAACTGGATATAACGAAGGCAACAGGAGACAGAGACATAACTCATAATTTAGGAAGCTTAAGTAAATGGGAGGTTTAGAAAAATTAGCAAAACTTCAAAACATTTTGAAAGCTAAAACGACAGGAAATTTTGGGAAGTCATGATTATTTCTGCCCTGAAGAGACACGGAACTTAGCAGAAAGAGACATGTTGTCGCATTATCTCTTGTGGAAGCCATCTTTTACAATTGACGTAGAAAGCACGAGAAAAAAATTATAGCTAGTTCTTGTGGGCAATAATGCATATCCCTATGATGAAAAATAATGTCCCGAAGTATTGCCTAAAAATGAGTGTAAAGCCCGAAAGCGTCTGCTGACAAAAAAGAAGACATGAAGTCAATGTATGACCAAAGTAGAGACAAAGAGCAAGGAAAGAACGTTCTGGTCCATTGAATTTCTAAATTACTCTGCCCATTACTATGTTAATAGCGAAACACAAAGAAATCAAATCTTTATAATATAATAAGGCTTCATAAATATAAAACATATTTACTTTTTAAGAGATCTTCCAGTATATTTATTGGCTATAACTGAGTTTACAGTTATTTTATATCGGTTCGCTAGACTAGATAAGTGCAGAGTTAATAATAATAATAATAATAATAATAATAATAATAATATACATTTTTTTCCACTTCTCTTTATTTCTTCTTCGTTTTCATTTCTCAGCTCTTTCTTTCGATTTTCATTTTTTTTTATTTTCTTGATTTCATTTTATGAAATTACTAATATGATGCCACAAAAGTAACGGAAGATGACAAAGATGAAGAAAAGAAAGATGAATGGCGAAGAAGGAAAAAGAAATTGAGAGACAAGTAGAGGCATAAAGGAGATGAAAAAGGAAAAAAAAACAGAGGGAAATGAGAGATGATAAGTAAAAGTAAAGACGAAAGCTGAACAAAGAAAAGACCAGTTGACAGAGAAAGAGAGGCAGAAAGATAGGAAAAAAAAAGAAAGTTGAAAGTAAAATTAGGAACAAATGGGAGTGACGGAAAGGTGAATAAAGAAGAGAAAATGAAGGAAAACATAAAAGAGAGATGAAAATTGAAAATGAAATCTGAGTTATGAAAAGAGAAGACGAAGGAAAAGAAAAATAATAAAGTAGAGGGAAAAGAAGAAAAGCCCCCAAAAATGGAAGACGGAAAGAAAAAAAGACAAAAGATGTGGTAAGAAAAGAAGAGATGGGAGGGCGGGACAGGATGAATAAAGGAGAGGAAAATAAAGTAAAGAAAACGATGAAATACAACTGAGAGATAAAAGTACAATATAAACGATGAAAAGAAAATAAAGAAAAAGAAAAAAGTACAACTGAAGCACTGCAAAAATAAAAGAAGGATATAAAAGAGGATGAAGAGTGAAAGATGAAAAAAGACGATGAAGTTGAAGAAAGGGGTTAATTAGATTGAAGAAGGTGATGAAAGAGAAGAGGGAAAAGAAAATAAGCGATAAAAGGGAAAGAAAAAGACAAGGAATAAAAGAGACAAGGAATAAAAGAGACAAGGAATTCAAAACATAATTGGAATTATGAGGTGGTAAATGACGAGATGAGTTATAAAAACAAGAATATGAAATAAGCAGAATCAAAAAAAAAGAAAAAAGAAAAGGTGATATAGTAGAGAAAAAGAGAAAGATGAATGAAAATGGGAGCCAAGGAGAGGAAGACAATAATATATAGAAGAAGAAAAAAATGGAGAGGGGAAGACGAGAGAGACTGAAATGATTAAGGAACTGAATATCAAAGAAAACGAATACAAATGAATAAAAGCGAGAAATACAAACATGGAAAGGACTAGAGAAGATGTGTAGGAAAAAATAAACAAAAAAATATGACTAAAAAATTATGATAGTTATAAAGAGGTTTAAGAGTTTCGATAATTAAATACCAACCGAAAGAAGAATATAATGTTTTTATATATTTTTTTATATATATCTCTAAAGGGAATTCTATGTATTTGAAACAATTTGGCTCCTGTATTCTTTTCAGAAGAAAGAACTGCAACAAATATACTGTTGTACCCAATTTAAAATCCAAACCTATGTTCAATATAGCCAGCTAATATTATGATTTTCAATAATAGCTCTTAATCTATTCTTCGATGCTGACAAATGGAATGAGTTGTGGCTACTAACGACAAATATAAATGTTCAAATATTCACACCATGTAAATAAATGCAGATGTAGGGTTCTTCATTTAAAAAATGACGATAGACTGTATTAGATTCTGGTGGTGGCAATGGAAATGAAGGCAAACAAGAGGATGAAATGAACTAGAGATGAGATAAATAAATACCGGATGCCTTTATAACGGTGATAAAGAATACAAATTGGACAAAAGTTCGTTTAAGGGAATAATGTTTATGAAGTTGATCAGGAATTGGTGGCTCTGCTGCATTGGATTGTCTTTGTGATGACTTGTGAAGGTGTTTATCATCATCAGGTTTGAGGAAGGTAGCCCATACTCTAAACAGTGTTGATACTTATAGTTTTTACTCCTGTCCAAGCTTGTGGAGAAAACATTTTATAATTTAAAAGGTTTATACGGATAGTCAAGTATTAAGGGCCATGCATCCATTGATTGCCGTTGTGACGATTTTTGAGGTAGGTGTTCTGTCATGATAATGTTTGAGAAAATTGGCCACTGCTTTTTCGTAGTTTTATGTATAATGGCTAATCTCGGGCGAGTCTGAGAAATAACATTTTATGATTTAAAAAGATTATGTTTTACGTCAAATATCAGAGTTCATACTTCATTTGATCATTCTTTTGTTGTCTTTTGAAGTAGGTGTTTGCCATCGTCATGTTTGATAAAAGTAGCCTTTATTTGAATATTGTTGCTACGCATAATAGTTTCGCTCGGCCTAAGATGAGGGGAAAATATTTTGTGATTTAAAAATTTTATGTGGTTTGTTAGTATTGCTTCACTAATTTTCCTTGTTCTTTTAAATACAAGATTTCATACAGAAGGAAGCTGAAGAGATTAAGAAAAAAAATTACAACAGCAAAGTAACCGAATGCATGGTTATGAGCAAAAAGAGCAGCCCAAAATGCCAAATGCAGGTGGGGGATACTCAAATCAAGCAGGTACAAAAATGTAAATACCTGGGAATTCTTCTAACAGAAGACGGAAACTGTGACACAGAGATCCGAAATCGAATTGGCATGATGGTAAGACGCGTTCCAGAAGATGAGTTAAGTATTAAGAGACAGAAAACTTTCACTATAAACAAAGAAGAGAATACTGGATTGCTATGTGATTACAGTTCCTCAATATAGCAGTGAATGTTAGACAATATCATCAAAGATGAAAGAAAAACCTGAAGCAGCTGAAATTTGGTTCTACAGAAGGATGCTGCGGATATCATGGATCGAGTATGTGAGCAATGATGAGGTTTTGGAAAGGATAGAAACGAAAAGGAAATTAATATTAAGCATCAGGAAAAGACAACTGAAGTTCCTGGGACATAAAATGAGGAAGGAGTGCTTGGAGAGCCTGATACTAACAGGCCGGATAGAGGGAAAAAGAGACAGGGTAAATCAGGGGATTACATATTTGAAGGTCTTGATCAGGGGGATGAGAGAACGAGGGTTGTGTGGGGTAACAGGAGAAAGCATGCTAACAGCCCCCATAGATAGGGAGACGTAGAAGGCCATGATCGCCTACATCCTGAAAGGACAAGGCACATAGAAGAAGAAGAAGAAGAAGAAGAAGAAGAAGAAGAAGGAGGAGGAGGAGGAGGTGTTTGACATCATAATCACTGAGGAAACTGGTCTATTGCTAAACGTTTTTGTTACGTATAACGGTTACGCTCAGCCAAGGATGTGGAAAGAAATATATTAAAGGTTTATGCAATTGGTCATTTATTTCAATTCTTATTTCATATGACTGACTCATTTTGATTTTTAAAGTGGGTGTTTTTCATCACAATGTTTGAAATATGTGGCTACTGCTTAAAAGTTGTTGTAACGTATTAGAGTTTTACTCGACCGACACTAATAAAAAAAGCTAAAGAGTTCAAGAGATTACGTTGTTGGTCTGGAATTGAAGATCTTGCTTCACTTTATTGTCTCTCTTATGCTTTTCGAAGATGTTCGTCATCGTAATATTTGAAGAATATAACATTTGCTTAATTGTTGTTGTTATGTCCAATGCTTACACCCCGATCGAGGCAGTGGAAAAAATATTTTATGTTTTATAAACCTTATGCTGTTGGTCAGGTATTAGAGGTCTTGATTCACTTGATTGTCCTTGAAATGCTTTTCGATATGTCTGTCATCATAAGGATTGAGAAGAGTGACCTTTGTCAAAACATTTTCATTAAGTAAAAGGGTTACACATGGCCGATTCTATGAAAATAATTCATGAATTAATAAGGTGGTGTGCGTGGTGAGATATTAGATATATTGCGTCATTAAATTGACCTTCTATGTTTTTTAATGTAAATGCTTGTCATCATAATTGTTGAAAATAAAAGCCTCTGCTTAAACGTGGTTTTTATGTCCCATTGTTACTTTCGGGTTTCAACGAACACCGATTGAGACATACGGACATGAAAAAATATCACATATTTTTTCGAATGCAAACTAGATTTTCTAGTTGTTATAATTAGTTATCTTTTTCTAGGGCCATTATTTTTAGATTTACATTGTTGTAAACAATCAATTTTTCATCAATGCTGATCGTTCGTAAAAAATGGGATGTTTTTGTTGCATTTGAGTAGATGTAAAATTATTTACGTTAAACACACAAACGCCAGAGAGATTCAAATATCCATTTGCTTTCAAATGCCTTACATCACACACATGACATTGGCTGGGTGATCCATAGCTTTGGTTTTGTGAAGCATCTCAGCTATGTTTAGAAAATCATCAAGACTTCTCCACCTGTTCTCACGGTAGGAAAGGAGAAATCTGAGTATAAAACTGCTAGGATAGGCCTTGTCTTCTGCCGCTTGGATGGTATACTGTTTTCCTTCAATAAGTGACCCGAGGGGAGATTTCTCCGCTGGTCTCCAAGAGAAAAAATGAGAACTCTGTGTATGAACCTGCTAGGATAGGCATTGTTTTGTTACGTCTCGTTGTTATTTTGGTGGAGATAGTAAAACAAAAAGAATTATTATTTAAAAGGTTTATACGGTTAGTCAGGTGTTGAAGCCGTTGCAATAATTCACAGCATTCGTGATGCTTTTTGACATTGGTGTTTGCCATTTTAATGTTTGACAAAAGTGACCTCTGCTTAAACGGAAATATATTATGTATAATATTTACTGTTTTCATACTATCGAAATTTATTGATACTTCTTATAGCTTCTAGAAGGCATGTTTCCATGTTGCAATTTACCTTTAGATTCATTCAAAACATTTTTCCTTTGTTCTTGTTATCATTTCGCCACAGACAAAGGAATAATATCTAATACTCAAACGGTTATAGAGAGTGAAAGAATATAAGAAGAAACATTATTATTGCAAGACATTAAAAACGGCTTTCAAAGAGACAGATGTTAACAAATGATATTCCATTTACATTTTTAAACATCAAATGTAAATAAAAATCAAGAGACCGGAAAAGAATTTCACAAGCGAAACATTCAAAAGAAGAAACTGTTAGCATAGATTTTATTGTTACATCTAACAATTTCAAATGTAAAACCAAGAAACTTATCTGTCAATATATTACTGCGGCTAAACTCATAAAATTGGTGTTCCCAAACATATAACTTATCAGAATAGCAACACGAAAATATTAATAAAAAAGACACCATATAGCATCATACAAGTTAGATTTTCGTGAAATCTGGTACTTCTGTAATCAGTTAAGTGCCATACGTGATACAGGCTTGGAAAATCATATCTCGAAAAAAAACATGACTGTCTGGGCTGAATGTTTTCTCCCAGTAGTTTGTCATTCGCTCAGCGGTTGACTACTTGCCAACCAAGGCTATAGAACCCAGTCTGTCCTGATAAGTGACCCATAGGTGGAGAAAGTATTGACAGATACATACGGTATTTGCCCGTCAATGAATGCAACGAGTTCAACTGAAATTCGAACTCGGCTCTCCAATTTCTCATTTCGAGCCGGTATCCACAACGCACATCCTCTGTAATAATGTGTAGAATAAGTTTTCTGTCCTTTGTTGTCTCAAATAGTTGCTGAAGTTAACATCATCTGATAACGCACAATGCTTTGTTAGAAAACTCTCTTCCGATTTTACTACTGACTTTCTACTTCCAACTAAGTAACTATTTTGTAGTATGCATCTGTCTACGACTATATCGTGTTCAATACACCGGTTCCCGTCCGATCACCGAAGTTAAGTTACATCGAGCCTGGTCAGTACTTAAGAGTGGTCCACCGGTTTGGGCGTTTGGGGGTTAGTGCAGGGCTAACAACCCTGCACCGTGAAAAACAGTTTGTTACAGCAACAAAAAGTTGCTGCCCTATGCACCATCTGAGTGTGATGGATAAAAGATGATGATATATGACCATCTATGGTTTATGCTATGATCTCAAAACTGAATCTTCAGAAAGTATGTTTCCTGGTCGCATTCCTGTAATAAACCTTTAAATTATGCATCTAGACTCGCTCATTTCTCCCTAAAATCTACACTAAATGTCGTGTTTTTATTTTTATTTTTTGCTTACCAGCTTGTTAGAAATCCTCGTCTACATCTGTTATAACTCGCTACTAATGGTTATATTTTATATCAAACTGCTCCAACGGTACTCTAACAAACACTATAAGAATTTTGTTAGAATTCTCTCGGAATTCTGGAAATTTAGTAAATGTCCCTTTCATTGAATCGGGATAGCATACAAGTCCCTGTTTAATGAAGGAACCCGAGAGAACACGCTCGGGTAAAGGGTTTAAATTTAACCACCCCCGTATCTGCAGGATTGGACACATTGCATTATTTTTTTTTTCTTAGCCGAATAACGGTCTGTCGATAGAACTCTGACTATTACTCTGCTCGAAGACAAAGATGAACTCTCTCGGAAGTCTGGGTACTTGCTAAATATCTTCCTACTTAGACGGGATGTGACACAAGGTCGCTTTTAACGTAAATAACACAAGCTAGTACAATCGGATCAAGTGTTAAAATTTACGCAGTTTCATCCAACGTTTATCGGTCACATTCTATTGTTACTGAAGGGTTTGATAATTGCCAGCTCTCTCTGAACTCTTCTTATTAACCCAAACTTTTCTCACTGAGATTGGATGTGATAGATGGACGTGTTAGACGTGGAAAACCCGAGCGCATGCACACGTATCAAATGACAAATTTGATCCAGCGACGAAACCACATGATCGGACATTTTTCATCGGGTCATCGTCAGTCATGGGGGAATCGACAAAATCGTATTTAGCCCGAAGACAGAGAGCTTAACAAAGCATGTCCCAGGGACTTTAGCTGTCTCTTCCTGCTGCTTTTATGTGCCATGTCTTTTCAGGGCGTAAGCAATCATGGCTTTCCGCATCTCCCTGTCCCTGGTGGCTCTTAGCACACTTTTCCCTGTTGCACAATGCAAACCTTGTTCAATCATCCAATTGATTAGGTCCTTCAAATATGTTATCCGCTGCTTTACCCTGTCTCTTTTTCCCTCTATCTAGCCTGTTAGTATCAGATTCTCCAAGCCTTCTTCCTCGTTGCATGTCCCAGGAATTTTAGCTCTCTTTTCCTGCTGCTTAGTATTAATTTCCTTTAAGTTGGCATCCTTTTCAAACCTCGTCATTGCTCACATTCTCGATCCATGATATCCGCAGCATCCTTCTGTAGAACCACATTTCAGCTGCTTCAAGTTTTTCCTTTATCTTTGAAAATATTGTCCAACATTCACTGCCATATTGAAGAACCGACATCGCATATTAATCCAGTACTCTCTTTTTTGTTCCTAGCAAAATTGGATCTAACGTTAAGAAAAGGAGCGCGTGCCCTGGGGCCAAAAGTCAAATTTTGCCCAGACACCGCAGACGCGGTATCAGAAACAGTGTCTTCTCTATTTTTCTCAGCCATATCTTTGCCGGTAGATAGGAATCCCACTGAATCGTTCTCTGCTTGAAGACAGGGACTCTGACAATTAGGAGCTCTATCGCTATTCTAGATATTTAGTAAAGGTCTCCCCACTGAGACGGTATGTGTCACAAACTCGTGTTAACCTGGGGGACTTTATGATGCACGTTCGGAACAATGTCAAAATACAGGCAGCCTCCTCAACCTTGGAATCGAGAATTTTGCATTGTCTCTTAATCTTAAAGCAGTCTTGTTATTTGACACAAGTTCAAAGTTAACGTATGAAAAACGAGCAAGCATAGAAAACAATTCTTGACTGTGAAACCGCGGGATAGGGCAAATTACTTTTTATCGATGTTTCTCAGCATCATATTCAATTGTTGACAATAATTTAACTACCGGAAGATACTGAACGTGAAAATAGAAGCTTTCACAGAATTCATCAGATTTACTCTATATCTCCCCATTGAGACGGGATTTGACAACAGTTTGCCTTTAACGTAGATAACAAGAGCTCAGGCAATCAAGCCATTGGTCAATATATAACCACCTATTGTACACTGCCCAAAAACAGAGACCTTGCTAATTGCGCAATGTATAGTCTAATGTGTATACATGCGGACGTTATTTCAGATTTTTCATTTAGCAAGTATTTACGTTCATGAACTTATACCTTATCCAAAACTCTTGTTAGCACTATTGCAAAGTCCTTATATACTACAGGTTACTTAAATATCTTTCCGAGTTTTTTCTCTTAATTTTCACACATATTTGACTAGTTTCGAACAATAGTGAACGCTTTCTAACGTGAATGTTGACTTATAATTGTACCATCCTTTTTTAAAATTGCTTTCAGTACATCTAACATTTATTGTTATGTATTCATTATTATCTTTAACTTCTGCTTTGTACCTAACTTCTTCGGTTTTACAAATTCCACCAAATGGACATTTGCTCTGATCTCTTCAGATATATTTTTCCCTAACGCTATTTTGCTGCACGTTATTTTTTTTATATCCATGGGGTTTTGTCTCTTTATGCAATTTTCTAAATTGCAGGTACAACTGTAACGTAATTAAACTGTATTTCTATTGAATACCTTGCTTAATTCTGAAAGTTTAAGGAAGTATTTATTAATAATTTAAAAAATCTTTTTCCTATTTTGAAATTATTTCTAAATTTAAGGAGTAACTAGAACCAGATTATAATTAATTTCCCTGAATTATTTTACATTTGCCTATTTTTTAAGGTTTAAATGCTCGTTTATTTTCATAACCATTTTCATTTAAAGCTTTTCCGTAATTATTTTATTCATCGATAAACATTTGAGCAATCTGTTTATTATATATATATATATTATCAGAGGCATGCTCTCGAGGTAGGCAAGTTAGGTAGTGCCTACCCTTAATATAACAGAGCAGCAGCTACATTATTCTTCTGTGGCACAATATGCAGCCAAGCCAAAACTCTTATGAAGATCACTCTGATAATTATGCATATAATGCAAAATAGTTTATTTTCGTAGATTTCCTAATTAAAGGACAAATGCTGCCTTCTCTGAGTACTTACTGTTAGTAGGTGCTTGATATATATATATACAGTAGTGTCTATAAAATAAGGAATGGAAACAACAAAGACATAAATATGTGTATTACTTAAAAATTAATGCATGACTAGCAATGAAATTTCTACCGAATAAAGATTAGGGTGCAATGTATAATTATTATAAAAATTTACAAAATTAACATGATAGTCTTTTTTTTAATAAAAATTACATAGAACAAAGGAAATAAGCTACTGGACAAAAATTAAGAACGATGTTAATAATTTACATAAATTTCCATTTACATTGTTAAAATAAAACTCGATGAAGCTTTTCAAAAATAATCAAAAGTTCATTGGCCATTAGGACTTTATTTTTAAGCCATATGTCAAATTCTACACGCAAAACGCTCTCTTCTAAAGAAAGATTTCGTTATCGCTATCAAGAGAAAAGTCAATTTCAGAAATTTCTGATAATGTTCATTGGTCTCAAAGTGTCGTTCATTGTGTAATTAGCAGGTAAATGACCGATAAAACGTTAGATTCAAAACCAAAAACCAGCAGACCTCCAAAAACATTGCAAAAGAAGTTCAATGAATTGTTAGAATATCTACAAAAACTGTTTTAAACTGCTACATCATTTGCCCTTAAATGTAATGAAGACACAGATAATAAGATCTCAAGAAAGAAGGTTGCTCCTAGGTTAAAATATGCAGAATTGCGTGCCCGTGTTCCAGCTTCGAAGACTTTCATTTCAAAGAGAAACCAAAGTGCACGCCTGGAGTATACAAGAGAAAATGTTGTTTTGAATGACGCGCAATGGGATACAGTTCATTTCAGTGACGAGTTCAAGTTTATTATATTTGGTTCTGAGGGCAAACTTGTGAAAGACTGTCTTCTCAATGTGTCAAGAAAACCGTTAAGTTTGGTTGCAGCAGTTTGATTGTGTGGGGAATGATTCCATCTGCAGGTGTTGGCTCTATCATCAGCGTAAGTGGCAATATCAATACCGAGATTTACAAAAGGTTTCTTCAGCAGCATGTGGTACCAAGATTAGACCATAATCTTTATGAATCTCCTATTTTCATGCAGGACAATGTACCTTGCCACAAGGCTCAGAAGGTTATGGCTTTATTTGAAGAAGAAGGAATTGCCCTAAAGAAGTGGTCATTCCAGAGCTTCGACCTGTATCCAATAGAAACTGTTTAGAAAATAATTTGAGAAAGATGTCAGAAAGAAACCCGAATAACCAGAACCACCCATGTTAGTTATTGAAAGACGAATGGGAGGGAATTACGTCTGATTTTTGCTAGAAAATGAATTGAATCATGTGGTCGACAATGCAGATAATTCATTGAAAATAAGGGATCTTTATCAGATATTAAATTTTGTTGATATTTTGTTCACAATCCATTATTAACAAGATCGTTTCTTTAACTTTTGTCCAGTAGCTTATTTTTTTTGTTCCATTTAATCTGTATTTAAAAAAATATTATGTAAAGTTTTGTAAGTTTGTATAATATATATGCATTACACTCTAATCTTTATTCGGTAAAGGTTTCATTGCTAATCATGCATTATTTTTAATGTAATACACATATTTATGTCTTTGTTGTTTACGTTCTTTATATTATAGTCGCTACTGTATATATATATATCGATTCACGAGTTCATCACATTGCAGAAAGATATGTATCGTTTTGTACTTGTGTAGCTTCTGTGTTTTGTGCTTTTTTAATATTTATGTTGTGTTTTTTCTTTGTGTTCTACATGGGTTTGAAAAAAGTATGTACTTAAGATAGTGATGATACGGAAAAGCTTATCACTATTGAAATGAGGAAAGAATAATAGAAAAATTAGAGAAGTTTGCTTTAGGGATTTGGTATGACAATACGACCGCCGAATGGCATCACTATCCCGAAGAAGAAGAATAAGATAAATTGTTTACAGAATTAAAGGATTCGAGCAAAATACAAATATCTATGAAGTGATCGCAAAGCTCCTTCTGTTTTGGATCAACAAGAAGCAGCTCGCAGCCGATATCCTGTGGGAGACGATTATCGATAAGAAAACTTGAAATCTATCTCAGAATTTCTGAAAGTAGAAACTAGGGCCATAAACGCAAGTCTAGAGTTGAAGAATTTAAAACCAGTCGAAGCTGGTTTGGTTTGACAATTTCCAGAATACAATTGGTGTGCACCAATAGGTGTAGCATCCAGCTCTCATACGAAGGTAGCCGAAGTATTCGCAGAAGATATATATGTCTTTCACCAGATGTTCAACTTCGATGAGAGTAGGTTCACTTATGAAAAGCTGCGCAGAAGGACATATATCACGGCCAAGGAGAAGTAGATACAAGAAGATAAATCTCACATACTTCGCCAATGCGAATGGTGACCTGAAAGTCAAAGGTCTAATTGTGCATTATTCACAAAACCTCCGGGCGTTCAAAGTAAACAGGATACAGAAGTTACAGCTGGCGGCCATATTCTAAAAAGGATCAAAGACGCTTGCGAGCCTCAGGTTTACATGTGCCTCGAAGAGAACGGTATTTTTATAAAGGCCCTTTATATCCTCGATAATGCTCCATGGCACAATAGAAAACATCTCCATGAAATATTAGGAAATAAATAAATAAATTATTTAAACTTCTTTATCTTCTGCTGAACCTCACCTTCATCTTCCAGTATCTTGACAAGCAAGTGATTTCTAATTTCAAGATATTGTATACAAAGCACTTACCCAACGGCACTATTTATTAGGCCACCCGTGTGTTTTAAAAAAAAATGTAATTCATACTATTTTTTTAGTATTTATTGCCAAGTGAAGAATTGTAAATAAAAATGAAATGGTTCGTTTGTTAATCTTGCACAACACCATGTGCAGCAAATGAATATATATATATATATATATATATATATATAAGGGACGGAAACAACAAAGACATACATATGTGTATTACTGAAAAACTAATGCATGATTAGCAATGGACATTTTACCGAATAAAGATTACGGTGTAATGCATGAATATTATATAAAGTTACAGAAATTTACATAATAGTTTTTTGCCCTATTTTGGTCTCGTACAGCCCCGACTTGAATCCAATAGAAAATGTTTGAAAGATACCTGAAGAAAGGGCTCAGTAAAGAGACCCGAAATACCAGGATCACCTATGGGAGTTGCTGAAAGACAAATACGAGGGAATTACTGCTGATTTTTGCAAGAAATTAATTACATCATGTCGTCGATGATGCAGAGAAATCATTGAAAATAAGGGGATGTTTAATTAAATTTTGTCGATATTTTGTTCACAATCAGTTATTAACAACATCGTTTCCTTAACGTTTTCCAGTAGTTTATTTCCTTTGTTCCATTTAATCTTTATTAAAAAAAAACTTTTATCTAATTTTTTGTAAGTTTGTATAATATTTATGCATTACATCCTAATATTTATTAATTAATTTAATTAATTATTAATTAATATTTATTCGGTAAAAATTAATTGATAAGTAATACACATGTCTTTGTTGTTTTCGTTCCTTATATTATGGATGCTACAGTATATATATATATATATATATATATATATATATATATATATATATAGTGTGCGTGTGTGTGTGTGTGTTTATGCCTGTGTGTTTGTGTCTTTACCATTGAAGTTTTTCTTTGATGTGAAATTCCACTGATGATGTGAAGTATATTTTTCTTTTAACTGCGAGGCAAGATCAATGAGACTTTTGTCTCTAAGATTGCATCGTTGATGTATAAACACAATTTCTGTAAATGTAATTTTCTTGCCACTGTGTAACATATTTTTGACGTTCCCCACTAAGATATATGTTTTATTACTTTTCCAGTTCAATTAGATCGAAAGCCCGTAAGATTAGATTGCGTAAGGTGATAGCTTATGAGATCCCTTCATTGCCGGCTCTTTTATTCTTTTTCCATTTTTTATGTAGCCTTGTCACATTCTTCATCTTATGCTAATGTCATGAGCAGATGCTCTGCAGATTTTGAAGAATGCTATGTGAGAATGTATTTGATCTGGACGATTTGTTTATCATTCATCTTTAGAAAATTTGATCCAGTAGTAAAAAAAAAATCGATTCACGAGAAAGAGAAAACCTCATTTCTACCAAAATTGACTCCTTAGCGCCGTAAGAGCGATAGAATATAAGTGCCTTACTTCATACATCTGAACACACACACACATACACACACATTTACATATATATCTTTCTGAGATGGGAATTTAAAAAAAGTCTTTATGTTACCAAGAGTATATTAAGAGATATACGGTGGTGACGTCTGCATATTTTATCCAGAAGAAAAGTTGGTTATATTATTATTTCCAGAACGAGGATGGTTGCTAAATGTAAGGTATGAAATAATGTCCGGATATATACATATTAGAAAATATATTTTGGTCTCGCACAGACATGGATGAAATCATGTACAATATTATTTCGCTAGTCTTAACTCTTCAGTAATTTTATACTTCCTATAATGCGTTCTAAAATTCCAGTTTTAAGTTCAAAAATCGATTCACAATGAGAAAGAGGAAGACAAATTTCTACCGACTTCATATACATGTGAACACATACACACATACACACACACAAACACATATACACACATACACACAAACACCTATACACACATACACACAAACACATATACACACATACACACACATACACACAAACACACACATACACACACATACACATATATCTTTTGTGAAGAGATATCGTAATTATATACACTATTCTGACTCTTTTACTCATCTTCGTTGCCACATTCACGACGTTTTGGCTTTGTACGTTGCAGCCTTCTTCAGGTAATTGGAATTTCGAAATAAACACTTTTTCCTCCGTCAGAGCAGATTGTTACTGATACTGGTGTCCCCAGAAAAAGTGTTATACGTGTAACTTGAATAATCTACTCTGGTAGACGAAATAACAGATTCAGTTTGAAGTTCCCAAAAAGGCCGGAGCGTACAACAGTCGAAACGTCGTGAATATGACAACGAAGACAAGGTCAACACTCTGAACAGTAAAAAAATTATGTGCATGTGTGTATGTGTGTGCGCGCTTAAACAGAACTTGAGGAACAATTTTAATACTGCATAGCACAAGGAAGGATGAAATCAAAAGAAGAGAGAAAAACCGGTATTGTTTCTGCTCGTCAATTATTCAATGATGGGAAAGGAATGAATTGCTTGAAAATATTAAACAGCAAGGCCTAGTAAAAAGTCTCGCTGTTTACACAGCGAGGTTCTTCAACATCTTATAGTAACAGACCCTAGAACTTTTACAAGCAAAACTGAATGTGAATTGACTAAAGCGAAAAAACAAATCCACATTGTTATTTACATTCATCCCACTAAAGCAGATGCGACACAAGTCAATTAAAAAGGGAAAAATATCCCGAGGACCCATGTTAAGGATGAGTCGGCTTCCTGTGTATTCACTCCTAACGAAACTTTACACTTAAGCCGAGCCTTCTCTTACCACCTTCCCAATAAGGTAGATACGAAACAAGGTAAATTAAAGTAAGGATTCTGAGCCCTTAAGCTCAGCCATAAATATCCCGAAAACCCAGTCGTGCTTTTATCTGTTCACCCGAAACGTAACTCTACCCTTCGGCGGTCCACCGTTTGTGTTCCTCTTCGACCGGAGGCAGAGAGTTGATCAAGAGAAAGTGACGGTTATAGAACCAATCTACATTAAATTCCATAGCACACATTCTGATATTTATAAGATCTTCACAAATTGAGCGACAATAAATGTTGCGGTTAAGTTCATTTACTTACCAGTTATGTTTCTTGATTTCAGCAGAACATGCTGTTTGATTTTAGTATCAATTCGCAGTGTAGATCTCACTATGTAACTTTCACCGCAGCTACAATCATATATATAAACTACAGAACTTATTGGTGGGGCGAGCACCCTTACCACTGAAAGACTGAACCGATTTAGTACCAAAAGCAACACGCGTCTCAACATAAAAATAACATTTTCACATTTGAAGAAATTTACCTAGTTAGGTTTTCACTCTTCTCTCCAATCCATGGAAGTCTTAAATACACTGGACATTTTGTTATAATTACTGGCTTAAACTTTCTAAAGCCACTTATTTCATTACGAGCTACTGAATTGACAACAGTGGGTGGATATCAACTATCACATAAAGTTCTCGTTTTAAAGTAATCTCACAATCGAGGAACACGTCAGAAGAGACCTAACAATGCCCTATGCGAAACCTGTTGTTTTTCCCCTTCTTTTAAAATTTATCACTCATTATTATGCCAAGGAATAGAAAATAAATATTTTAAAGATTATATATATATATATATATATGCGTATTTAGGCAGCCAATCTTCATTTAGACATGTCAAGATAAAATAAATTACAAATATTGTGTCTTTTTTTTAAATAAAATCCGTTCATTCTCGTGGAAAATCTTTCGCGTATTATAATTAAAAGATGTCAGAAATGAGCTGTAACATTGACAGAGGTTATTATTATTCATTTCTCAATGTTCCCAAGTACTTTCAATTTCCTTCCTAGATCATCTTCAGAGGGTGGGGTTTGGTAACAAAACATAACCGAAAAATGTGTTGCTAAAAAATAATGTAATTTTTTTTCCTTCTTCAAATATAACGGTTGACAAATTGCTTTGCGTTTATTAGAAAGTGAAAATTATCCAAAATGATATGTTTTATATGTTGTAATTTCATGGTGTGTGCGTTGTGGTGCAGTTGATATCAGCTCGGGACTACAAATCGGGATGTCGAGTTCGAATTCCAGTTGAATTCCTTGCATTTACTTACGAACAAATACCCTTGTGAAAGCTATTAATCCGTCTCTTCTCTCCACTTATAGGTAAAATAAAAAGACAAATTCAGTTCTATAGCATTCTCTCACTCTGAATGTGTTTTGTGGAGATCGGGGAGCAGTAATCGGATTCAAGTTTAATTCTTCGCATTTACTTACGCACAAATACCCATGGGAAATGTATTAATCCGTATCTTCTCTCTAGTTATGGGTTAAATAATAGGACAGGTTGAGTTCTCTAGCTTTGGGTGGCAACCTGTCTACCGCAGAAAGCAATTGCAACCTACTGCGGAATAATCTTCTGCCCAGTCCGTCACGTCTCTTTGGAGACATGATCGCCCAAAGCGTGTAGCACTTAACTGACTGACTAAATGTCATGGTTGAGCACGCGTCAAAGCATGGAAAAACTGTACTTTTTAAAACCATTTTACTACAGTATTCATAGCTAGTAATAATATAAATGGAATCAACTTATAGCAATCAGTTGAAGGAAAATCGGAGAAACATTGATCCGTCATTCTGCTGGCTTTCTTTACACTCTACTCATACTAACAAGAATTTGAAATTTAGAAACTTTTGGCCGCAATACGAATTGCCTCTCTTTTATTGTCCTGTTCTTTTTTGGTCATAACTGTTTTATCTTTTAATCATGTTTTTTAAAGAAATGCGGAATGACCTCTAAGCATTTTACTGTAATTGGTATATATATGCATAAATTATATATCTACTATGTAGATGATATTTTTATTTAAGCTGATAAAAATTCCGATAAAAGTAAAATGAAAATCACCCTCGATAAAAAAAAAATAAAAGAATAGCCCAAACATTCGGATATCCAGAAAAGAAAAGAAATAAGAAAAATCTCTACTGCGAAAGACCAACACAAAATCGAGGTAGGGTGATTTTCTACGAGAAGCTTAGGCCGAAAACATGGTACACAGAGTGAGGATCGAACTCAATACTCAATTGTAATGGTTGTAGCGAGACAAGTTTGCTAAACATTACACCACTTCGAGGTAGGCAAGCACACGATCTAACCATTCTGCAAATATAAACAGAGACATTTCTAAATGAATAAAATATATATTGTTTAGATCATTTCTTATAAAAATAGCCGATAAAAGAAAATAAAGATTGAAAAAAAAGCCTTCAAAGAAAATAGTAATTAAAATAAATTTGAATATTAAACCGCAAATAATTAGAGAATATTATAAGAAAACGAAATATTATTTGGTTTAACCCACTTCTATTTTAGAAGTAAAGCCCAAAATCGAGAAAATATTTTTGAAATTGCTTAATAAGTATTTCTGAAAAAATCTGAATTACAAAATATAAATAATGACAATACAGTTTGATTACGTTACAGGTGTACTTGTAATTTAGAAAATTTCATATGAAGGCAAAACGGCCAGGATTTAAAAGATAACATGCTGCAATATATCATTCATGAAAATGAAACCTGCAAAGATAAGAACAAATGTCTACTTGCAGAAGTTTTATATAAGAGAAGATATTTTTAAAAAGCAGAATCTCAACATATAAATGAACAGAGAAAATATAGATAGATCACTGAAGGTGATTTTGTAAAAACAGGTGGCATAATCATAGCAGAACATTCAATCTAAGAAGCCTAAAAAATTGTACCACACCAACTTAGTGTGGAAATCAAGAGAAAAAGATCCCTATGTAACCTGGAGTATATTAGTAAAGGCCAAACTTTGCAACGGTGGTGATTTCTGCAGATTATGCCAAGAAGAAAGATTCTCTATTTCCAGAACGACAGATGTTGATCAATGAAGCGCCCAAATCAATGTCTGGATGTATGCACATTAGAAAATACATTTTGGGATCGTACACATACGGATGAAATTTAATTATCAAGCAAATACTTTCTTCTCTCGGATCTGATCAGGTCATATCATTTATGGCTCGTTCTTTACCTGAAAAACAAAAAAGAATTCTCTTTACAAACAGATTTATGTTTCATTTCAACCGGAAAAACCGAACCCATTGCGAAAATTTTACATCTAAAGATCTTCCAATTAATTTCATCATATATTTCCTTTCGAATAATATGATACACCCTATAATATATCCTACAATAATCCTACAAACTAGATATTTTTTTAATCGTTTCATCCCAAGCAAGGCGGTTCCGCCACTGTTGTGCTAGGGGATACATAAGAGATTTAAGGTTTTAGGAAGAAGGAGAGTGAAAAGGAAGAGTGTTCATATTCATATTTCACTCTCCTTCTTTAGGAAGAAGAAGAGTGAAAAGGAGAGTGTTCATATTCTTCTCTTTTACAGCGGGTAAAATAGAAGAATCTGAACACAGGAGTAAAAACATTTTGAAAGATAGAGAGAAAAGAAAAGAAAAAAGAAGAAAATACACAGGATAATGTAAAAAGGACTGAAGTCAAGTGGATAAGAGATGGGAATTGACATTGCATTTACATTCCTGTAGGTTGTAGCCGTCAGGAAAGCACGTGTACGTAAGAGAGTTCCACTAGCATGAAATGCGAGAAAAGTAACAGTTGGAGTAGAATTGTCGCCAGCATTTGGTTGATTTGTCTGTAAAAGGGTGGGGACCTTGTTGACAGTCTGGTTGCACGAGTACATTCTTGTGTAGGAGGCACCAGTGACCTAAGTTCTTCAGAGAAGAAGTCATGAGAATATTTGTAGACGAGACAAAGGGAAGACACATGGTTGATTTGTATATGTGAAGTCGTATGAAAATCAGTTCTCCATCAATCGCAATATTCAGTGATAATCTTAAATGTTCATTGTTTTTGGGAAATTTTTCGTTTTTTTTTTCTCTCCATATTCTTATTTATTATGCTTTCATTTTTATATTCACTCTTTTGCTTTACTTAGAGAATGTGACTATAAACAGCTTAATATACTATGAGGTCTTGCGTGATGCAGGATCAAATAATTTTGCTGCTTGGTACGGTTGTGCTTTGATTATTTGTTGTATTATAGGTAGTTTTTCAGTGTGTCTTCCTACAGCACTGGCATGCGCTGTTTTATTGGGATTTTTTTAAAGTATAACCTGTCGGCTATTCGTTTTATGCTGAACAATTGTTGCTTTTCTTTTTACTTACTATAGATATTGAGTATAGAGTTGTTCCAAATTTGAATAAGAATATAATAATTATTGTAAACATCGTAAACATAATCATAACAACAAACACTTTATGAATAAATATAAAAATACGTTTAAAGCGGGTAATTGAAAACAAATAAATTATTTCTAAATTGGTTTCTCATTTCATTCTTCTGAAATAGTAACGATAACCGGTAAACTGTTTGTTTTGTTAATCTGAGCTAAGATTCACACACAAAATCGTTCTCTACTCTCACGGCTCGATGGGGAATGACTGCTCTACAAAACAAATCTAGTAACATTTCATCTCCAACAGAGAGACCCTAAATTTCTTCTTATCCCGATCAACAGCCATTTGCTTGAGAAAGGAGTTTTTCATTCATAACATAACTATAATGTAATTCGTATGTTGGTGTCATCGTCTTGAATTCTTGTAACTCATGCTGCTATGTAATTACGTAAGTCAGATGAGGTCAAGAATAAAGTAATACAGCAAGGAAGTAAGAGAAAGAAAAAGTTCGTTGGAAACAAACAAAAAAGAGTACAAAACTGCTACGAGAAATATGTGTTCCTGTATAGCAGAGACTGCTCGAAAATCTCATAGAAGATGAAGAAAAGAATTCAAGCAATAGAAATCTGGTTCTAGAGAAAGATGCTGGGGATACCATAGGCTGTACACGTCAACAATAATGACGTTTTGGATAGAATCCAAACAAAAAGAGCAATTATAGTTCACATCAGGGAAAAGCAGTTGAAATATCTAGGGGGCGTAATGAAAAAGGAGGACATGGGAAATTTGATACTTATGGGATAGATTAAGAAAAAAAGGAAAGCAGCTCGTAACATTGGATTTATTGCGTGTTACCGTCTAAAGTCGTGCTGTGAAGATGTTCTAATATTTAATGTAACAAATACTTGCTATACGCATGTTCCGACATTGATTGGGAATCATTGATTATCAATAATAATAAAAAGGCAAACGTGTCACTTATTTACGAATTAGAAATATAAGTACACGACTTAGTAAATACACGACGAAAAAAAAAACCGACATAGAGAGATGTCATAAGGAAAGAAACGCCATTCAAAATTCATCATACAAGCATAATCTTTTTTTAATCAGCCGTGTCCTTTCAGGGTGTTGGTGATAATAGACTTCCACTTGCCACATACTTTCCTTTTGGTATCTCTCACAAAGCCCACACCGCCATCCATTTGCTAAAGCCTATCAAATATGTTTTGCGATGGTTTCTTTTGTCTCGCTTACATTCTATTTGTCTTGGAAGTATTATATTCTCTAGGTTTTCTTTTCATCGTTACATGTCTCAAAAGCCTCAGCTGTCTCTTCCTGATGTTAAGCATGAGTTTTCTATTCGTTTGCATCCTCTCCAACACTTTCTTTTTGCTAAGGTGCTCATTTCACAGTATCCTCAGCATTCTTGTGCAGAACCACATTTTTGCTGCCAGGAGCCTTTCATGGATACCTACATATGGACTCAAATTTATCGACAGCCAATTGTTTTTATAATGACAAGGGAAAGCAACGCGTAACTTACTCAATGGGCCTCAGCAAATGGGTGTCAAAACAGAGTTAGGTGGAAATAACAATACAAAATTTATCAATTGTTACAAAAGGCAGGAATATATGGAAAGTCATGATCAACTACGTCCCGAAAGCACACGGCACAAGAAGAAAGAAGAATCAGTTGTTGCAAACCCCATTCTCCTGTCTTGATAAAAGTTCAACAACGTTTACGCAACTTTTGTGTGCTTTTTCAATAATATTTTCTACACTGTGACGACTTTATCTTTATTACAATACCAAATGTTCTTAGAATTTCTATTCCATTCTTTGATAAGTAATAAGTTCTACTTGGACATCATATGCGTCAGACCTATCAGTTGTGGAATGGACCTTCAAGTTGAAAGTTTACTAAGTATTACAAACTTATCATCAACCAATATCTATCCTACATATCCACATAAATGCAGTTCTATCTTTCTCCTTGCTACTTCTTTTCAACAGTTTAACTCAGCTATGCACGTGGTTAAGTGGCCCTTGGGTTTTGTATTCGCTGGGCTGAAGGTAATATATATATATATATATATATATATATATATATATATATATATATATATATATATAAGAAACAATTAAGCAGATACGTTATTTCATGGTAAATCGGAAGTGTGGCCTATTTCAGGCGAGCCATCATCATGTATATATATATATATATATATATATATATATATATATCGAAAGAGAGAGAGAGAGTGAGAGAGGGAGGGAGAGAGAGGGAAAGAGATATCGATAAAGTACTGACCGAATGATTTAGAGAAAAGGGGCGATATTGGAAGCAATTTATAATACATGTTTGGCGTTCTTATCTGTTAATTCATCCCTAAAAATTATTTCATCATCACAACAAATGAGTTTACATTGACTAAAATTCACACGAAATTATCACAGAGGGAGATGCGGCCCTCGTTCTCTCACCCCGATAAACTCGCTAAAAACTGTATTTACATTATGTGAACTATTGTAATCATATTTGTTGCCACTTGTACGACGTTTTGGCCGTTGTGCGCTACGGCCTTTATCGTAAAAGTGGCAACAAAGATCAGGACAATAATCCGAATAATGTAATTACTTTAAATACTACCAAATTTCAGAATTATCGACAAATACCAAAGCCCAAAAATGTTTTTTTGTTTCTTTTTTTTATTTCTTTTTTTTATTTTAATAAATGTATTGTACGTTCCTCGAATATTATTCATACATTTGAAATGTGAATAAATGTATTTGCTAAGTTTACATTCTAAAGGTTGGAGTTGTTGCGAGACGAGCTAATCAAATGTATAATTTCAAAAGAGTGCCAAATATTTAATAAAAAGACAACTTACAATTAAAATTATCATTTGTTGGGCGTGACTTAATATTTTTGATAATAAAAAGGTTATATTATTTGCGGATAATTAACAGAAAATTAAAAAAGGCCAGGAGACGCCATTTGTTTTTACCGGTTTAATATTCTTTTTGTCATGATTTTGCTGTTTTTAATTTCAAAATCATTTTCTGGCTCTCATAAAGAAATTGAAAATTCAGTTTCTAATATATTTTGATAACTTTCATCAGAAATTAACATTTTATATCAAGATTGGATTTTATTTGTGAGCAACGCATGGTTTTTATTTCGTGGTTTTTCTTAGTTGTTTTGCATTTGACGTGCCGATGTTTTTTTGTTTTTTTTTTTGTAATTTTGAAAACATTGCGTGTCTAAATTTATGCCTAAATTTGTGCTATCAAGATGTTTGGTTTTTATGGTATATCAATATCGACGGGTCATTTATTGACAACAAAATTTTATTTTATTTATTGCTGGTCATAGCTTTTTCTTTCAACAATTTATTGTTGTTTTTTATATAGGTTTTGGGTCTAGTAATACTTTTTCTTTTCGAGTATCAAGATTCATTGGAATTTTTTTTTTAAAGAAGGGTCCCAAGTCATACCCTGTTATTTAGCACATAACTAGAGGGAATGGACGGATTAATGCCTTTCCCAAGGGTACCAGTGCTTAAGTGAATGCAGGGTATTCAACTGGAATTCGAAAGCGGCTCACCGATTTTTCTTTTCGACCCGATATCCACGGCAGCACAACGCACACCCGTCACCAAACGCTTACAGCACCAGGTATTCCTAAGCAGTCACCAATCAAAGTACTGACCAGGTTCAAGGTTGCTTAACATCGGTGATCGAGAGAGAACCGGTGTATTCAGCGTGATATAGCCGTAAGCCAGTCAAGATGTGTTTTTATATTTAATGTAACAGATAATTGCTATACATGTGTTCCGATATTGATTGAGAATCATTAGTTATCAATAATAATAAAAAAGCAAGTGTCACTTGTTTACATATTAGAAATATAAGTACACAACTTAGTAAATCTTCTTCTATGTGCCCCGTCCCTCTAGGATGTATGCGATCATGGTTCTCCACGTCTCCCTATCTCTTGTGGCTCTTAGTATGTTTGTTCCTGTTACTCCTGTCAACCCCCGTTCCGTCATCCACCTGATCAGGCCCTGCAAATATGTTATCCGCTGCCTTCCTGTCTCTCTTTCCTTCTATCTGGGTAGTCAGTATCAAGTTCTCCAGGCTCTCCTTCCTTATTGCGTGTCCTCCTGATGCTCAGTATTAATGTCCTTTTTGTTTCCACTCTTTCCAACATGTCATCGTTGCTTGCATGCTCAGTCCACGATATCCGCCACATCCTTCTGTAAAACCATATTTCCGCTGCTTCCTCTTTTGTTCTCATTTTCGACGATATTGTCCAGCATTCGCTGCCGTATTGAAGAACTGACATCACGTAGCAATCCAGCACTTTTTTCTTTGTTTCTAGTGAGATTTTCCTGTGTGTTAGTTCTTTACTCAGCTTCTAGAACGCATCATTTTCCAGACCAATTCGCCTTCGGATCTCTGTGTCGCACTTTCCATCTCCTGTTAGAACACTTCCTAGGTATTTATATGTTTGTACTTGCTTGATTCTGGTATCTCCCAACTGCATTTGGCATTTTGGGTTGCACCTTTTGCTGATGACCATTAGTAAATACACGACGGAAAAAACGCCGACATAGAGAGAAGTCATGAGTGAAGAAACGGCCTTCAAAATTCACCATACAAGTATAACTTTCTTTTAATCAACCGTGTCCTTTCAGGATGTTGGTGATAATAATATTCCACTTGCCACATACTTTCCTTTTGGTATCTCTCATAAAACCCACACCGCCATCCATTTGCTGAAGCGTATCAAATATATCTAGCGCTGGTTTCCCTTGTCTCTCTTTCATTCTTTCTGTCCTGGGAGTGTTCGATCCTCCAGGTTTTCTTTCCTCATTACCTGTCCCAAAAGCCTCAGCTGTATTTTCTTGATGTTCAGCATTAGTTTTCTACTCCTTTGCATCCTCTCCAACACCTTGTTGTTTCTAATGTGCCCAGTCCATGTTATCCCCACCATTCTTGTGCACAATCACATTTTTGCTGCCAGGAGCATTTTATTGATACCTACCTAGAGACTCAACTGTATCAACACCCACTTTTTTTTAAATAATGACAAGTTAAATCCGCCGGCGTTTGCAAAACACTGGTCTTCATATTTGTAGATTCTCTCAGGAAATGAGATAAATGAGCTGAACCTAAAACTACCATATATATATATATATATATATATATATATATATATATATATATATATATATGAACTTAATTGTTTAAATATTATTTTTAGTCATTATTCGTATTCGAATAGATATTCTGTTTTTAATCAAACAGTATATTTAATTCTACCAACCAGATTATTTCCGATAAATTTTTGTACCTAAATGTGCGGCATTAGGCAGGTTTTGTACCTGTAACCACTATTAGTATAAGGGAAGCCATTTATTGATCTGGAACGTCTTAGACTACTCGACCATAGTCTAAGCCAAGTCAAATCAAGCCTATGTAACACAATTTTCGATTCTAAAACAACCATCTCTGCTCATAAATGTATCTTAATGTCAACAAATATAAACATACAATGCTACAGAAATTCCGAAGATCAACGAAATTGTTTTAAAAACAGACATATTGAAATTATTTGTTTGATAATTATTTTATCGATACTCGTATGTGAGCAATTATTCTGTTTTTAACCTAACAGTATATTCGTATATTTTTTCTACTTGCCTGATTATTTACGATAAATTTTTGTACGAAAATGTGCGTCATTTGGCAGGATTCGAATATGTATAGGCTGTGGTATCATTCGTGGTATCATCCGTAGTCGTGTGGTTTTTTAGTTTTGGGAAAGTGTTTATTAATAAGGTTTAAGGATTTATGTTCTAATTTACTTTTAACCATCAAGATGTTTAAGTTAGACATGTGTCAGTTAAACCCCGTCAATAAACTGTTTCTTCAGTAAATTTTAAATGCAAAAGTAACACAATGTATAAAGATTATGGAATCGGTTTTGTTGGTGTAAGGAGAAACGACTGTGTAGTTCGCATATCTAGCAATGATTTAACATCTGCTAAAAAGTTAAAATTGTCTATTCGCAAAGTACTTTTATGTAAGTAACCGTTCCAATTGTGGACTGTGAGTTGAATATTATTTTACTACTCCTTCCTACCCCTAAAATTTCGTCACTTTTCCTCATTTCCAGTGGCTAGATTCTATTCAGAGTTGAATTTCTTCAATGTAAGTCATTTATTGTATTTCTCTGTGACTATGTTTTTTTTTTTTTTGCTCAGTTGAACGTTCTGTTATTTACGAAAACTAACTGGTAAGTTGTTGACCTTTGACATGACATTTTATAATGCTTAATATGGAATAAATTATAAGTGTTCATTAAGATCAAACCAGTGTATGTGGACGATACATATACGTACTTCAATTTGTATGAAAATACTTAAAACGAGACCACTTTCTGAAACGAATAAACATTTGCAAATAAGCAGTATGGACTTGAAATCAATCCAGAGAAATTGTTCTACACAAGTGTATTCCTACTATCAAAATTTATGGCAAAATATTTGAAAAAATCTTTAGCTATTTCCTCACAGGCAGGTTATCACAACCAGAGCGTGACAGGAGGACTATATATCATCATACTCTTCTACACCCAATGGTGTGTGTCGGGCAGTAACTTTGTGTCACTGTTTCCGTAACAAACATTTTTCACGGGGTATATTTGTTAGCCCGGCGCCCAACCCCCAAAGGCCGCTGGACCATTCTTGGTCCTTACGTTTACAGCACCTGGTATTCCGAAACGGTCACCCATCTAAGTACTGACCAGGCTCGATGTTGCTTAACTCCGGTGACCGGACGAGAACATGTGCATTCAACACTATATATATATATATATATATATATATATATATATATATATATATATATATATATATATATATATATATATATATATATATATATATATATATATATATATATATATATAATTCTAGAAGTGAGGTGGTGGCTCACTTGTAGATTTATTGTATTGCATTCTCGCTTTACTTTCGTACTTTCGTATAGAGCTCTTTATTGTTAAGGTTTCGTTTTGGATTTGTTTTTTCTTTCCAACGGGCACTAGACGTATTGTTCTGGTGCGCTGTTTGTTTCTTTTTTTCTCCCCCATTATTTAACCCACGAAGTAGTTCTCACCGGGTTACAAGCCGGTTTAAATTACTGTGAAGTTAGCATTATTTTCGGATGTTTAGTCTGTAATTATTAGTGTTGACTTACTGTAATTAAGTTCATTATTATATATGATAATCCAAAAAGATCTATTTATTATAAAACAGTTATGCCCCTATAAAATATCAAAACGCTTTTTCTAAATCTTTCTGGGAATTATAGGAGAGAAATCTCTCATCACAAACTGAACGCAAAATTATAGGTACATCTCAAATCCCTAATCCTTTTAGAAATAAATGTAATTTATGCTTCGATGAAAAAATTAGAATAATTAAATAAAAAAATACTTAGCTAGCCATAAAAGGAGAGGAATTAAACGTTTTGAAATGCCGTTATAAAAAATAAATTTAAAGTACCTGCAAAAAAGAATTTAATTTACACCACTCTATTTCACTACATTTCATTTTATGTTGATTATTCTTTGATTGTTTGTTCCGTATTGAATGAATTGAGTTTGAATTTAGTAAAGGATGTGCGTTGTGGTGCAGTGCATATCAGATCGGAACAAGAAACTGGCGAGCCGAGTTCGAATTCCAGTTGAATCCATTGTATTCACTTACGCACAAATACCTTTTTGGAAAGGTATTAATCCGCCTCTTCCCTCCAGTTATGGGTTAAATAGCAGGGCAGATTGGGTTCTATAGCCTTGGCTGGCAACCAATATACCGCAGAAAGCAATGGCAACCTACTGCGGGATAATCTTCTGCCCAGTCAGTCATGTCTTTTTCGAGACATGATCGCCCAAAGCGTGTATTATGTATGGCACTTAACTAACTAACTATCATATATATATGCGTGCAAATGTGTATAATTACTGTAATTTATATACGTAAATGTACGATTGCCGTTTGTATAATTTTGTTTGCACAGAGTCTATGTATTAGTTTTTGTGTATGTATGAATATATGGTGAGTGGTGGATGTGTGAGTATGAGAGTTGTATTATTATAAGTTATGTGCCATATATGTATGTGAATGTGTGTAGGTATATGTATATACGTATATATGTAACGTACATGTGTGTACGTATATGAGTTTATGTGGTTGGGTATATTTTCATCATGCTCTTCTAGTGTCCAATCGCCTCACTTATCTGATGAACTGATTTTCCCTCACCCCTTTTACATTTTATGGCAAGAAAATGATGAGACCAAAAAGTTAATGTTCGGGTCATATGGTTTACATCCTTATTTTTATTGTAATGATACAATTAAAACAAATATATTCTGCGATTTGTAAATGATAGGTAACAAGAAAGCTGTCAAAATAAATTATAGTTTATAACCGCATTTGATGATGTATTTATTTGTCCACATGTATATATATATATATATATATATATATATATATATATAATACACATGTTAATATACGAAAGATATGTTATAACTATAGATATGATATAAATTTTTAACCGCTTTTGACGATGTGTTGACCCGTCCTTCCTATATATATAGAGAGATAGATAGATAGATAGATAGATAGATAGATAGATAGATAGATAGATTTTGAAAAAAACAGCAGCTCCTCTAGCATCAACGCATAGTTCATTAAGTAATGAATTAGAACACTCTCACTACTAGTGTATGAATACATGGTATATCACCCTCTCAAAGTCCGGCTTCTACTGAGACGTAAAAGCAAAACATCTAAAACAAAAAAAGGAAATAAAAACGTTGTCTTGCTCACAGACAAAATCCTATCTTGAAATTAAAATGTTAACTTTTTATGAAACCTATCAAAGTATATTAGAATCTTCTACCCAGCGCCCATAGCTCAGAGGTAGGATAGCCGACAGACGCCAATTCGGTCGAGTTTTAATCCTGAGCAAAAAGCAATCGATGAGCTGCGAAACAGATCTGTCTGCGGATAACTTATATATGTATGTATGTATATGTATATATTCGTCATCCACATGCTTCTGGTGATCGAAATCCAACCGATTGGGTGTGAGTCGGTGTCAATATATATATATGTGTGTGGGTGTGCACAGCCTTCTTTATTATAACAAAAAGGACATTATATATATATATATATATATATATATATATAAAATTATTGCAAATGATAATAAGGGAATGTTAAAGAGCAAACATGCGGCAAGCCCTTATTTTATCTAGCAAATTTTAATAGCTAGTGAAAACGATGTTGATTCGCAATTGCCTTTTTCTGTACATATGCGTTAAAGGAAGGATATATATATAACAATAAATTGAAAATCTTCAAAGACGTATGCCCATTTCAACAAGTGAATTTATTTCATAAGTGATAACAAGTCTTTATATTATATTATAATTATCTGTTTGTGTATGTGTTTGAGAAACGGAGCAAGCTTAGGGAAAAAGAAAACAAAAAGAAAGAAAGAAAGAAAGAAAGAAAGAAAGAAGTAGAAATTGTGACAAAACAGTTGCCATTCTGGTTGAAGAATATGTTTGAAAATTTAATGTTTAATAATTAATATTGATAAGACCCGATTTAGATTCATTTCAATGCACTTCTTTTTGGATCAATCGTAATGAGAGCATAATATATATATATATATATATATATATATATATATATATATATTATGCTCTCATTACGATTGAGATCTCTGGAGAAGAGAATTTTAAAAATAGTTTCAAATTCTGCTATATGCGTGACTCTTTAGAAATGAATTGATTTCTCTCGGTGACTGGCGTGTGTATACACAGCTTGTACACAACACGTTAAAATTTCCCCTGTCTGATTCCATGCGTCGATGGCATAGGGAGTAGCGACTCCAACTGACACCAAATCGGTCGAGTTTCGATCTCGATCAGATGCGTCTAGCCCCACTGAAGAGTTTTGATACAGCGAAACAGGCTTGTATGTGGATGACTAATATATATATATATATATATATATATATATATATATATAGTAGCGGCCATAATATAAGGAACCGAAGGATCAAAGATGGATATGTGCATTACTTAAAAAGTAATGTATGATTAGCAATGAAATTTCTACCGAATAAAAATTAGGGTGTAATGCATAGATCTTATACAAAGATACAAAAATTCACAATATAGGTTTTTTAGGTAGAGATTAAAGGGAACAAAGAATTAAGCTACTGGACAAAAGTTAAGGAACGATATTGAAAATTTGCAGAAAACTTTAATCTAGATTGTTAAAAAACTCAATGGAGCTTTTCAACAATAAATAAAAGTTCATTTATCATTAGGAATTTTTTTTAAGAAATATGGTAAATTTATGTCAGTCTTTTTTTTGTGCAGGTTTTTCAATTGACAGGCATTTTTTGCCGTTAAGATAATTTCAGTTGAATGGTCTTATGCTGGAAACTATCGAGCCTTATATTTTAGAAGAAAACTTCATTTCTAAAACAATAATTCTTTTAAATTGAAAATTATTTGGATTAATTTTTGCTTTCAAATTAAAACACTTTTAGTGGGGCTATTTTGTGTTCCATTTAGAAATATTTTGCTTGCCTCATTGTGGCTTCTGTTTGTTATAGTATCATGTATTACAAATAATAGTTCTCTTATATTATGGCCGCCACCATATATATATATATATATATATATATATATGTGTGTGTGTGTGTGTGTGTGTGTTAGTCATCCACATGTGAAATAACACATGTTCCAGTCGATTAGTTGTCAAATGAAAGGTAACAATGTGGCAGAAATATTGTGGGTAAAAATAGAACATAAGTCAAACAATGAAACTGCTAGAGGAAAATACAGCTTCAGCAGACGAGATATAATTTATAAAGAAATAAGATATAAACAGTTAGCAGTGAAAAAAAAAGGTGACAATTCATCAAGTAAGCTATCCATTATCAAGAAATAAAACATTTAAAAATGTAAATGAAACAAATAACTTTGTAATAGCTATAATAAGGAACGTAATAATCAAATGGTAATATGTATACAAATTTTGTTCTCAAGTGAAAAATAAATCAGGCCGCCAAAATAGAAATGGCAAGGTTTTTATTTATTTTTTTTTATTTAATCATTTCACCCGGAGCAAGGCGGAAACGCCACTGATGTGCAGGGGGTTGCATAAATGTAAAAAGATTAATTACAAAAGAGTGAGGAGTACAAACTAGTTAGAAAGGAACAATAGAAAGCTGAGAATGCAGGTGCGATGACAGATACATAGGTGGAGAGAAATATACAGGGGAGGGGAGAGAGCTAGAGGCCAGTGGTTAGTAGATGAGAATTGACTTTGCATTTAAATTTCTGGAGGTTGTAGCCGTCAGGAAAGCAAGAATACGGGAGTGAGTTCCACAGGCGGGAAGTGCGAGAGAGGAAACTGCAGGAGTAGAATTGTCGTCTGCATTTGGCTAACCTGACTGTGAATGGGTGGGACCCATTTGCCAATCTGGTTTCACGGGTAACACCTGTTGAGGAGGCATCAGTGACTTCAGCTCATCCGAGCAGAAGCCATGAAAGTATTTATAGAAGAGACAGAGGGAGGCCACATTTCGACGATGGGGAAGTGGCTGCAGTCGAGTCACCAGATCAGTACCTATCACATTACAGACTCTCCTTTGGAGCTTGTCAAGAACACTGAGGAGAACGGCAGGGGCACCTGACCATAAATGGCAGCAGTACTCCATGCACGGACGGATGGTTGACTTGTATATATGCAGGATGGATTCAGGCGGAAAAAACATCCTGGATCGACATAGTGACCCAATCTTCTTAGCAGTAGATTTTGCTATGGATTCAATATAGTGCTTCCATTTGAGGTCTGAGGACAGGGTAAGTCCGAGGAGGCGTAGTGTATTACACTCCGGGAGAATCATCTGGTCCATGCTTATGGGAGGCAGAAGAGGTTGCCTGTAATGGTTGACAGACAACAGCTTGGTCTTAGAGGAATTGAAGTTGACAAGCCACTTCTTGCCCCAGTTCACCATAGTTCAAGGTCAGCATCGAGATTATGTCTGTCCGCCACGACAGGTTTCTTACTGGAGCGGGAGTATATTGTAGTGTCATCTGCATAGATGCCTACTTGAGACTTGATCTCATCTGGGAGGTCGTTGATGAAAATAAGGAAGAGCTTTGGGCCCAGGATAGAGCCCTATGGGACACCAGCATTCGTGCTGTAGGACGAAGAAGCACGCCCATTCAGAACGACCTTCATTTTGCGGTTATTTAAGAAAGATTGGATTAGGTCAAGCAGGTGACCGGTAATAACATAACCGCGTTGTTTGCATAGAAGGCCAGAGTGCCAAACCCTGTCGAAAGCCTTGGAGATGTCTAGAGCAACCGCGCGAGCCTCGTCAGACTCATCAAGGCCTGTATCATGTACCCTGTTACGGTTGTTAGCAGGTCGGCCGTGGACCTGTCAAAGCGGAATCCATATTGCCTGTCGGAGAACAGTTTGTGGGCGGTGAGATGATGAACTATTTCAGCATTGATTATAGCCTCGAATACTTTCCCGAATATCGGTAGAAGACTGATAGGGCGATAGTTGGATGGGTCCGAGGGTTCACCACAATTCTTAAAGACAGGAACGACTGAAGTGAATTTCCAGCATGCAGGAAAGCAGGATGCAGAAAGGCAGTAGTTAAACAGTTTAGAGAGGACAGGGGAAAATTCAGGAGCACACCTCTTAAGGACTATCACCGGGATTCCATCGTCTCCACACGCCTTATGGGGGTCGAGTTTTGAAATTACTCTGGATACTACTGTCGGGATAATATATACCTCGTGCAGTTTGGCCTCAGTTCTAATAGGGAAGTCGGGTGGGTGCACCCCGGACGAGTCGAATGTAGAGTTGGATGAGAATCTGTGGGCAAAGCACTCAGCTTTCGTCTGCAGATGACGTGAGAACCTCAAATCCATGGATTAAAGAAGGTATTGAGGACTTCCTATTGTTGAGTACTAGCTTACAAATCCTCCAATAGTCCTTGTAGCCGAACTTGCGGTCAGCTATGTGCTGTCGCATTCTCTCAGGAAACAACTGTTTGGCGTCATTTAGGGTTCTCTTGCACTCATTGCGAGCAGATGTGAACAGGCGCCTATTGTGATCAGTTGGCTGTCTCCGGAATAGACGGAAGTAATGGTTCCTGTGGGCAATGGCGGCTGAGCAGGCCGGAGAGAACCACGGAAAGGAATGAGGCTTTAAGCAATACTTCCTGGTGGGTATGAAGGCATCAATGCCAGCTTTCACCCATGACGAGACCTCAGAGGCACAATCATCAACTGATAGGTCAAACACTTTTCCCCCAAGGGACGTCGCAGAGGAAATCGCGAAAGGCATCCCAGTCAGCTTTTAGGTAGAGGTAGGAGGTTCTATAAGTAGGGGAGTCCTGGGGGGAGTGAGATTGGATAGAAATACTGAGGGAGACTACAGCGTGGTCGGAGTTGCCGAGAGGACTAAGCTGCGAGACTTGACAGGCGTCAGGCGCAGAGGTGAAATATATATCTAGCAGTGAGCAATGACCCGAGGGAGTGCTTGGGAAACGAGTGGGGAAGTCCACCACTTGCGTAAGGGATTGGGCAAAATGCTAAACGACCCAAAGAATGGATTTCTTGGTTAAATATCAACATGGTTCGAAAAATAATGCTATGAAATGAAAAAAAAATCAGGCCGCCAAAATAAAATTGGCAAGGTAAATGCTAAACGACCCAATGAAGATATAAGTTTGATTTACAATGATTTCAGCAAAAGATATATTAATTGGAGACCAACAGCGCCTTAACTAGTTAACTTTCAGGTGAAATCGATTTTTTTCAGAAAGTAACTTGTAAATTGAAGAAAAAGCTGATTCTAATATAGGCTTGCCAATTAAAATGAAAACCTTTTCTAATTTTCTTACTCTCAACAAAAAGCCAAGTGTAAATAAATATTGATAGTTGCGCTAAAGGGCAAATTTGTTAAACAAAATACTAGCTCCAGGGAGGGAGTTTTCTTCATAAGACATCATTCCTACAACAAAATGTCTACAAACTGAACTGATGCATCAATCTAACAATAACACAGTCAGTTGAATTCTTCTATTACTCCAAAGTTGATGCAGTATAAAGGACAACAATTCTTGCAAGTGAATTGCTGTCAAAGCGATCTATCCAAAACAATTGCTCAGAAATCTGAAATGACGCAAATATCTGCCAATTTAAAACCCATATTGCTCCAACACAAGAGATGCCAAACGAAAAGCCTTATGACTAAGTGAGTTTATAAATGAAATTTTTTTTCTAATCATTTAACCTCAAGCAAGGCATTTCACTGCCACTGTTGCGCAGGGGGTTACATAGAGGAAAATGATGAGAAAGAATGGTTACGGGGTTACAGATGGGAAGTGATGAGAAAGAGTGGGGGGGATTAGATAGAGGAAGTGATGGGAAAGAGTGGTTAGATATAGGAAATGTCAGAAGGAGAGTGATAAACAGGTAAGGATACTGAGTATGAGGGTTGCGTAGATGGGAAGAGTGTCTGACAGACTGGGTGCGAGTTAGTGGGTTAGGAGGTGTCTATTGACCTTACATTTAAACTCCTGGAGATTGTAGCTGTCGGGGAAGCAGGTATACGGAAGGGAATTTCACAGGCGGAAGGTGCGAGTGAAGAAGCTCTTAAAACTTATACCAACTAAAAGGCAGCATGATCTATCATGCGAGCCCTCAAGGCAATAAAAATCTGAATCCAGAAAAAAATTGCTAATTAAAACCAAAACTAGCAATATCATAAAAGATAATTGTTGGAACAAAGGAGAAGATTTAAAAAAGTACAGCGTGAAATATTAGTTTGAGATAGGCAATCGAAGTTCGTTGATCTGTGCCTACAATTTGAAGGAAACTTTTTACAGCATTAAGAACAGAATAAGATTTTAATACAAGAAGATGAAGATCGACAATGCAGAAGTCTAACGGTAGGAAAAAATTCGAAGTATGTGTTTAAAGGGGAAAGCGAAATAAAATGAAAAAATATAAACGACAAAATAAGTCAGTTCTTTGTTCCTAGGTAGCGGCAAACATCTTTACACTGAGCTACGAAGATCCAACGGTAGTGTGGATGCTCTGGTGAATTCTAGTTCAGCACTGACCAATGCCAGGATGCTAGAGTATTTGTTTTTGCCTTTCCAATGTAAAGTGGTCAATGCATGAAAGAAAAAAAGATGTAATATCCACTCTTTTATGATAGAGAGCTAACGTCATGTAAGAAGTATCGGTGATGAGGAGTCGTCTAAGAAGTATAAGAACAACCAAAGCTGTTCTGGATTCAGCAATTGGCCAACGCCTGCTGGACAATCAAGCATGTGCCTCCTCGTATGAGAACAATTGGTTTTTTGTTTTGCACAGTGCTCGATCGGCATATCATCTTCGTGTTTTGGAGGCTATTTGCCTAAAAATCCAGCAGCCGAGCCTGTGCAGGCAGAAAGAGCATTTCCTTCGCTCCTTGCATTTACTGGTGAGTTTGTGAGTGTAACATTTTTCTCTTTTATTTCACTCTTGTGGAATTATATGTATACACCGCCCTTACATTTTAATGTTTTTTTTTTCATTATTGTGAGTATTCCCTTTTGGTCTTGTCCTTGTATATGACTCTTTATAATTTAAGCCAACGAAGCCCTTGATAAGTGTTCCTCGGGTTTGTGGGATAATTATGACGCCCATTATTTTTAAAGATATATATAATTGTGTCACGCCAAGCAAGGTATTTTACTGCAACTGTTGTGCAGGGGGTTACATAGGAGGAATGTTATGAGGAGTGAGAGGGTGTAAGGGGTGTCAGGATGAGAGTAGGAGAAGAAAAAGAATACTAATGAGAGTGGGGTGGAAGTAGAGAAATGTTATGAGGTTACACGGTGTGTCAATAAGAAAGTAGAAGAGCGAAAAAATTACTGATGAGAGTGAGGTGAACGAGGATGAATGTTATTTTTTATTTTTTTTTTTAATCATTTCACCCCGAGCAAGGCAGAAACGCCACTGATGTGCAGGGGGTTACATAAATGTAGAAAGATTAATTAGAAAAGAGTGAGGAGTACAAGCTAGTTAGAAAGGAACAATAGAAAGCTGAGAAAGCGGGTGCAATGACAGATACATGGGCGGAGAGAACGTGAAGATTATACAGGGGAGGGGAGAGAGCTAGAGTCCAGTGGTTAGTAAGTGAGTATTAACTTTGCTTTTAAATTTCTGGAGGTCGTAGCCGTCAGGAAAGCAAGAATACGGGAGTGAGTTCCACAGGCGGGAAGTGCGAGAGAGGAAGCTGCAGGAGTAGAATTGTCGTCTGCGTTTGGCTAACCTGACTGTGAATGGGTGGGACCCAGTTGCCAGTCTGGTTGCACGGGTAAACACCTGTTGAGGAGGCATCAGTGACTTCAGCTCATCCGAGCAGAAGCCATGAAAGTATTTATAGAAGAGACAGAGGGAGGCCACATTTCGACGATGGGAAAGTGGCTGCAGACGAGTCGCCAGATCAGTACCTATCACATTACAGACTCTCCTTTGGAGCTTGTCAAGATCACTGAGGAGAACGGCAGGGGCACCTGACCATAAATGGCAGCAGTACTCCATGCACGGACGGACGGTTGACTTGTATATATGCAGGATGGATTCAGGTGGAAAAATACATCCTGGATCGACATAGTGACCCAATCTTCTTAGCAGTAGATTTTGCTATGGATTCAATATAGTGCTTCCATTTGAGGTCTGAGGACAGGGTAAGTCCGAGGAGGCGTAGTGTATTACTCTCCTGGAGAATCATCTGGTCCATGCTTATGGGAGGCAGAAGAGGTTGCCTGTAATGGTTGACAGACAACAGCTTGGTCTTAGAGGAATTGAAGTTGACAAGCCACTTCTTGACCCAGTTCACCACAGAGTGTAGATCCCGCTCAAGGTCAGCAGCGAGATTATGTCTGTCCGCCACGACAGGTATCTTACTGGAGCAGGAGTATATTGTAGTGTCATCTGCGTAGATGCCTACTTGGGACTTGATCTCATCTGGGAGGTCGTTGATGAAAATAAGGAAGAGCGTTGGGCCCAGGATAGAGCCCTGTGGGACACCAGCATTCGTGCTGTAGGACGAAGAAGCACGCCCATTCAGAACGACCTTCATTTTGCGGTTATTTAAGAAAGATTGGATTAGGTCAAGCAGGCGACCGGTAATATCATAACCGCGTAGTTTGCATAGGAGGCCAGGGTGCCAAACCCTGTCGAAAGCCTTGGAGATATCCAGAGCAACCGCGCGAGCCTCGTCAGACTCATCAAGGGCCTGTAGCATGTACTCCGTTACAGTTGTTAGCAGGTCGGCTGTGGACCTGTCAAATCGGAATCCATATTGCCTGTCGGAGAACAGTTTGTGGGCGGTGAGATGATGAACTATTTCAGCATTGATTATAGCCTCGAACACTTTCCCGAATATTGGTAGAAGACTGATAGGGCGATAGTTGGATGGGTCCGAGGGTTCACCACAATTCTTAAAGACAGGAACGACTGAGGAGAATTTCCAGAGGACTGGGAAGTTGCAGGGGATGTCAGGAAGAGTGTAGGAAAAAAAGTATACTAATGAGAGTGGGGTGGACGAGGAGGAATGTTATGAAGAGTGAGAGGTTGCAGGGGTTGTCAGGAAGAGAGTAGGAGAGGGCAGAGAGTACTGATGAGAGGAGGGTGGATCTAGAAAAGCCTGAGAGAGAGGATGTAAGTTAGTGAGACAGGAGATGACTATTGACTTTACATATAAATTCATGGAGATTGTAAATGTCAGGAAAGCAGGTATGCCGAAGAGAATTCCACAGGCGCGAAGTGAGAGATAAGAAGCTGATGGAGTAGATTTTGCGTTTACAATTTATTGGTTTCACAGTAAAAGAATGGGACCTAGTTGCTAATCTTGTGGCTCGATAAATTTCGGTTATAGGAGGTATCAGTGAGCTAAGTTCATCGGAGCAGTAGCCGTGAAAGTATTTGTAGAAGAGATACAGGGAAGCGACACTGCGTCAGTGAGAGTGCGACTGTATCGTAGCTGCCAAGTCGGGATCGATCACATTACAGATTCTCCGTTGGATTCGGTCAAGGACACCTAAGTGGATAGCAAGTGCACCAGACAAGATATGGCAGCAATACTCAATGCACGGCCGGATGGTAGACTAGCATAACAAATGTCATAAATTATAAATCATTATCATTAATTAGTGATGAAGATTTACAAGCCAACAAAATGTTACTAATGTACACATATGCGAAGCCTAATATACACATCAATTACCTTTTATACGATATAAGTCGTAACGTAGCCACATGAACGGTTTACGGTTACTTCTTCTTCTCTGTGCTCTGTCCCTTCAGGACGTAGACCATCATGGCTTCCCACGTTTTCCTAACCCTGGTGGCTCTTAGCACGCCTTCTCCTGTTACACCATGCAACCTCCGTCCTGTCATCAACCTGCTCAAGCCAATAAATCTAGAATATAAATGTATAGAAACTAACATGGATACAAATTGAGGGATCACTTTATATATTGATTATAATATAGATATGATCCCCCACTTTATATCCACACTATAATTTCTTATAAACAGTTGTCATAGATATTCTTCTTCTATGTGCTCTCTCCCTTCAGGACGTAGGCGATCATAGCTTTCTACGTCTCCCTATCCCCAGTGGCTCTTAGAACGCATGCTCTTGTTACACCATGCAGCCCTCGTTCTATTATCCACCTGATAAGGTCCTTCAAATATGTTTTCCCTGTCTCTTTTTCCCTCTATTTGGCCTGTTAGTATCAGGTTCTCCAATCCCTATTTCCTCCTTGAATGTCCCAGGAACTTCAGCTGTCTCTTTCTGGTGCTCACTATTAATTTCCTTTTCGTTTCCATCATTTCAAAAATGTATATCTGCGTATATCATATCGTTATTTACTTTGATAAATTCAGCATATTATGTTCTGTTGAAGCTCAATCAAAAATATTTTAAGTCATGTCATCAAATCCACTTCTAAACACGGTCAGTTTGTCAATGGACAATGTGTGATTAGACATTTACCTGTCAAGCATCATACCTAGCGGTTATTATGCCGACCAAACATTATGCTTAAAGACCATTTTCATACCGGAATTATGCTTACGGGTACCATATCGGAAATTGGGGATAACAGATTGCGCAATGTTAAGAACAATGAATACTTTGACGAATTATCAAAACTTATTTATAAGTGGAATTTTGTGTGTATCTGTGTGTGTGTGTATCCATTACCTATAGACTCTGAAACGCCTGAACCGATTTTCTTGAAAATTTACACAGTTGTACTATAAACGTCTGCGAGTGTTCTTAGCTGGGTTTTGTATCGCGGTACCCCCGATAAATATCAAAAATCGATAATCGAAAAATCGGGTGATAGAAAGAGTGGTCCGATTTTAATCAAATTTCATACACTCATAGACAAAGACATAGGAAACGATTTTCAGAAGTTTCAAGGTTGCAGTTCTTAGAATAGTGCAGAAAATCGATATATAAAAGGCGAGATGCTTGTGTGTGTGTCTGTTTATCTGCCTGTATGTCTGTAAATTTTCAGACCTTTTATTTTAGTTTTTACTTCGGGTTTGGCTCTAAGTAGGTATAATTTTAGTTATAAGTTTCAGCCATGAACCATTTACTCAGAGGACTTATTTAGCCTTCAAAATTCAGTTTACGAGGATAAAACCTTTTTGATATCGATACCAGGAAATCAAAATTTGACTTACATCCATTCATTTGTCTTTCAGTCTACGGCTTCGCTTTAACTGGAAACAACTGTTGCTTTTTAGTCTTTCGTGCCAACGTCCAAAGGGTCTGAGCTCCAGGACCATGGATTAGTATTAAAGCTTTCATTACAGCCGAGCAACGCCGGGCTATACTGCTAGTTCAATATATAGGGAAACTATTTCAAATGAAAATTGAATGAGGATTTGTCAAATAAAAAATATTTTCTTACCCGGGATTAGACTTTCTTTATCGAAGTTTAAAATGAATCCTCTCTAAATTTTCATTTGCAGGGATTTTGCGTTGTCATTCAACTTATTGATGACGACATGTTTTTCATTTTTAAATTTATAGCGAACAATATTTTTATAGATTTTAAACATCAATTTATGACTGATTTTATACACGTACCGTGCAATATATTCTTTGATATTCATGTTAAAATTCTAATGGATTTAAATATCTAATAAACACATAAACAGTAAGTTCTGTCTGTGTGTACCTGTGTCTGAAACGCATCTAACTCGATGCACACATTCTCTACATTGACATATTACCATCTTTTGGAATAAGGATGATCCCGCGATTAGAAAATCTTTACTTCACACTTAAACACTTCATCTGATGCTTAAACATTCAGATTTGTGTCCAGATGAGAGACAAAAAAGTTAAAAATTCAAACTTTTTTTAATCATTTCACCCTAAGCAAGGCATTCCACTGCCACTATACCGCAGGGGGTTACATAGAAAATGTGATGAGAAAGAGTGGTTAGATATAGGAAATGTCAGAAGGAGGGTGATAGACGGGTAAGGATGTAGATGGGAAGAGTGTTTGAGAGAATGGATGCGTGTTAGTGTGTTAGAGGGTGTCTATTGACCTTACATTTAAACTCCTGGGGGTTATAGCCGTCGGGGAAGCAAGCATGGGGAAGGGAATTCCACAGGCGGGAAGTGCGAGAAAAGAGGCTGTTGGAGTAGAAATTGCGGTTACATTTTATCGGTTTCACTGTAAAAGTGTGGGACCTAGTTGATAATCTAGTATCTCGTGCAAATTCGTATCTAGGGGGCACCAGTGATCTAAGTTCATCGCAGCGGTAACCGTGAAAGTATTTATAGACGAGGCACAGGGAAGCCACCTCACGCCGGTGAGAGAGTGACTGCAGACGGTCTGCCAAGTCGGTATCGATTACATTACAGATTCTCCGCGGTATTTTGTCAAGAACCCCGAGAAGAATAGCAGGGGCACCCGACCAGATGTCTGTATAATAACTGAAAAAACAATGATTCTGAAAAGGTTTTAATTTGTGATGAGTTTCAAATAAAACAAAAACTAATTGAATTTAAACATTGTTTTAAATTCAGTTTAAAATACCTCCAACACATTTTGAATTTAGGAAATCAATTTTCTTTCTTCGGAATTTTAAGCCATCATAGTTAATATGAGAAGTATCGTGACGTGAGGTCTTGAGGTTCTGCAGTGATTGTGATTTGAAATTCCTGTTTCAGTCCGAACCATTCTTTTTGTTGAAATTAATCTTATATCTCAAATCAGATTTAAAGTGAGATTTTCAAGGTCTATGGATGGAACTGAGGAATTCAGTTAGTTCTTCTAAATTATCACTGCTGTTTTTTAAACCGAATCAAAGCTACGGTTAGTTTTGTGCAGGGGTTTTAATTACGCCTGAGATTGAACAAGCTTAAACATCTTTACGAATGTAGATTTTAAGCTAGTATAAGTATAAAATAATATGAAACGGTTGCTTCAATAAGCCACCTTGGTTATACCTGTACTCTTTAGGCATCATCTCATTTAGCCATACAGTATGTTAGCACGATGTCATACATTTTCAGTAGGAAAACTGTACGTAGGCAAACTGACAGTAAAAAATATCCTTTTACGTGCTACTCAATTTCTTGTTGACAGTTTTGAGTGATTCTTCCTTCAATTTTAAAATAAAATGTCACATTTCTTTATCAATGACCATGACCTTCTCCAGTTCATAATTATAGATGCACTGTGTTTCAGAATAAAAAATAATGTAGTCTACATTGTAAAGAAGAAAGACCCTACGATCGTAACATTTTATTAAACTCGATTGCTAAATCTCTGTGTATATATTTGTATGAAGACATAAAAATACTAACTCTGCAGTAAACACTCTTGCAACCATAAGTGGTTTAGTTATTTTATACGATGATTTGCTCAAACAAATTTGAGTATTTCCATCGAATTTTAGAAGATTAAATAATTCTCATTATTTTCTACTTCAAGATTTATATAAAAAAATACGGAGAGAAGTAAAGAGATGCCCTTTGTTTTCACGATTAAAGCAACATCACACAAGTATATAAAATATTACTGGTAAAATTGTTTATATTGTCTGCGACATAGTTAACGAAAGCTGCACAGTGCACACTCATGGCGTCTTTGGGTTACAGGTTCACAAGTTTCTGTCGAACTAATCGGATCATGATTGAAGAGAAAACGCACGAACGTCTTTAAGTGACCGATCAATCATCTGAAAAGAATTTTTTAAAGAATTGAGATTATTTTTGCGCATGCTCCTTAAATATAAAAAATTCGATAATCAATTTTCGTTCTGTGTAGTAAAATCATGGATTATTCTTCGACACATAAATATGCAGTGTGGCTTAAAATAAGTTTAATTTAAGCTTAAGGGATATTAGTGGTGCGACCTATTGGAAGAATTATGCATATGTTTTATTGGTATAAAACTAATTATTATAATTATGAATGCCTACGGCTTAACGCGGTGTTATTGTGTTCGGTCCAGTGTGTTTCTTTGTTTGTCTTTCTAATCCTGGTCAGGATATCTCCAGACCAGCTGGATGAATTCGGATGATACTTTCAGGAATGATTGGCCTCATTATTAACACTGACTGGTTATATGTTTTGGTTCGAACCGCTATGGGATAAAGTTTATGCGTTAGTCTTTCCGGTTTTTATTATTTTTCGTATGTTTCAAATGCCAACGGCTGCCCTATTTTGCTTTACCTCATTAAATTTTCTAAACGTACTAGTTTTACACGAAATATCACAATTATTTATATTATAAATTAAATATTTATTATTCAAAAACAAAAAAGTAAAATAAATTAAAATATAAAATACAAGAAAAAACGTATGAAAACGCAGCTTTACTTTAGAATAGTAAAAGCTTTACTTTAGAATATTAAAAAACCTTTTCCACAAATTTTGCAGTCTAATTTTTAATACTATTTACTAATATCCCGATATATATATATATATATATATATATATATATATGTGTGTGTGTGTGTGTGTGTGTGTGTGTGTCCAACAACTTCAACAACAAGCCAAATAATAAAAATATTGGGATATGAAAATAAAATTAAACAAAAAATAAGACATACTTTATAAAGTATGCAGCGTTAGTTACGACCCATAATTCTAATAGACACTAATATTTTCGCGAAGGCAAAATTGTTACCTGAGATGTCAAAATATCATTATAATAATAGTAAAAATCATCTCTTGCTAATCGCCAAAATGCCGTCGGTATTCACTTGCCGGATGTTTGCGATCTTTGACTGTTCGTTCAGTATTGTCATTATTATTTTACGTAATCCGTGTAGTCAATGGAAATTATTTTCTTGACATACATCAACCTGACTGGTCACAATGCAAAAATGTTCACAGCATCCAATTTGTTTCCTTTCTACTTGAGCTTGAATAGCTTGAGCTTAGCCACACTTTGCATTTTCACTATCTTACTTGCGGGCAATTCTGAATGTAGTCATAGCCAAAGAATATGACACGTGCGATATATGTTGAAGTAGAGATTTTGGTGAGTTACGTCTGAAATGCATTGAGAGATTAACTCGGGCTGACTGGTTTTTGCTAGAATTTTGTTTGGAGTATAATACTCGCAATTCCAGAAATGATCTATTCCAAGACAAAAGCAGCAGTTTTAAAGGAAGCGTGCTTGGAAAAAGTTGGGAGGGGGTTCCATTATATAGCATCGAACGCTGTCTCAGTGAGCCCTTTATGGAACGGTAAATCAGGTGATACCTTTGGTTTGACATCAATATGGAAACTGACTAGGGAATTATGACCTGGTTTATGATTCGTTGCATGATGAATTCAAATCTTTCCCATAAAAGAATGTAAGTGGCAAATCTCGAAAATGAAAGCACATGACATATTCTGCGCTCACAAGATGCATAACAAATTAATTTGTTATGTCTATCCAGAATGTAGTTAATTGCTGCCCTTCACAGATTAATTTACTTTATTTGATTAGGGACCGGTTACCAGGGCAAGAGACTTGTGAGAGTAGCGTAAAATGTTTGAAAAATAAGGTACAACGGGTGTTGGGGAGAGGAAAAGAGTAGGACTAGAGTCAAGGGTATAAGAGATGGTAATTGACATTACATTTAAACTCTTACAGTTTTTGGCTATCATGGAAGCAGGCAGATAGATAGGTAGATAGGCAGGTAGATAGTTAGATAGGCAGGTAGATATGTAGATGAGCAATTATAGGAGGATTTGAAATAATTAAGTAATTCATCGAGATTTTATTAAACCTCAACAGAATGCAGAAAGCCCTGGACGACTGTTTCATCCTATATTTGGGACTCAACAGTGCATCCACTACCGGGAATTGAAACCCAGACAGTTACGTTATTAAGCAAACGTCATACCAACTGTATCACGAGCCCCGGTGACGAAGAAGTATCGAATAAAAATCGATATAGCGCCGCTCATTCACATATTTCCACCAGGATATATATATATATATATATATATATATATATATATATATATATATATATCAAAACAAACTCTCTTGAATTAAGAAGACTGACAAGGTACAGCGAGTTAGTTTTTTATTCAATTTTTCCTGTGTTTATATAATTTATTTTATTTCTAGAAAAAAAGATGTGAAAAAAATGTCAGAATATTTTCTATGTTCGAGCATCCATTGTTTTTATATAACTCCCGTCCAATATTAGAAGGAAAATTTATGAAACTACTTCAAGTCCAATCATACATTTTTTTCTTAGAAACGGAAAATAATAGTCGATGTTCCCATCTTTTATTTTCTGATGGGTAGCTATAATAGGTAACTTTTCTCTAATCCAGATACTACAGATCGATTAAACATATCAAAACTATCAGAATCGGCTCTATTTTCTCATATCGCACTTTTCTTTTTGAGGGTAACCAATTGATCTGTAGCAGTGAGAATGTTTTCGTAATTACCTAACATAAAACGGTTTGTATTATATTTCAGACAGAATATTTCCGTTACGGATTCCCAGTTTAGACATCGAAAATTTCTAAAAAAAGATGTTTGAAAATGAATCTTACAATAAAGTATTTAAAACTAGAAAGAACATTCCAAGACTACAAACTTCTGACAAAGCATGGCCGACATAATCTCATCTGTTAACAGGAGAAGCTTTTTAAAATGAGAAATAATAAGTGCAATAAACTTGACACATCTCAAGAGTGAAAAAAAAAATGAACACTATGGCTTTCAAAATTAAATGCACACTTAGAATGAAACAGGGGAGATAATTTAGTATTTAAAATAAAATGGGGGAGGTAAGTCAGTATTTGGCATTTGAAGATCAAAAATTAAATTTTATTAATAAAACCAGAAAAAAATAACACCTTATTTCGGATCGAATTCAAAATCTAATCAATTCGTGTCAGTCATGAGGCCATTTCTTCTTGAAAGTTTCCTCTCAATCTACCCAGCAAGTCTTGAGATATGTTTACTACGCAAAGATAGTCAAATAACAAACGCGATCGAATACAATATCTTAATCGAAGAATAGTAAAAACTATTCGAATACTTATTCAATTATTCAAGTAATAAGACACACCTGCTTTCAGAAACACATATGTATGTACGCCATGACAACATTTCTCCGCATAAGAGGATCAATAGTGTGCAGAATGCGTGGCGATTGGGAATCATTAGTCTAGGTTATAAAGTCAAATAATCCTTGCTATTTAACCCAGAAAAATAAACAAAAATCATGGTTTTACAAAAATATTACAGTGAATATAAACACACCACATTAGGCTGGAATTAGAACTCTGCACGGCGATTTCAATTTCGACGATGAAATGAACATGAAACCCACATCCAGATACAATATATATGCATATAAATTGACAAGGATACGTTGAAAATGTCAGGATGCTCCAGCGAGTCATCTTCACACGGAGAAAATTTCTAAATATTTTACTTTCAAATCTCGATACTGTTCAAGGTGATTCATGCAGAGAAATACGGAAGTTGAAAATGCAATCTGCCACTTGTAAAAATGTTAACTCAATGCAAAAGAAGAAAAACAGTGTCAAAACTAGAAGCAATATATATTTTTGTAATGTGCAAGAAAGATTTGTGATTGGCTAAAGAAAAGAAAATATTACTTCTTCTATTCTGAGAAAAATAAAATAGTTTTAATAGGCGTGCATTCGTGGTGAAGGTCATAAGCATACGATAACTATATGGACCGGGCGTTCGTAGAATGCGTAAGTACAAATGAATATTTCTTTAAATGGCGACATGCAAAAGTCAGCTAATACGTACATAAATACGTATATATATATATATATATATATATATATATATATATATATATACTTATATCTGCTTTTGCACACGCACTGTCTCTCTCTTACAAGCACCACCCCACACAGATATATATATATATATATATATATATATATATATATCTGTGTGGGGCGGTGCTTGTAAGAGAGACAGTGCGTGTGCAAAAGCATGATATACAGTACCAAAAAACGTGCATACAAAAGAAAACTTTATTGATCATATATATATAGAAAAATAAAAAAAACTAATTATTGCATACCTGTTTTGTAGACATTGTGTGTGTGCGTATATATACATACACTACAGGCCATAATTAGTAGGCCACCCCGGTGTTATTATGTATTTTATGATATTTTTAGATTTTATTGCCAATTTAATAATTGTAAATGAAAATAGAATGGTTCTTTTGTTAATATTGCACCATAACATGTGCATGAAATGAATTTATAAGTATTTAATAATTACGTATATTGCAGTTTCATCAATGAAAGAATGAAGACAATTTATGCACATTCGAACGAGTTCATCTTTTCTTCCTTGTGAAATTTTGCAAATTAATAATAACAAAAGAACAATTCTATTTTCATTTGGGAATAAATACTAAAAATAATAGTAAATACATCATTTCTTTAAAAAAACTGGGTGGCCTAATAATTATGGCCGGCAGTGTACAGATATATGTATATGGAGAGAGAGACAGAGACAGTGCTTAGACGGAGCAAAATCGCTTAACAACGTTAAATCCTATGAAAGCAAATCTAACCCAACCAATCATTTCCGTGATGCAGATCCTGAAACTAAAAACAATTTTATAATTTTATATAATCTTTCTGAAACTAATGTAGAATTGCTTCATATGATTTCTGCAAGTGTTGCTGATAGGTGTCAGGGTTGTATTAAAGGGTACATTTTGAATATGTTAAATATTTTTTATTGATAAAGATTCATGCTACTTTGATGTGACAATACCTAAAAATTTTCGTAAACATTTAATCTACTTTTGTTCAATAATGTGTCCGTATGTGAGTGGGCATGTGCATGTGTGCACGTTTGATTTTGTATGTGTGCGTATGGGTTTTGTGATTGTGTTCCACTGAAAAATCTTTCACTAGGAAGTTGACGCTTCAAGACAAGGGAGATTTGTACTTATACATAAATGTATATAGAAAATACCAACAGATAGTCAATTAACAGCAACAGGACGCGTTCCAGAAGTTGAGTACAGTAATAAGAGACGAAAAGCTTTCACTAGAAACAAATAAGTGAGTACTAGATTCCTATGGAATGTCAGTTCTTCAATATGGCAGTGAATGTTGGACAATATCATCAAAGATGAAAAAAATCTTGAAGCAGCTGAAAATTAATACTGAGCACCAGGAAAATACAGTTCTTGGAACATGCAATGAAGAAGTAGGGCTTGGAGAATCTGATACTAACAGGCCAGATAGAGCAAAAAGGAGAATGGGAAAAGCAGCCGATTAAACGTATGAATGACCTGATCAGGTGGATGACGGAATAAGGTTGAGTAGAATAACAGGAGAAAGCGTGCTAAGATCCACCAGGGATAGGGAGACATGGAAGGCCATCATCGCCTACGTCCTGAAAAACAAGGCACATAGAAGAAGAAGAAGAAGAAGAAGAAGAAGAAGAAGAAGAAGAAGAAGAAGAAGAAGAAGAAGAATTGCAGACACTGTTTGCACTCTTCGGGGGCGCTTGATTTTAAAATTTTGCAATCAAACCCTCGAAAGAATGGATATAGCCTGTGTCAAATCAGAGTAGTCAGAAATAAATTAACATTGAAATCTATTCTTTGCTAGATAGATAGATACTGTTAAATTGTAATTATGTTTAGTGTGAAAATTTGTTTTCCATTTAGTAATTCACTCGTAGAAAAGCATTTTAGATATTTTTTAATATAATGTGCTCAATATCAATACAAATATAGAGCCTTAATAATTTATGTTGAGACGTTTGTCTCATAACTAAACAGTGTTATTTTACTCATGGCGATTTCGAAGTTTCTTAAAGATATTACTGTAATGTCTTCACATTTCAGGGTCATTATTTTTTTCTGGTAACGTTTGCTTTTTCATTTGCAGAAAATGCAAATAACGCTGAACAGTGAAGGCATTATAATAATATCCTCCAAATAACTATTACTTAAAAAATGCTGCTCAACTGACACACTTCTAAATATTAATTTTAAATAGATATAACAACAGTGTGTAATATTATCTATCCTGAAATGCGATCTTGACTTCAGAGTCTTTCTCACAACCAGCATTTGGCTGACCTTTTGCGTTTCTATAAATTTCATTTATGTCAGTCTTTTCGCTGAACTCTTCTCCTTGGTATCTCGACCGTGAGAACGTAAGATTTGCGACTAGGTCTCATCGTTTTACAGTTTAAATTTATATATGTAACATTAAGTATTCTACTTACAGTTTTTTTTTTGCATGTATCGCCTGTAGTACGCTTTCGATGTCTTGTTTCTGTGCCACTTACGATAAAGAGAATTTTGATCACCATCTTCTGTCTTGCTGAAAGCCGTTCTTTTATTTTCATTTTTTTGTCACGATAGTTTCTTCATTCTCTTTCCCTCTCGGTAATTCTGAATTCATTATCAAAATTAATGATGTTGAACTAGTAAATACTAAACATTTCAAATACATCGGCGTATCAGCAGTGCTACCAAATTTGGTAGAGGAGATGTGGAAATTGAATGTAGGATAATTTCCGTCAGGGGTAAGAAAACCTCAATACCGCAAATTGCTAAAAAAGACATTAATTTGAATACTTGAGTTAAGTTAAGTTCCATACTTGACACACGCTTTGGCGATCATATCTCGAAAAAGACATTACTGACTGGGGAGAAGATTTTTCCCGCAGTTGGTTGCCATTGCTTTCTGCGGTAGACCGGTTGCCAGCAAACGCTATAGAACCCAATCTGTCCTATTATTGAACCCATAACTGAAGGGAAGAGTTATATTAATACCTTTCCTAAGGGTATTTGCGCGTAAGTGAATGCAAAGAATTCAACTGGAATTCGAACTCGGCATCCCGATTTGTCGTTCCGAGTCGATATCCACTGCCCCACAACCGTGAGTGAAATATCTACATAAATAAGCAGAACTATTACAAATAATTGGATACTGGATTTTATTCATCGATAGATTTTATATAATTTTTTTTCATTTCTGTATATAAAAGATTCATATATGCCCATGTAGACAAACTTCATGAAAATTGTCACTGTCCTTCACATTCATTCATATATATATATATATATATATATATATATATATATATATATATGTGTGTGTGTGTGTGTGTGTGTGTGTGTGTCTGTGTGTAAGGTCATTCGAAGACAGTCCTGTTTCGCTGTATTATAGCACATCAGTGCAAATAGACATTAAAATGCTTCCAGCTATGATTGAATCTCAACCGATTCGATATAAGTTGGCAATTCTACGTCTAAGCCATGGGCGCTCGAAGGAGTAAAGAGGATTTCAACGTGTTATATACACAATGTAAACACACGCCAGTAGCCAAGATTGTTCAAATTACTGAATGAACTATGAGTTGATAGCGGTGAGTAGCTACTGATTTTAAAGTCTACCATTTCTCCAGGTAAATGTTTTTATGTTAGATATCATTTTATATTGAAATTAAAAAAACAAAACAATTGTTACCCTATCCAGTCAATTTAGTGGGGTTTGTAGAATTCTAAGTGTTGGTCTCGGTTAACCGATATGGAGCAAGGCGATTATGGATAGGGAAAATGAGTTAATAGGGTAGAGTGGGGTAGAGAATTAAAATGTCGCGGAAATCTAGACATTTTGTTGGCAGTTATGTAATATTTGGATGAATACATTTGTATTGTGACATGGTGGCAATGATGTAGAATGTATTCATGAAATTGTTACCGATTTTATTAAAGTTGTCATCATTTAAAGAATCGGAAAAGTATTAAAACGTGAAGTACGTCAAACATATATAGTCAACCTAGTAGGTGATTTATCCGTTTATTCAAAGAAATTAATTATCAGAAGATGGGAGAATCAATGAATTTACGCTAGAGAGTAGACTATAGATAATGGGATCTAGTTATATTATAGTAAAAAATGAATCAACAATACTTAAGGTATATGTTAGACGATGATGACGGATGGAAGTTACTTTGTTACGCTTGTTTAATAATTTTAATTTCAGGAATTTATTAATTTTCCTGTAAACGTTCAAAACTGATAAAAAGATTTACAAGTTCGAGAGTTGTTTTAAAGATTGTCAATTAAGGTATGGGTTTATTGACTTCTTTTAATAGCCAGTATTATGTGGAAAGTGATGTGCTATTGCGTTACGTCTTATTATTAAAAGATAAGATGTGTTGATAACAGCCAGTTTTAAATGTATTTTTAGTACAACAGTTATAAAAACGTGTTACTATAAGATTTTCTCTTGTAGTAATAGTGCATAGGAAGACTATAGAGTCAGTTAGAAAAATATTGTTCTCCTAAGTATTGGGAACTTTTCAAAAAGTAAATTATTACAAACAGTTGACTGATAACCCATTTGTTTGTAGTACTTCCAACATATATATATATATATATATATACTAAACTGGAACCTGTGGTAAAGCCGAGCAAGCGAGGGACCGGATGTTTGCCCTCAGAGATCCAGATAGCAAATGACCAAAGCAGAAGTTCCGGTGGAAAACCAAAAATAAATAATATCACATTCCTTTTACGGACCCTTTTCGCCAGCCGATGTGAATTTTGTTTATCGTCCAATGGGAAGCCTAGAATTAAATTCTGGTGTGAATTCACAAATGACTTGTTCTGAGCACCGAAAACGAAATAAAAGTACACAAGAAAAGAATCGACAGAAGAGAAAATACGAGCATAATTAACACGTTCCTTGACAAACGTCAAGCGATCATATGATGTTGCCTCTCCTTTCTCTCTCATCTTCTTCACTGTTCACTGAGCCACTTAATAACTGCCCGATCCCCGAAAGGCTGAGCGGAGACTTCAAAGACACTCCTAAAAAAGGAACGCACACACATACATACGCACAAATTCTTTTCGGCAATTACTGCTATGAACATTTTTAAAGACGTTTGTACTAGCCAAAAGACATTACTTTTATTTTAAAAAACCTTAATTGATGTAAATGTTGTTTCTATACACAATTTGATTTTCTTGTTTTATACCCCTCTTATAGTGGGCTATCTACTAACAATGCCAAATTTATTTAATCTGTTTCAACACACAAATACATTTCACTATAACGGATAACACACTATTCTTTATCACATGTAACACGTATCTGACCAATGAAACCATACCTCAATCAACATGTTAGATTTTTAAATCATTTGTCGTTAATGAATCTCTGAAGAAGCTTGTTAAAATGAAACATGTTTGATTAAAAACACATTTTCCTATTTTTTCTTTACTTATTCTATTCATCTTGTCGGATTCCGATCCATATATTCAACTCATAATTGTTGCTCTGGATATTCCCAAAGCTTTCGACAAAGTCTGGTATGCTGGCGTTCTTTAATATTAATTAGGATCAGGTTCTTGGGATTTACCTTCCTACTTTACCGGTTTTTTTTTTTTTGGTTTTTTTAAATCAAGTCACCCCAAGCAAGGCATTCCACTGCCACTATAGCGCAGGGGTTTACACAGGGCGATAGACGAGTTAGGATGTACATAGGGGGAGAGTTGGAGAGAATGGGAGGGTTAGTGTGTTAGGAGGTGTCTATTCACCATACATTTAAACTCCTGGAGTTTATAGCCGTCGGGGAAGCAAGCATGCGGAAGGAATTCCACAGGCGGGAAGTGCGAGAAAAGAAGATGTTGGAGTAGAAATTGCGGTTACATTTCATCGGTTTCACTGTAAAAGAGTGGGACCTATTTGCCAATCTGGTATCTCGTGCAAACTCAAATCTAGGGGGCACCAGTAATTTAAGTTCATCAGAGCAGAAGCCATGGACGTATTTATAGAAGAGGCACAGGGAAGCCACGTCACGCCGGTGAGAGAGAGCCTGCAGGCGGTCAGCTAAGTCGGTATCAATCACGTTACAGATTCTTCGCTGTATTTAGTCAAGGACTCCGAGGAGAATAGTAGGGGCACCCGACCAGATGTGGCAACAGTATTCAAAACACGGGCGGATGGTAGATTTGTATAAGTGCAGGATGGATTCAGGCGGAAAGAATTTCCGGGCCCTGCACAGAGAGCCAACTTTCATAGCAGCAGATTTAGCAATGGATTCGACGTAGTCATTCCACTTGAGGTCCGTTGAGATTGTCAGGCCAAGCAGGCGTAGTGTTTTACTCTCTGGGAGGCATGCCTGTTCCATGCTAATGGGAGGGAGGTGTGGTCGTCTGTGGTGGTTAATTGACAGCAGCTTCGTTTTGGAAGAATTGAATTTTACGAGCCATTTCCTACCTCAATCCACCACGGATTGGAGGTCCTTATCAAGCTCAGCCGCAAGGTTCGCCTTATCATCAACACCAGATTTTTGATCGAGGCGAGCGTATACTGTGGTATCATCGGCGTACATGCCTACTTATGATCTTATGGCATCAGGGAGTTCATTGATGTAGATTAGAAAGAGCGTAGGACCTAGGATAGAGCCCTGAGGCACACCCGCGTTTGTAGGGTAGTTCTGGGAGGCATGTCCGTTTAAAACCACCTTCAGTGTGCGGTTGGAGAAGAATGACTGGATTAAGTCCAACAAAAGTCCAGTAACGCCGTAGCTTCGCATTTTTCGTAGAAGGCCAGCATGCCATACTCTGTCGAATGCTTTAGAGATATCCAGGGCGACAGTTCCGGCTTCACCATTCTTGTCGAGAGCCTGGTATATATACTCGGTGATGGTCGTTAGCACATCAGCAGTAGACCTGGTTAAGCGGAAGCCATACTGTTTGTCCGATAGTAGCCCGTGGGCCGTGTGATGCTAAACGACCTTGATAATGGCTTCGAACACTTTGCCGAAGATCGGAAGAAGGCTCATAGGGCGGTAATTTGCGGGGTCCGAGAGTTCACCAGTGTTCTTGAATATTGGAACCATAGAAGAAGACTTCCAACAGGCAGGAAAGCAGGAGGAGGATAGGCAGAGATTGTAGAGCTTAAAAGTATTATATATATATAGTTTCTATACACAATTTGATTTTCTTGTTTCATACCCCTCTTATAGTGGGCTATCTACTAACAAGGCCAAATTCAGTTGATCTGCTTCAACACACAAATACACTTCACCATAACAGATAACCCACTTTAAACCATTTCTAACATATTCGGTGGAATCGTGTAAATCAATGAACCGGACCCGAAATTAAAGAAAATTAAAAAATGGTATTCTCCTATTCATTTTTATACTAAAGACACATTTTCCAACAAAGTAGTGATATCTTTGGTGACATAAGGCGAATTGATGAGGTTCTTTTGTCTTGGTTGCCAGTACCCTCGCATTTAAGAAAATTCCATCATCGGGGAAAGGGAAAGCCGGTGGCTAAGCCCGACTTAGAGTCAACCATTTCTTTCGACGATTGAAACCAGACTTTTAACATCAAATAAAAATTTTACGCTAAAAATTTCAACTGTCAGCTACACGTCATTTCCGCAGCAATGAGAGCTATCTTCCGGGTGCATATAACATGTGAACAAACGTCAGTAAATCAAAGTGTTCTAATTCATTACTTAATGAACGATGTAAAAATGCACACAGACGCACACGAACACACACACACAAGCACACACACAACCACACATATGTATATATATTAATAAATATACATATTATCCCACGTCTAAGGCACGACTTGGAAATTCATGCCTCACGCAATTGGGTGCACATTATGAACTGAACTTTTTGGATTTGATTCTTTTTATTTAAGTACTAGACTTGCTTAATATCGTTGTAAACTATAAATTTCTGGTGACATGTTTTTATTTATTAAATGTATAATTTGTAAAAGGTTATCCGCGAAACCAACAATGGAATAGAAAACTAAACTTGTGGAAGTTAAAATTAAAAACAAGAATGTAAAATATATATATATATATATATATTCTTTTGAGGGGTTGATCTGTTTATCCCATTTTAAAAAGGAGGTCTTTCATATTTTTTTATATTGCTGACAAAAACGTTGGAAAAATATTAATAAATTATAAAAGAAAAAATTATCATAAATTGTTTTAAAAAATCACCGTTCAGTAAGCGTTCTTAAAAAAATGGTAAAATCATTTATTGCAAATCGCCTGAAGACACCACACACACACACTTACTTACTTAGTTTTTGTTCATAATAAAATTAGACCAGCGCACATTTGTATTAAATGGTTTTCAATACAATTAAATTCTTCATTTATAATTATTATAAGACCTAAAGCGTTCAAAAAATCACCGGTGAAAAAAAAATAATGAAAATTGCTAAGTAATAAATTGATGGATGAAACTAATTTAAGAAATAAAAATAAATACAAAACAAAAAGGTAAAAGTTAAGTTGGTGAAGATTGCTAAGAAATAAATAGAGCAATAAATGAATAAATAATTTTAAAAAAATAGAATCTATATAGTTTATTCTGGGTCTAAGTATTTAAGCAGATATTTATTTCTGAGTTTTCAAGTTGCCATCAATTAACTTCTTATGTTTAATAAATTACGATGAAGCTGTTTTAAATTTATAAATTTTCTTAAAAGACTTAAGTTAAATCTATTTCCTATTCCATGATAATATTTGGTTTTCGAGATAATTTCGCAGGTAATAGTTGTGCTTGTGTTGTTTTTTTAAAAACCAAAGATATTTGGAGAGTGCAATACTATTCTTGTATTTATCATTATTAAAAGTCAAGATATAATTATTAAATTGTAATTTACATTTTTTGTCAAGAGATCAAAAATAGAACTTAATAGTGTTGTCAGTATTAATAACTTTGAAAATTATATATTCGGTGATACATTGGCCGTTAAGTTGGCAGGTTATGTTTTTCGAGAGTTACAACTACTTTTGAGGGTTAGTGTTCTTAATATAAAGATTACGATTATTTTTCAGGTTGGGCATGTTTTTTTTTAATATTCTTGTTATGTAATTAGATACATGTATCAAAGATCTTGAAGGATTTATATAAAAGAATCCAAAGGAGTATCCTATACATAAATTGGTAGGATAACTCTCTAGGAGAGCACAAAATATATTTCTATATAAATACATATATAGAACAAATATATGAAAACTATAAGACAGGCACGTCATTCCATTGTTAAGCGGAAGTAAGCCTTATTTAAGGCAAACTATCGTTAGCTTCCGTTTTTATTGTACAGAATATTTTACACGAATTTCTTTCGTGTAAAATCTTCTGTAAAATAAAGACGGAAGCTAACGACGGTTCGCTTGATATAGGCCAATACTTCTGCTTAACCTTGAATAACGTGTCTGCCTAATTGATATATATATATATATATATATATATATATATATATATATATATATAGATAGATAGATATATACATACTACCGGCCATAATTAATAGGCAACCCAGTGTTTTAGAAAAAATTATGTATTTCCTACTCTTTTTAGTATTTATTGCCAAGTGGATAATTCTAAATGAAAATAGAATGGTGCAAAGGTTTACAAGGCAAGGAAGCAAAGATGAACTCATCCGAATTGCTCTATAGTTTCTTCGTTCTTTCATTGATGCAACTGCAATTGGGGTAATTATTAAGTGTCTAAATATTCGTCATATGTACATAATATTGTGCAGTATTATTAAAGAGACCATCCTACTTTCATTTACAATGATAAATAAGATAAGATAGATAGATAGATAGATAGATAGATAGATAGATAGATAGATAGATAGATAAACAGAGGCTCGGATAGATAGATAGATAGATAGATAGATAGATAGATAGATAGATAGATAGATAGATAGATAAAGATAAATTAAATAAACAGAGGCTCGGATAGATAGATAGATAGATAGATAGATAGATAGATAGATAGATAGATAGATAGATAAATAAATAAACAGAGGCTCGGATAGATAGATAGATAGATAGATAGATAGATAGATAGATAGATAGGATAGGATAGGATTTAAATCTGGTTTTTATTTTCCCATTTAAATTATTTTGCAAATATTTTTTTTTATTGGCAATTATATTATAAAATGTATTCCTCTGATATTTTGCGATGCCTTTCTGCATTTATTTTTATGATGTCTCCAGGACTTTTATTTCTATATTTCTGTAAGGTGTATGAATTTGTTCCATGTGCTATTTAAAAAGTACTATAAAAATGACCGAGGTGCCTATGAGTATTTCTCATATCTTTATTGCCGGTAGAAACGTTATTTTTCAAGCGCTAAATAGTATTGGAATCACGCAAGATCTGTAAAAACCTACCTATATTTATACCTACTCACCGAAGAATAGAAACGCTTAAGTCATCAGCCAATTCAGTCAGTTAAGTGCCATACGTGATACACGCTTGGGCGATCATGTTTCGAAAGAGACATGACTGACTGGGCAGAAGATTATCCCGAAGTAGGTTGCCATTGCTTTCTGCGGTAGACTGGTTGCCGACCAAGGCTATAGAACCCAATCTGTCCTGTTATTTAACCCATAACTGGAAGGAAGAGACGGATGAATACCTTTCCCAAGGGTATTTGCGCGTAAGTGAATGCAATGGATTACAACTGGAATTCGAATTCGGCTCCCGGTTTCTCGTTCCGAACTGATATCCACTGTACCACAAGGCACATCCTATCAGTCAATTACTTTTGCTAAAAGATATATGAACTACAGCCTGTACATATACATTTCAAATATGTTTCTCCTGTTGATTTTTTTTTTTTGCATAAGCACGATACGAAAATAAATAGCATTATTATGCTGTAGTGTTTACAGTCTTGTCACCGTTTTCCTATTCGTTGGTCTGCAGACATGTTTTTGAAATATGGATACACTCGGAACGTAGAATTCATTTAAAAACATTTTAAACGAAAGAACAGTGGGTAATCCTGTTTAAGATTTCACCATCTCTGTTTGAAAGTAATCTACTTACGTAAATGTATTTTGAAGGATTCAGAATCATGACGTATCTATTAAGGCCCAGAGAAGATGTGAACAACACGAATTTTTAGAACAATGCATTTGGAAAGAATCTCTTCATTGAAGAGTATTTGTTTCGTTATTGATAGACAATATTTATTGTTGTTGCTAATGAAATGCAGCATACAATCCTGTAGCCAAGATTTGAAATATTCTGTATATAATGCCATAATTACGTAGGTTTTTTTTCCTAATATTTCAGAAGAGCATTCTTTACTTGAAAAAAAAAAACGGATAAAACCATTTTCACACCTGGAAAACTAGGAAAAACAAATTGAAATATTTGCTATTTTATATGAAAAATCAATGATGCAAAAAAGATGAAAAATCATTTCATCGTTACTAAGGAAAATAAAAAAGTGGTTTTCTATTATTCACGACGAGGGAATATTTTTGAATAAGTGATTCCATTGATGAGTTTGCTGATATTCCGAATTTGAGCTAAAGATTCTATTTTTCTCATTTTAAACATTAAAATAACTAAATCGTTGTTTTTTAATTTTTTTTAACGTGTTAAAAAAGGTATTCGTATTATATGTTACTTGCATTTATTCAAAAGAAATATTACCATTATGGTCTGAATTGAGTTTCTCTGGGCGGAAAAAATATATCACGCATATTCCCGTGTGCAAATTAATAGAAATAAAACGAATAATGTTTTCCGTAAATCTTTCACACTTTCCCTGATCATGTACACGTCGTCACTTCGCGTTGTTTTCAACTACATTTTCCATTACGTTTTGGGCAGGTGGGTCCAGTTTGTATTTTGAATTGAAGACACTACTGACAGTTGAAAAACTGACACCAACAATATTTGCGATCTGTTTGTAAAACTTGCCAGTGGATTCGAACAGCGTAACAATTTTCGTACGCTTCCCTGGAGTAACATCCTTTGTAGACAATGGCCGTAAAACAACTAATTGACAGACGAGTCAATTGATTTTGAACGGGGTAAAATCTGATGCAATCACGGATGACACGATAGTTTTCAAAGCGGAAACAATTTCATCTTATTCTCCCCAAAACAGATTCAAATTATTGTACATTATTGCAAATTACCTAACCTGAAGAAAAAAAAAATCAATTACACCCTGACACTTCAGTGTGTCTATAACTGAACATATCATGAAAGAATAAAATAAGTTGTTTCAATTAATTTGCAAAAGAGTGTGTGATATCCTGTTTTAAACATCGCAATCCTGGCAACCGAGGACACTATTTATTAAATACAAGTTACTGTATTATGATTATACGTGCGTAAATAAACACATCTACATCATCATCACTGCCATGGCTGTTATCGTAGAGACAATGTCTAGCTAAGCATTCATGTCCCAAATATCCGGGTTTTTTTTTAAATAAATACCTAAGTCTTGGTAGATAGTTCATTTGTTCTCTATAAGAGAGGACGTAAATTGCAACAGTGAGATCCGAAGGGGTATTAGGATAGCCAAAGATACATTCAAAAATTTAAGCAGAGTATTTAAAGACAGGAAGTTTTCGTTGGAAACAAAAAAAATGTGTACTGAACTGCTACGTGTTATTGGTCATCCAGTATGGCAGCAATTGCTTTTTTTTATAATCATTTCGCCCCAAGCAAGTCATTTTACTGCCACTGTTTAGCAGGGGGTTTCATAGGAGGAAAGTTATGAGTAAGAGTGTCATTTTATAGGTGATGTCAGGAAGAGGGTAAGAGAAGGATGACGAGAGTGGAGTGGACGGAGAAAGAAGCATGAAGCAGGGTAGTGAGATAGGAGATGACTATTGACTTTATATTTACATTCTTGGAGATTGTAACTGTCGGGGAAGCAAGTAAACGGAAGAGAATTCCACAGTGGGGAATGCGAGAAAAGAAGCTGATGGGATAGAATTTGCGTTTACATTTTATTTGTTTCACAGTAAAAGAGCGAGACCTTGTTGATAATCTTGACGCTCGAGTAAATTCTATGCTTCGTTGTACGCTCTTCATCTGCGAGGAATTTCGAACAGAAGGCTTTATTACAATCACTGGAGTATATCATTCTCATCCCTTGCGTAGTAATGCTCGATTGGAAGTCGTGAGTTATCTCACTCTAACCATGCAAGTTACTTGTTCACTACTGTGGTAGCCTGGTATTGAACTCACAGGAATAACCAACGTCTATATCCACTCGGGCATGTGCATGTATCCTTAAGGACAATAACAACTGAATTTTTGGGACTTTTAAGCCTAATGTCCAGTAACCGTTTTCATCACCAAATTTCATATTGTAATTTTATTATGTTAATGGGTTTTGCTATTATTTTTAACTACTTCCTTTTAAATTTTAACAATTTAATCGTTACTCATGTCATGCCATGCAGTTTTTGTCCGTTTGACTAATGTGATCATGCCGTGGTTTCCAATAATATATCTCGCCATTTTGCCCCTGCTCAGGAAACTTCAACTTGCAGAACATCTTACCACTACCAAAGAGCGGACTGTGAGTCTTTTTTCTGCGAATTTCTTCGTGAAGTCCCTTAGGAAAAAGTGTTTACTCTCACAGTTGAAGACTGCGTTTTTGACGTCTCCTTCTGAAAGAAAACAGGCATCAATGCTTTTACCTCAGCCAGAAATATCAACATTAAACTTCATTCATCCTCCTAATTCTTTCCTACTTGCTTGGCCACCATTGCCTACAGGAATCACTTTTTCCGTCTTTATCGGAGCCATGCGTCTGACCATAATATACGCCTTTTTGCCTCTGTCATAATGAGTGTAAGAGGATTCTAAATAATGCTAAACTCTTGTTTACTGATAGAATGAAGCAGCTTATATCAGCCCACAAGTTCGGCCTCAGAGACGGCTGGCGGCTCTGCAAAATAGTCAAATCCTTCATTTCTCATTTAATCAATAAATTGGAGGTCCTCACAGCCTCAGCTGACAAAGTGGATTGCTTTTCTCGAAGATCTCCAACTCCACACTTGATCGTCTAGAGTACCCTCACCTGAGGTCCCACCTAAAACTAACGCTCAACTGAGTGACGTATACGTAACCCCCTCGCTGGTTTGAAACATAAATTCAAAGCTTGTTCTACATAACGCGAGGGTAGATGAGAGAATCCGCGTCATCGATCTAAAGATAGATGCGCCTGGACGCCCCTTCGTTCTCGCCAAACTCTACAACTACTGCCTCTTCGCTTCATGTTTTCCTGTCTGCTGGAAGTCATCCTTTGTGGTTTTTGTTTTAAGAACTCTGGAGAAGACCCATTCTTCTTTAATTATTCTTCTATCAACTTCCTTCTGATTTTCGACAAAGTGTTCGATGCTATCATCAATGCTAAAGTGGTTCAACATCTCTCAGCAAATAAAACTTTCTCCGAAAATACAGTATCGGTCCGCTTTGTAAGGTTCACCGTTGATACGCTAACGACCATCACCAAATGCATATACTAGGCTCTTGATAAAAACGGCGAAGCTAGAGCAGTTGCCCTATATATTTCTAAAACATTTCACAGATTTAGACTTGCTGTCCTTTTGCGCAGATACATAAGGAGGCTGCGAATATAATGGATCGAGCATGTGAGCAATGACAGGGTGTTGGAAAAAATGGAAACGAAAAGAAAATTAATATTGAGCATCAGGAAGAGACAACTGAAGTACTTGGGACATGCAATGAGGAAGGAGGGCTTGGAGAACCTGATACTAACAGGCTAGATAGAGGGGAAAAGAGACAGAGAAAAGCAGCGGGTAACATATTTGAAGGGCCTGAGCAGGTGGATGACAAAACGGGGGCTGAGAGACTTTACAGGAGAAAGCGTGCTAAGACCCACCAGAGATAGAGACGTGGAAGGCCATCATCGCCTACGTCCTGAAGGAACAGGGCACATAGAAGAAGATATATACCAACTGTTTATAAGAAATTATGTGGGTATAAAATGGGGGATCAATTCTATATTATAATAAATATATAAACTGATCCCTCATTTTGTGGCCTTACTAGTTTCTATATATTTATGTTCTAGACTTATGGGCTTGAGCTAGTGGATTGCAGAGCGGGGTTTGGGTGGTGTAACAGGAAAATCGTGCTAAGAGCCACCAGTGATAGGGAGACGTAAAAGGCCATGATCGCCTACGTCTTGAAGGGAAAGCTACATAGAAGAAGAAGAACTGGACTGTGATATAACTGGACTTTTGTTCGATTTAATTCAATTGTTCCTATCAAATCTCGAAATGAAGTCCGTATTTAACGAGCATGCTACCAAATCCTATCATACGAACGTGGGTGTCCCTCAAGGATCTATCCTAGATCCTACGCTTTACAGATATTCATCAACGATTTCGCTGACGTAATCAAATCCCAAGTAGGCACTTACGCTGATGACATAGCAAACCCCGCTGTCGATCTTGAAAACCTCCAATCTGTTGTGGATTGAATTAGAAAATGGCTCGTAAATGTTAAATGCTTCTGAAAGTTGCACGACAATCTCCCTTGACTCGTACCAGCATGAATAACGCTAGTCTCCCTGAAAGCAATACAGTGCGCTCCTGGGTCTAACTCTTTCTGCCGAACTCTAATCTCATCATCAATAATATTAACTCACCTGCAAGATACAAATTAAAGAGAATAAATATTATTTACGACCTCACATGTCCCTTATGTAAAAGTATTTCTGATCAAACCAAATTCATAAATAATTATATTCAACTAGCAGTATAGCCCGGTGTTGCTCAGGTGTAATGAAAGCTTTAAAACTAATCCATGGTCCTAGAGATCAGACTCTTTGAACGTTGGCACGAAAGACTAAAAAGCAATAGTTGTTTACAGTTAAAGCGAAACCGTAGACTGAAAGAAAAATGAATGGATGTAAGTCAAATTTTGAATTCCGGTTATCGATATCAAATAGTTTTTTTCGTCGTAAACTGAATTTTGAAGGCTAAATAAGTCCACCGAGTAAATGGTATCATGGCTGAGACTAAAAACTACAATTATACCTACTAAAGCCAAACCCGAAGCAAAAACTAGAATAAAAGGGCTGAAAAAAATACAGACATACAGGCAGATAAACAGACACACACACAAACATATTTCCTTATATATATATATATATATATATATATATATATATATATATATGTTACCGATTTTCTGCACTATTGAAAAGACTGCAACCTTCTTCTGAATATCGTTTCTTATGTCTTTGTCCATGAGTGTATCGGACCTCTACTTCTATAACCCGATTTTTTCGATTATCAGTTCTCGATATTTATCGGGGGTACCACGACACAAAATGTAGCTAAGAACACTCGCAGACGCTTATTGTACAACTGTGTAAATTTTCAAGAAAATTGGCTCAGCCGTTTCGGAGTCTATAGTTAACGGACACACACACAAAGTTCCACTTATAAATAAGTTTAGATAGATTTAAATTAGATATACTACATTTCTAATAAGTAAACCTTATATCATTTAAAACATAGCTCAGCGGAGTCTCACTTAAATAAACATAGAGACCTTCCAAACTCTAGCCGGAACAGAGTTGTTGATAATACAAATAAAACAGCCTCACCAACATGTACAAAAACGACTACAAAATCATTGAGGTATTATTAATGATAAAGAAAACGTAAAAACCGCCACTCAATAGTATGAACTCTGGACACGTACACAATCTACTAATCTCGTGTGGAAAATAAAACATTCTTATAACTCTAGATATATACAATCCATACAATCAGTTTAAATTATATATAAATTAATCCTTGATAATGACTAAAAGTATAGCAGAATGCGTTCGGACATTAAAAAAATTTGAAAATTTTTGTGCTCAGAAATTAAAAAACAATTTAACAGCCGTACATTGTCAATAGCATTTTAAAAAGCATAAATAGAAAAGGATGTGTGTGGTGGTGAACTGGATATCGACTCGGAATGAAAAATCGGGGAGCAGAGATCGAATTCCAGTTGAATTCATTGCATTCACTTACGCACAAATGCCCGTCTCTTCCCTCCAGTTATAGATTAAATAACAGAACAGATTGGGTTCTATAGCCTTGGCTCGAAACCATTCTACAGCAGAAAGCAATGGCAACCTACTGCGGGATAATCTTCAGTCCACTCAGTAATGTCTCTTTCGAGACATGACTGCCCAAGCGTTTATCACGTATGGCATTTAACTGACTCATATAAACAAGGGATTACTGCTCAAATACACAAATATATATATATATATATATATATATATATATATATATATATCCGCAGACAGATCTGTTTTTCTGTATCACACACGCATATATATATATATATATATATATATATATATATATATATATATATATATATATACACACACACCTCATTCGGTTTTCTAGCTCGTAGTCAGATATTGACTGTCCAGATTACATTGATATAATTATAAATTGTACCTAAAGTCTCTGCATTTAAGTATGTACGAACGCCAATATTAAATATGAACTCTAATTATTCATATTATATGGTTTAATTGAAGAAACATTATCATCATGGACTCGGCCGTGCAGATGTTTCTCTATCTTTATTTACAAATGAATGCCAAAATTGTCATCACGAAAAATGACTTAATAAAATGCAGAAAAATTGTTGGATAAATGACTTCTAATCAAAGTTTTTAACATTTGTTTTTTGTACAGAGAACCACTATATTTCCAACGGATTAATGATGAATCAGTTTTAAATAAGAAGTAAGTAGACCGTTTGCCAAGGTGAAATAAATACGGTGAGATGGGTGAAAAGAAATTGCCGATGTGTCAATGAGAATGATAGAAAATGGAGAATATATAGATCGAAAAAAAAGGTCAGATGGAAAGTGACGATATATTTATATGCATACTTTTTTTGCTCCTTACCTTAGGGAAATTAGAGCTCTTCTCAGAATAATATTATATATATATATATATATATATATATATATATATATATATATAAACACAGGAGAGAGAAGGTAATATGTCAATGATGATAGAGATTGGCAAAGGCGGTAATGATTCTTGAGGTGTGAAAAGTGGATTCAACGCTTCAATTTGTATTTCGAATTGGGCGGTTTAATCAATTATCGAATAAGATTATTCGCCATCATCCGTACGTTTTTCGCGCGTTAAATTGGTTGCAAATTGAAAGACACAGTTTAAGTTCAATATATATATATATATATATATATATATATATATATATATAATTATCTTTGTGTATTTATTCTTTTTTTACACTGGCGAGAAAAAAAATCAATGTTTGAATTTTGGCTGTGTATCAATGATGCTTTCGCTTTTACGTTTATTTAGAATGAATATTTCGATAAACATTTTAAAGCATAATTGTCGGTAAATTATAGAGAAATCAAAAGATTTAATAAGATAATGCAGTGAAGGTACGAAAATGTAATAATAATAAGAATGATAATATTCACTGCTGTTTTTTTTTATAAGGAAACATTCGACATGAATTGACAGAGCATCTTGCACTATTGTCGGTTGAAAATGAGCTTCCTCTTGAAACAATATGCAGTATAAAAGCTTGTAAAATCTAGCAGCTGTTATTGCTCTTTCCATGGAGATTTCCTGCCTAACATTTAATTTTATGTTGTTTAGAAGGGCCAAATCATAATTAAGTCATATTGTTTTTCAGCTAAATACGATATCTATTTTAGCTATTGATATGTTTTTTTCGTTCAACAGCATATCAATCTTTTATAGTTCGTTTAATGCTAAAATTTTTATTTTCTTGTGAAGATTAGTACTATTTATTGCAAAAATGTATTTCTGAAAATAATTTTACGTCACAAATATTTAATACTTGCAATTCTGATTTATCTTGTTTATATTTTTGACAAAATATATCTCCTTGCTAGTTATTTTTTGTTGTTTTTCACTATTTTAACCTCAGTTTTGGAGTTAACAATTTGCCCACAGTTTAATCCTTATCAGTTGCTTAAACCCCAGGTCAAGGTTGACCTGTGAACAACAGCAATTAAGAGGTAATTCTACGCGTCTTACTCCCATCCAGATCAGAGGCCTTGCTGCCGGATATAATTTATCGTAATCCCCATGAACAAACTAGCTTATAGTTTAATGATTTGTTCTTATCTCGCAAGCTTACCGGTGCTAACACATCGAGCAGGAAACAATCGCAAATAAGAGATACTTCTGCGCTCCTCGATCCATCTTTATTAGAGGTCTAGTAGCCGGATTTAGTTTAACACCATACGCAGGACCAACCTTAGTTTATAGGTTAACAATTTTTAACAGCTGGGAATATTTCTGATGCTAACACCCCGGTTCAGGGTGGACTTGATTATCGATATACCCAGGACTAACCCCAATTAATGGGTTAACAATTAGTCCGTGGCTGGGACGCTGACTTGTGTTAATACTCCGGTTCAGGGTAGACCTAGCAACATTAATATTTAAAAGGTTATTTCACGTTCCTCAAAAGTCCCCAGGTACGAGTTCATGGGGCCGCATATAGTTTTTCGTCATACCCAGGAACAACCTGTGTTTATGGGTTAACTATATATTCCAACTGTAATACGATCAGTCTTTGATATTAGGTTGTCATACAGGAAATGATGCAGTTTGTAGATAATTAATAAAACGCTTCTGAAAAGTTAAATAACGAATTGATTCAGTTGAAATAGGCACCGTGTTGATGAATAACTTTTTCTCAATCTAACTCTAAATCTTGATAATATATTTGGATAAAAATTATTATCCTTTGATGTGATAAATAATTCAAATGCTTCTATTAGTTCTTCCTTAAAGCATATTGTTTCCTTGCGTGTGAAAAAGCTCAAAGAGCTTAAATAAGTCATAATCCGTCAAAGATATATCTGGTAAATATAGAGGATAAAACAAATTTTCATAATTCAGGGTTTTGAAAAATCCACTGAGAGGCGTGTGGTCGTGCAACTAAATTGGGCTATTCAAAAGACTAAAATATTTTAATTAATTTTTCGTGCAGTTTTCTCCCAATATGAGGTGATTGTTATTGTTTTCCCTTGAGACAAAAATGAATAATGAGTTTGAGTTTTGTTTAATGGAACATCAAACTCTGTGGGTTTTTTAACGAAAAAAAAAATAAGTGGGGGTTAAGGATATTTTACTTTCGGTATTGTGTGAATGTTCATTTAGTCAGATTTTAATTAATTTTTTTAAATTATTTTTATTTTAGAAAACTGAGAATATCTTCTAGTTTTGTATTAATGTTTTGCTGAGAATTTTTTCTTTCAATAATGAGTTATGGTAATAATTTTCTGTTCAAAAGTGTTTTGTTGGCAATATGTGTTTATTCAAAAATATATATAAAGGTCTCTTATGTATATATGTATATTTCTATAAAAGTGTATTTTTATACTTTCATAGTGTTTGAATCCCAGTTTAGTGGGGGTTAACTATTTTCCCATAGCCTGGACCCTAACAGATGCTACCACTCCGGGTCAGAGTAAATAGATCTATCTATCGCCCGGTTCACACTCCACCCATGTCTATTGAACAGGTTAAGAGGCTCATCCCTTGTTACCTGTTTAGGATATGCTTTCCAGCTTTCTCTTTTCCGGTCTTTCCAATAATACGTAGCCCCCTGCACATCAGTGGCGTTACCGCCTTGCGCGGGGTGATACGATTAAAAAAAATTAGTAATTAAGAGAGTTTCATGCTCCTCACAACCTCCCAATTAGAAACCTTTTTGCCGGATGCAGTTTACCGTCATTCTCTAGAACAAAAATAAATGAATAATGAATAACAGCCTTGAAAGACTTCCATATGATAACCATCAACTTCTTAGAGTTTAATATATGTGACTTTTGCTGCATGTTTTCGTAATATAGTTTTCCGAGTTTGATCAGCCAAACCATTTACTTTATAATGTCTGATAAGCGGTAGGGTTCTGCTTTTTGGATTATTTACAATTATAATCTTCCAAACAAAAACTTATGAAACCAATTACTGTTTAGTTCTGATTTCAAAAATTCGATTATCAAAGGCCGACTTGATATTCTGAAATGCTTCAGAGGCACAATGATCTCTTTTACTAAAATGTATTTTTATACTTTTATAGTATTTTGGTTTTATTTGCGTATTCACTAATTGTCTATGTTACCTCCCTGAATTAGGGATGACTTTGGAAAATTATCATTTAAAAGACAGTTTACGTTTCTTTAAATCTTCCAATATCCCTAGCAGAGATCTTGCTGCAGATAGGACTTTTAACGTCATATCCAAGTCTATTTCCCCAGTTTAGTCCAATGAGCTGTACATAAATTACTGAATAGACCTTGATATAGGATCTATTATTAGGTCATGAGGAAATTATTTTCATATTTTAAAATTACATTATATCCTTGAGTTAATCTATTTAAGTTTTATTTAAATCAGTCAAAACAGGAAAACTGGACATCTATGCATTTCTGCCATTAAGCTACTAAGGTATTTCCAATATTACAATAAAAATACTGGGTTGGACACCAGTAATATTTGAAAAGAGTTTCGAAATATTCTTTGAAACGTGTTTGTGTGCATCACCACTGAGTTTGTATAAAATTATGAAAATGTGGTAGTCGGCCGATAAAAGGAGGTGGGTAACTATCCTATATCTTGCTAAACACTTTCACGACCCTGTCACTAATTAATAGTTTGCGCATTCATTAAAAGAACTTCACGCACAACAATACCACATACTTACAAGGGCCACGTAAAAAAGGGGCAAACAAACCCATGGCCTCAACATTTACTAATATATACAATAATTACAAAAATATTAAAAGATTTAATGATAATGAAAAAAGGGGAGGGGGATGAAATACCCAAAACGAACTAAAATATAACAAGATATTCAAACAAAAAATAAATGTAAGACCCGGCTACCCAACAAAATTAGAGTGGCTGCTCTATTTCGTCAAACGTCGAAATCAAGTAGAACACTCGCTAAAAGAATGGGAGAGGATAGCATAAATAATGGAATGGGAAAATCAAATACTGACCCAGTCAAGATGAATAATTGGGCAAAAGCAAACCTGGGAATTTTGACTTGGAACATAACAAAAGAGAAAACTCGGAACTGGCTAGGAACCCATTAATTCACATTAACTAAGTACACAAACGACGTCTAACTTAACCATGGAGGAGTTCACAGGAAAACGCCCCGTTTTGTAATGAGGTATTAAAAAAAAATCAAGGCTGGTCCCATTCACGCAAACCAAGCTTGCTACGATTGACCTGTTGTGAAAAATGTCTTGTAAGACACAAGACATTTTTCACAACAGGTCAATGTTACGCCAAGAAATGGATCATTCAATTTCTCGCAGATCCAGCAGCGAACACACTTCAAAACTTCAAAATCATTGGCTTACATTGAATTCATATGAATTTTTTATAATAATCCTTCATCATGCAAATTTCCTTAAGATAATTAAATATTGTGTAAATGCTGAAACTCATAAGAGATATTTATCTAAAACTGACTTTTTTGCAGTACGTGATTTCAGGTTTTGATTATCAATTGGAAATTATCTTTTACTAATTTAATTTTCAAAGACTCGTATCCCCACTGCTGAACCTCATAAACGAATACTTTAAAAACAATTGAATTTTTTACCTCATGCTCGTTTAGTGTTGACCAAGTTGGACCTCATTATTTATCACTAGGTTGGATGAGACAAAAGGTCAATTGAAGTGGGAATTCCGAGCCCTAACGATCAGCCAAATATATTCTGTATACCCTAAATAAGGCCGGGTCGGGCTCTTTTCCACCCGGAGGTAGAGAGTTTGAATAATGGATGATCAAGCGTGAACTAGTGAAAAACAGTTGACGCATCTTTTCTTTTAATCATCTTCCAGATGAGGCATGTAAACTAAATACTGTCATAATATAAAATTATCAAAAATAATACTTTACTCATTACGGTCGAGTAGTATACATTTTTGAGCATCCGTTATAATATATTAAAACTCATTTGAATATTTATTCTGAAATTGTATACTATTTTCGGAACAAGCTATTTCTGATTAATTTTATATAATTTTTTTTTTACATTTATTGCCAATTACATAATATTAAAACTTTCCATTTTAAAATTCGTATGTCCGACACTATACCAGAAACTGTATTTTGTCGGAAGGGATAAATTCGTTCGATGGAAAGGAACGTTTAAATAACCAAACATAATAGTGATTAGCCAGTGTACATTTACAAAGCTTATTGGCAATTATTCACCCCACCCCGCGTATGAACGAGCTCTAAATGCAAATACTAGAAGAGAAAAATATTAATCTACAGGAAAATTAGAAAAACGATAATTCACGCTTCAGTTATAAAATAATTTTATCAACTCTGAACTGAGTATACCCTTCATCGGATTGATTTTAAAAGCATAGCTTAAATGTGACAAAGCAGCATGCTTGAAGTAATCAATGATGACAGACCTCACTCAGTCAATCAAAAATTAATCTAAAGAAACCAGCTAGCAAACAATCACACAGGGTCAAAGTACCGAAGAGATTTCTCTATATGTATATTGAAAGAAACTGCAATGGTTACCACTCACTAAAAGGACAAATATTCTCCCTGTTTGGTGTAATATATTTATGATGAATTGCTTACGTAAAACAAATCAGTGCATATGAAAAAAATATTGCCATGATGGAAGCATTTCACAATCATTTGAAGAATAAAGCGCCCATCGACGTTGCTGAATAGAGAAAACGCGTTGATCTCACGATAACGTAAAGTCATCCTGTTTCTGTGACCCAGAAAAATGTGAATATAAACTAAATATTAAATTTGTGCATCGTCTTCCTTACCCTTTCTGCTGCTGTTCCTTCTGACTATTTTAGATCATTGTAACACGTTTAAGAAATAGAATATTTATTATTTATGAACTCTGATTTTTAGGATGTTTAACAACTGAAGGATTTAATACGACCGACATAGGTTTCATGAGTTTTTTTTTTTAATTTTTCTTCACAGGTTTCTTTTTTGCTGGAGATTAGTCAGTTAATACCATACGTGATACACGCTTAGGGCTATCATGCCTCGAAAGAGACATGACTGACTGTGTTGAAGATTAAGCTGCAGTAGATTGCCATTGCTTTCTGCGGTAGACTGGTTACCAGCCAAGGCTATAGAACCCAATCTGTCCTATTATTTTACCCATAACTAGAGGGAGGAGACTGATTAATACCTTTGCCAAGGATATTTGTGCGTGAGTGAGTGCGAGGAATTCAACTTGAATCCGCTCACTGCTACCCGATCTCCACAAAAAACATTGAGTTTGAGAGAACTCATGAAATTGCTAGAAAAGTGACTGAAACAGTCTGGGAAAGTAATTATCAAAATTTTATATTCCTATCTCCATCAAAAGGGAAACACTAAAATGCTCGGAGATTTTATATATATATATATATATATATATATATATATATATAAAATCTTCAATGTTAGCAGTCTTGGGGTCATGTCAGATTAACGTGTTAAGTAATATATTAGGCCTATTCGACCAAGCCATTTCTCAGGAAAAGTATTGCTTGTAAAAATTTTTCCTTCAAAAATTATGGCAATATTTTGTTTTTCTTCAAAATCTGTTATGGAAATAATTTTTTCCTTCGAATATATATTTCTAATAATGTCTACTTTTATGTGTGTGTGTATATATATATATATATATATATATATATATATATATATATATATATATATATATATATTTCTAAAAAGTGTATTATACTTTTATAATGTTCTGACCGAGTTTGGGTGGTTAAATATCTGCCCATAACTGGGACCTTAACACGACTCCGGGTCAGAATAGACCAAGAGAACAACAGCAATTAAAAGATGTTTCCGTACCCCTTATAACCTCTCAATCTTGCTGCTGGATGCAGTTTAACGTCATACTCAGGACCCTTTTTAGATTGGCTCTTTAGAGAGTTAATTTCGCTTTCAGGTTAATGTAGAGTAGCAAAGTCAATATGAAAACGTGGCCATAGGCATTCAGTTTCTGCTCATGGATTGAACTTCATTAGTGGTGTAGTAACCGCCAAATCAGTTTTGTACGAATTTACTAAAGTTTCATGATCTCTATCCATGCGACGGCCCCTGAACATAGGGTCTCATTACGCTTTTCATATAGGATATACCAAGGTGTCCATCATGGAATCGATTCAGGATTCTTTTTGTACTGCTAGAGGTACCACTAATCTTTGATTCTAGGCACTTCGAGGTCCAAACCAATTAAGTTTTCAAAATAAGTTTAATTTGTAGAAAACACCGCGCAGACGCGTCACTCCGATCTTTATATATCCCGTCGGCGAAGCCCACTCGCTCTTCTCGACTTTGAACAAAACAGATTTTAAATTTATCACGCTCATTTATTTGCTTGAACAACGGAAATTGTAAATTTCTTTTTGAAGACTGCTTCTACGCTTTCCTTCCGCTCGAACCGATTCTAACTTGTTACACCTGCCAATCCCAGAAAATTCCTAAAATTTTAATTTTTAAATGTTCTATTTCGTCAGTAGAACAATTTCTGAAAGAATCAATTGATTGGGTTGTCTCATAATTTGAATTTTTCTATCCAACCTGTAAAAAAGATAAATAAAAAATAAAACAAACATTTAAAGTTTTTTTTTTATTACGAATATTTAAGTTATCGTTTCCACGTTTAACGATGCATTCGCAATAAATTAGCCTAAGAATTTAGTTTTCTCACCATTGGCAGAACGAGCTATTTTTGAAACCATGAAAAGCTATTCTTCCAATTATCCTCTAAGTAGAAACATTTATTATACTTAAATCAGAACCACTGTCAAGTTCTAACTTGATATTTTTCAGGTGTTTTCACTCGTATTTTGATTTAAAGACTCATTAGCGTTTGTCACTAACGAAAGTTTTAGCTCACATTTTAATGTGAATCCTGCGGCGAGATTTTAGGTGTCCGATTAAACGAAACAAAAGCATCCCTTGTTTTTAAATAGAAAACAAATGCAGTCTTCCGTAAGTAGGGCAAGGGTTTGGCCTGGTATCTTTTTCATTCAGTTTCATAGTGCATGTTTATGTGCGACGCTCATTTCAATATTTTTAACCGCCTGTAGAAGGTTTATACATCTGACATTCTTCTGCCAGGTTTTGCAGATTTCAGTTGGGTTAGTTTTCTAGTTTATTTAGAACCCTCCTGATTTCCTTGTCTTTAACTGACATTAAACCTTGCGCTAGCTGTTAAGCATTTTAAAAGCTAGGATTTAGTTTTGCCAACTGTAGTTCTTCACACAAATTATTCACAATACTCGCAGAATTAGTGAAATTTTCAGTCTCTTATAGGATATTGTTTTGGGGCGAAACAGCTCCGAAGGTAACGTAACCGTCTCATTGAATAAGTCACTTGTCTTTGGTAAAATATAGATCATGAACTTCGTATGTTCACTAATGAATATCTGCAAAAATACAATGCAAAAGTTACATCTTCCTCAGACCTGTGGATAAAATGTGTTATCCTTTCACGATAGATTCCTGAAGAAAAAATATTTGAATCCTCATTAATGCCGCATGTAAAGAATTTACCACGTTTTCAAAAAACAATTCCTTTTTCAAGGCCATTATGTTTCGTTGATCACTTTCCAAAGACTTATCCATTTTGTTTATTTTTCAGAATTTTTTTTCGCAAGTGTTAATCAAACAAGCAATTATATTGCTACAATTCCTTCTGTGTAACACTTTTCTACAGAGAAGTCCTCTCGATGTTAAATTATTTTTCCTTTTGCAGTATGAAATATTTATTTCCATGTATTTTTTTGTTACGGTTTCAATTGGAATAATAACGTATTTTTTCTTTCTTTCGCACGATATCACGTAATCCTTAAAAATGCTTGTAGCCAAAAACACATTTATTTTTTATACTTTAACTTCATTTGCCGCTGTATTTTGATGAATTTCAAGTGAAAATTTCTAGTTCAAAAGATGATTTCATAACTATTTTTGTGCGTTATTCGCAGATACTATATTCGTAGAACGTTATATCCGCGAAAGCTTAAGTTCCGGCCCTAAATTTTCTGATCTTTATTAAAAGTAGGCCAAACTTTTCGCCACCAAAAATATTTTCTTAGCAAAAAATGTTACTCATCTGAATGTTGCCTCGGTGAACGATATAATCTTTGTTACCAAAATGTCGTATTTGACCAAGGCTGTAATCTTTGACGCCAAAATGCTATAATATGACAAGGATATAAACTTCGACGCTAAAATGTTGTATCGTGGTCAATGGTATGATCTACCTCGCCAATATTTTAACACTAAAATGTTACTGCGTGAGTAACCATCAAAGTACAATGCCTGCCTGGTGTAGATAATCACTCTACGTATTCAAAGGATAGGAACACCCCATTTCTGTATATAGGTAGGTATCCAAGAATAATGAACACGATATTTATATGTACAAAATGTGACAAAAGGCTTAAATAGGGGCGGGTAGAAGATATTATTCATTAACTATCTTATACCTAGCTAAACACTTTCACGACTCTATAACTCAATAAAAATTTGCAGATTTACTACAAGAACCCATCCATCACCTCACAATTCTTCACACACCACAATACCACGTATTTACAAGGAGCATCTAAAGAGGGGAAACAAACCCATGACATAAAAGTTTGCTACTATATAGAATATAAAATATATTTTTAAAATTTATGAAAATGAGGTAAGGGGAAGGGGACGAAATATCCAAAACGAAATAAAATACAACGAAATGTTCATACTAAAACAAATGTTAATAAGACCCGTCCAACTTACCAAGTCAAATTGGCTGCTGTATTCCGCCAAACGGCGAAATCAAGTAGCACACTCGCTAAAGGAGTGGGAGAGGATAAAATCAATAATGAAATGGGAAAGACAAAGACTGACCCGGTCAAGATGAAAAAGTGGATAAAAAAGAAACTTGACTTGGATCATAACACTATTTATTGCATTAAAAACATACAATTACGGCACAAATCCGAAAACGGGAGCGGTAGAGAGTGGTACTCATTTAACTATCCTATACCTAACTAAACACTATCAGAATCCAACCATCCATTACAATTTACACATTTACCACAAGAACCCATCCATCAGCTCCCAATCCTTTATACACCACAATACCACAAATTTACAAGGGGCACCTAAAAAAGCGGAAAAATCCATGAAACTGTCTGATCTTCCACTGCTGTTCTCTATATGGTAGGATTATATATACACTCAGTCGAGTCCATTCTTCTCCTTAGTATTTATCGTATAAAATACAATTATGGTACAAGGCCGAAAAGGAGAGGGGTAGAAGGAGGCACGCACTTAACTATCCTATATCTAGCTAAACAATATCACGACCTAATCACACATTACAATTTGCACATTCACCACAAGAACCCATCCATCAGCTTCCAATCCTCCATACACCACAATACCACAAATTTACAAGGGCCACCTAAAAAGGGGGAAATAAACCATGACAATAAAAATGCATTTATATACAATATAATATATAATTTAGAACATTTAATGAAAGATGAAATGATGGGAGGTGGATGAACTCAAAAACAAACTAAAAATACAACAAATCTTTTTACTAAAATAGTAAACAATATTAGTAAGACCCGTCAAATCCCAGAAAAAGAGAGGCCGCTGTATCAGCCGAGATAAACGGAGGCCAAAACAAACTGGGGAGGTTGGGAATCTCTACTTGGATCATAACAAAAGAGAAGGCAGGGAACAGGTTAGGAACCCATTCATTCACATTAACTAGGTACACGAAAGACGTCTAAGAATGAGTTTACAGGAAACCGTCACGTTGTGCCATAAGGAACTTATAAAAGAAAATAAAGACTGGTCCCATTCACGCGAACCAGACTATATTTACCCACCTTTCGCTGAAATCTGTTGATACAAAAATAATGAACACTATTGCAATCATATAACTTGGACAGAAACCTACTCAATCAACTGGCCATCTACTGGCCCATTCTTTATATCAGGCCAGTGTCGTCTAGGCAGGCAGTGCCTAACCTGAATGTAAGAGAGCAGCTACATTTGTCTTCTATGGCGCAATATGCATATTACACAACAACATTATGAAGCGTATTCTGATTACTATGAATAACATGCATAATTCTGTAATTCGTTCATTGTAGATTTGATATATAAATATAACAAGCTATCTACACTGTCATATATATATATATATTTATATATATATATATATATATATATATATATATATATATATATATTGTTAAATATAAGAGACAATAAATGTCTATTATATTTAATCATGAGCCGTTCTAAACATCGTATTATGGCTTTAAAAAAATGTGAAAATAAAAACAAAATTTCTCCAAAATTTGACAATCTTTTATTAAGTTGGTTCTAAGCTTTCGGCTCACATGAGCCATCTTCAAACAGGTTACAAGGACGTTAATATAAAAACATCCACCATCAGCAACGATTTTATCTTGTGTTGACATAAAACTTTGCGAAGCGACAATGACAGTTACCAAAGATAGCAAACGCATTTCGTAAATTTGTAATGCGGTTCTATGACGACACACCACGTGAGAGCTCAAAATGATAACATAAACATATAATTAAATGCAATGTAATGTCTTATGACAAGATTAAAGTAAAAAAAAACTTATTTGATATCGATGCCCGGAAATCAAAATTTGACTTACAGCCATTCATTTTTATTTCAGTCTACAGTTTCGCTTTAACTCAAAACACCTATTGCTTTTTAGTCTTTCGTGTCAACGTCCAAAGAGTCTGAGCTCCAGGACCATGCATTAGATTTAAAGCTTTCATTATACCCGAGCAACGCCGGGCTATACTGCTAGTCGTTTATATTTTTATGCACCAAATTTCTGCTATACATTGTCCTATGATTAACTTTATTGTCATTTTACTAGATATGGTATCAGATTTTGCTAAATCAATATTATTAATATTTCGTTTTTTTTTTTGTTTTTTTTATAAGCGTTTGACCCCGAGCAAGACATGTCACTGACACTACTGCGCAGGGGGCTACATAGAGTGGAGAAAGGATAATTAAATATAGGAAATGTCAGAGGGTGGGTGATAGGCGGGTAGGGATAATGAGAATGAGTGTTCGGTAGATGAGAGTGTTCTAAGAATAACTGGGAGTTAGGGTGATAGAAGGTGTCTATTAACACTACATTTAAACACCTGGAGATTGTAGCTGTCGGGAAAGCAAACTTGTGGAATTGAATTCCACAGTCGGGAAGCGCGAGAAAAGAAGCTGTTGGAGTAGAATTTACGGTTACATCTGTTTCACTGTAAAAGGGTGGGACCTAGTTGCTAATCTAGTATCTCGTGTAAATTCGTGCTTAGGCGGCACTAGTGATCTAAGCTCATCGGAGCAGAAGCCATGAAAGTACTTGTAGAAGAGGGACAGGGAAGCCACATCATGCCGTTGAGAGAGTGGTTGCAGCAGGTTTGCCAAGTCAGTATCAACCACGTTACAGATCCTCCTTTGTATTTTGTCAAGAAGCCCAAGGAGAGCAGCAGGGGCACCCGACCAGATATGGCAGCAATATTAAATACACGGGCGGATGGTATATTTGTATATGTGCAGAATAGATTCAGGTGAGAAAAACTACCAGGCCCTGCACAGAAAGCCGACTTTCATAGCAGAAGATTTGGCAATGGATTCGATATCGTCATTCCACTTGAGGTCCGCCGAAACTGTAAGGCCAAGGAGGCGTAGTATTTTACTCTCTGGGAGGCTAGCCTGTCCCATGCTAATAGGAGGTAGATGTGATTGTCTATGGTGGTTAGTTGATAACAACTTCGTTTTAGAAGCATTGAAATTTACTAGCCATTTCCTACCCCAGGTCACTACGGATTGGAGGTCCCTTTCAAGTACGGCAGCGAGGTTCGCTTTGTCGTCCACACCTGGTTTTTGATCGATGCGAGAGTAGATTGTTGTGTCATTGGCATACATGCCAACTTGGGATCTAATGGCGTCGGAGACAATCATTAATGTAGATCAGAAAGAGCGTAGGACCTAGGATAGAACCTTGAGGGACGCCCGCGTTTGTATGGTAGTTTTGGGAGGCATGCCCATTTAATACCACCATCAATGTGCGGTTAGAGAGGAATGACTGGATCAGGTAAAAAATATGTCCAGTTATCCCGTACCTCCGCAGTTTGCGCAAGAGGCCAGCATGCCAGACCCTGTCGAATGCTTTGGAGATATCCAAGGCATGGTTCGGGCTTCGACATTCTTGTCAAGTGCCCGGTATATGTACTCGGTAATGGTCGTTAACATATCAGCAGTAGACCTGGTGAAGCGAAACCCGTACTGTTTGTCAGAGAGAAGCCTGTGGGCCGTGAGATGCTGAATCACCTCGGCTTCGAAAACTTTGCCAAAGATCGGAAGGAGACTAATAGGACGGTAATTGGCGGGGTCTGAGGGTTCGCCAGAATTCTTAATATAGGAACTACACAGGAGGACTTCCAACAGGCAGGAAAACAGGAAGCAGATAGGCAGAGGTTATAGAGTTTAGAGAGGACAGAGGAGAGTTCTGGGGCACATTTCTTCAGTACTATGACTGGGATTCCGTCACCGCCGCTCGCTTTGTGTGGGTCAAGTTGTGAAATTATCTTGGCGACCAGCGAGGGTGTAATGTGAACGTTATTAAGTTGAGCCTTAGTTCTGGGTGGGAAGTCGGGTGTAGGTATTCCAAGCGAGTCCAGTGTCGAATTGGTGGAGAATCTACGGGCAAAGCATTCAGCCTTGTCCGCTGGGTAGGTGAGAACTTCAAACTCATTGATTAGTAGGGGTATTGAAGTCTTGCTCTTGTTGAGCACGCTTTTGCAGAGTCGCCAATAATCTTTGGAGCCAAACTTAGAGAATGCTATGCGTTGCCTCATTCTGGTAGTAAACGCCCTCTTAGCTTTGTTCAGTACTTTTTACACTTGTTCCGTGCTGAGGCGAAAAGGCGCCTGTTTTGGTCCGACGAGCAGCTTCGATAGAGCCGGAAGAAATGGTTCTGGTAGGCAATGGCGGCCGAGCAAGCGGGTGAGAACCAGGGAGACGAATTTGATTTTAGTTGGAATTTCCTGGCCGGGATAAAAGCATCGATGCCAGGCTTAACCCAAGAGGAGACCTCGGAGGCACAGTCTTCGACAGGAAGATCGAAGACGTTGTTCCAGGGGACGTCTCAGAGGAAGTCTCTGAACGAGTCCCAGTCTGCTCTCTGGTAGCAGTATGATATTCTGCTGGTCTGGTTTTCTTGGGTAGAGTTAGTGCGGATTGAGATGTTGACGGAGTCTACGGCGTGGTCATTGTTTCCGAGGGGGCAGAGTTGCCTGGTAGTGCAGGAGTCTGGGATGGAGGTAAAGCAAAGGTCGAGTAAAGAGTCCCTTCCGTTAGGGTTATTAGAGAAACGCGTGGGGAAGTCCACCACCAGCGTTAGAGCTTGGGTTATTGAAAAATACATGGAGCGGATCCCAGCAAGGTCGGTGGCTGAGTTTTCAAGCCATTTGGTGTGGCTGGACTTAAAATCGCCAAACACAAATATATGGGCAGATGGGTGAGAAGAAATGGCCCTGTCAATATTAGTAGAGATGCTATCAAGTACCGTACAGTCAGAGTAGGAGGGGGAGCGGTGAGAGGAAGAAGAGATAGCTAACCGAACTTAGAAGTGAGAGACGGAAGCACATGAAGGAATGATCCAGGGATTCAAGAGATGTGACCCTGGCTAGGGGGAGTTGTTCGCTGACATATACACCAAGCCCATGGATATGGACATTGGAGCCCTTCCTGTAGAGGGGAAGGTAACCAGGAATGAACAGCTCCGAAGAGGGGATAGAAGGGTCAAGTTTAGTCTCACATTAGCTAAGATATCGGGTGAGTTAGTTAGAAGGAATGATTCTACACTATTAAAGTTACTGCGAATACCTCGTATGTTTGTGAAGGAAACGCAGATAGGTTTGGGCGATTTATCACTAGCTGGTTTAGTCTTTCTGTTTTGTTTGTTTAATTGCATGCTGGTTTTAGTTGTGGATAGAGAGAGGTCTAGAGTAGGTTCAGATGTTCGTTTGTATTGAACTTGTTCTGTCCATTTTTTGCGCCTGCATGGAGTAAGATGGCCGCGTATGTTAACAACACCGTACTACATTAGGTAATGAGAATGTCTTATTTACCAGCCGTAAATAACTTTGTCTCCGAAATACTATTGTACTGGTCTTTCTGGGAACTATCCAGTCATTCAAGATCAACACAATTAAATTAAGGATAACTATAACTGTGGTGCCTTCATCTTTTTAGAAATACAATTCTCAAACATACCCACATGTCCAGCATTTCCTACGTGCTTGAAATTAGTTGCAAAGTTTTCTTGCGTGTTCACCAAACCAAACTTCATGGCGTTTATTTAGCATGGCAACGCTTTTTCGAAATATAATGGAAAAAATGCATATTAAATAGAGCCTCATATATAAGGGAAAGAAAAATATTGTTTCTAGGCACATATGATTATAGGCTTGGATGCGATGATATTTTTCCAAAAGATATATATTGCAAGATAGAAATTAGCTCGGTTAGTCAATATGAATGATACAATCTCATTAAACATTTCACATATTTTTCTCTCAGGAATTATGTTTATAGATGAATATTTCTTCATTCATGCAGAGTAAACTACTCACTAAAGATTTATAATTTCCCATTAAAGCTGAGAATAACTATTCTCAACGTATTGAAAATTGGTACATAATTTCTGAATGCCCCTCAACCTTTATAATTATCACATATTTGCCCTTTTTACCCAGACCAAATTTCGCACTAACATGTTTTAATACTTGTGTTTATCTAAACTTATTTATAAATAGAGCTTTGTCTGTGCGTGTGTGTCTGTGTGCGTGTGTGTCCGTTACTTATAGACTCTGAAACGGCTGAACCGATTTTCTTGAAAATTTTACAGTTATACTATAAGCGTCTGCAAGTGTTCTTAGCTAGGTTTTGTGTTGCGAGTGGTCCGATTTTAATCAGATTTGATACACCCAAAGACAAAGACATAACGATATTACGAAGTTTCAAGGATGCAGTTCTTACAATAGTGCAGCAAATCGATAATATATATATATATATATATATATATATATGTATATATAAGGCAAGATGTGTGTGTGTGTGTGTGTGTATCTGTTTATCTGTCTGTATGTCCTTTATACAAATCCACAATTTTTATCCGATTCTCACCAAACTACACACAAATATTCCTTAGGCTGAGTCTGAGCTCCAGAAAAATTGATTAGTTATAAAGCTTTTATTACACCGGAGCAACACCGGGCTATACTGCTAGGTTTCCTATAGATAGATATCCTGATCGGCTTTATCCCATATTAAAACCAAATTGCTCATCAACTCTCCTGACGAATGAAGAGTTTTAAGGAAGGCGCAGATTTTTCTGGCAAGTTTTTTTCAAAAACCATCGTCATAGTCCTTTACTCTTATTGTATAATGCCAGACTATGAAAAGACAATAAGCATCATTAATAAAACTGTAATTCTGTATCGCTATGCTTTATGGGATCTGCATTCTAAAATAATAATTCTTGACTTATTCCTTTTATGGAAATATTCTAATCAATATGAAAATTAATCTTCTGACAACCTTTATATGCAGTCGTGGCGCAATGTTCAACTGTCTCAACTATAGAATGAGATTAGTGTACGCAATGAGATTCTGTAAGTACTGCGCATCAAAAATACAAAGCTCAATGCCTGCAATTTAATTAAATTGATATAAAGTTGGCTATGATAAATTACACACACACACACACACACACACACACACACACACACACACACACACACACACACATATATATATATATATATATATATACACGAAAAAAATCGCAATGTTTTTTTTTCGTGTGTTTTTGCTCTGCGTAACTGCCTTTTGGTTAACACTTTTGGTTAGTTTGTATCGAGCACTTTTCTTTCCTGGTGGTTCGTTCCGTTAGAGGGTTTTTTTCTTTACTGTGAAGAACCGTATGCATTGTCGGTCCTACGCAGTTTTCTTTTTTTGTCCCCTCTTTGTCCAAAGCTCTATAGCCGAGGACGGTAACGGAGTTAGATTCTGTTGCTTATTCATAGTCTTTAAAAGATTCTTGTGTAATATTTTAAGAGTAGAATACGGACAGAGTCGGTTTTATTATCATTATTATATATATATATATATATATATATATATATATAGTAAGTAAATTAACCTAGTGAGCCAACAAACCAACCAAGGTTTCACCTGAACGGATCTTCAGGAAACGTTGGCTAAAGAGGAGAATAACATTTATTTCCCTCTTTAGCCAACGTTCCCTGAAAATCCGTTTAGTTGAAACCTTGGTTGGTTTGTTGGCTCACTAGGTTAATTTACTTATTCTGTTCTGCTTATGTATTGGCCGCTTTTTTGTTATTGATTACTCGTCTCGGTATTTTTTCTTTGGGCTACGTACTAGCTCGGTCTAAATCGCTTTGGTTGATGTTCATGTGCTTAGCTCTTTTTTTTTCAACCATTTTTTCGTTCCGCGTATATACGTGGAGGGTTTATCAAAACGAGTATAGAGATAAGTTTGCATATATATATATATATATATATTCTGTGTGCGTGTGTGTGTAAAAGTTCAGATATAAATAATACATATACATATCTATAAAAATTTGTATACCGACGCGTTTTGTACCCTTTTTGCAACAATCTAAACTTATTCATACAAGGAACTTTGTGTGTGTGTGTGTGTGTGTGTGTGTGTGTGTGTGTGTGTGTGTGTGTGTGTGTCTGTGTCTGTGTGCGTGTGTGTATCCGTTACCTATAGACTCCGAAACGGCTGAACCGATTTTCTTGAAATTTTACACAGTTGTACTATAAGCTTCTGCGAGTGTTCATAGCTAGGTTTGTGTCGAGCTACCCCCGATAAATATCGAAAATCGATAATCGAAAAAATCGGGTTATAGAAGGAATGGTCCGATTTTAATCAAATTTGATACACTCATAGACAAAAACATGAGAAACGATATTCAGAAATTTCAAGGTTGTAGTTCTTACAATAGTGCAGAAAATTTGATATCGATACCAGGAAACCAAAATTTGATTTACACCCATTCATTTTCTTTCAGTCTACGGTTTCGCTTTAACTGGAAACAACTATTGCTTTTTAGTCTTTCATGTCAACGTCCAAAGTGTCTGAGCGCCAGGACCATGGATTAGTTTTAAAGCTTACATTACACCCTAGCAACGCCGGGCTATACTGCTAGTTCTTTATAAACAAATGTAAAAATGTCACTATATTTTCAGAATTTTTCAGTTAAAAAGTCTCACAAATATAGAAAAATGTTAACTGCACTCCAACGGAAATTATGGAAGAAGCTAAGTGATAATAATTGTAACTATAATATTAGCCGTTATCATTTAAAGAAGAATTTGGCATTATTTGAATCAGAATTCAATCATGTTTGCGGTTGAAATTTATAAAATATTTTTCTTCAAATAAATTTTGGGGGAAAATCGTTTTTTTTTTAAGTCTAGTAGCTATAATCCACTTTTTCTACTGTAAATAGGAGTTTCCTTCCTAACCTTTTCTTTGATGTGATAATATCTTTATTATAATATTATTTTCTTCAGAAAATAGCGTTTGGTATTCCATTTACTTTTTTGAAGATTATAATTGGCTAGAAAGCCTGAAGCAAGATAAAAGCTCCCACTAGAAAGATGAGCCATTAATGAAAGAGTCAGCATAGAACTTACAGTTACATCTAACTCCGCAAATTGATAAGATCTCTACGCCAGATTAGTATAGTGCTTAAATTCATACTGTTTAGATACCATAAAGAATAGGTCATCCGAACAATTACCATTAAATAATTTATATAGAAGCAAAATTAGAGCAGTGGGAAAGTGACTGAAGCCTTACAACCACATCACGACTAACAATATAGCTGCTTATTCTTTGGGTTTCATCAACAACCTCAAGGTAAATAGCAGAGACACAGGACCATATGCAGCAATATTCTAAGCATATATGAATGGTAGACTCCTACATATGTAAGATAGAATCTGGAAAGTATAATTGTCTCCTGCGATACAGTGAACTAACATTTTTCTTATCTGATCCAGCAATGAATTCAATATTTTATATCAGCGGAGAATGTTAGGTCCAGAAGGCGCAACGCGTAACTTTCCAGATGTTTAGAATCAACCAAGGACATGAATATCAGATGGCACTCTAAGATGATAAATGGCAAGAAAATTAGTTTCCCGGTGTATCAAAAAACGCATTACATTTTTGCTCACAATCGTAAAGACAGAATTTGAAAACTGTTCGTTCAATAGTTAAAATAAAATTAGCTTAGTAATACTAATAAATTATAGACGAATTTTTACTACTTCTCTCAAGGAGGATATTTTGCATTTAAGAAGTGGAACAATTAATAGATTTTTTACTGAAAAATCTCGTCTTGTCAATCACATCAGCTCTACACTCGTAAAAAATTTACGATAGACGTTTTATGAGCGTCTTGTCATGATTTAACTCCGATTGTGTGACGAGAAAATAAATCTGTAATTTAAAAGAAAGACCATGAGACTTAACAAAACTTTCACAATTGTATACTTGATACGGTACTTAAAAATGCCATTATCTTCTATCTCTCTAAACATCAACGTTAAATGTAGTTTATATCTAAATAATAATATTTTGCGAAAGGACATGAAAATAAATTATTCCAGACAATACTAAAATATGGAGGAAAAATGTCTTTCTCCTATATTTTTCCTCGTTCAACCAAAGAAGTATTCGTGGTATCATATATATATATATATATATATATATATATATATATATATATATGACATATTTAATGAGGTTGGCTAGTTGTAAGGATTAATTAATGACGACAAAATACCTGATGTACTCATGTATAGCCAATTGACCGTGGACAAAATAATTTTGTACAGCTATGGCATAGGTATATAATTTGACTCATACTAACTTCAAACGAGTTGCCATAAAATATGTAGGTCATTCTTTCGTCCGTACTGACAATATAAAAAAAAATTACACGACATTATACTAAAGGCCAGACTGCCTGCAAGTATTGCTTGAAGGTTGTTATTGTTGACAACCAACCGCCTTCGTAGTTTTGTGGGATCTCCCCTTTATATGATAATGGACTAGACATGAGTATACATATACTCCTGCCATAGAAAGAACCATGAGAGTTATCGGAGAGTAGCGAAACTGATACGTAACTTACTGAGAGATACCGAGGTTACCCAGAGATTACCGTGTCAGAAATCAGAATAGTTCTGAGGTCCACTCAGCTAGAATAATGTACACGGATATACTATTTCCAATGACTTCAATTCAAGATCTGTATATATTTGTTTCTTACTAATAGTATTCCTGGATTTACTAACCTGCGTTCAAGTTTGTATATTACGTTTAATATAACCTACTTTTCTATCTCAATATCTTTTTTTGTTGTTCATTATTTTGTGCGGTTAACAAACTGGAATCTACAACAGTAGTACCTTTAGGGATTTTCAATCTGGATTTTCTTCCCTAGCATTTTTTTTCTTTTGGGATATAACTGAAAAGCGACCGGAGCTATACAATCATGATTTTCCTCTCGCTAGACGGACTGCCTTTCTGGATTCTCAAGCTCTAACTGTTTGAAGAAGCTGGTTACAAGGCGCCAGTTTCCGCCGAGGCTCATGTTCTGACTGTGGGGTGAAATTAGCTGTCAGAGACTATTTGAGTCAGATGCCAAGGAAACATTTTAGAAACAGTAGATTATCATCCTCGCTATCATGACTTCCTTTGGAAAATATATAATATGAATATATAAACATTATATAGAGAGCTTATTTTGAAAATCAATTAAACTTACGTTTTTTAATACAGAAATCTTTAAACAAAAATACTATAAAGTTAAACAGATTAACAGATAAATGTTCTAATATACATTTATATTTAAACACAACGATTTAAAATATTAATGAATGTATTGCTAAAAATTAAGTACAATGATATAAAGTATTAAAATAAAAGAAGCTGTTCTACTTAGTGTAATGGTTAGCAAACTACGGCTCTGTTGCAGGTTGGATCATCGGTGGTTCTTTAGTGACCTTTTACCATATTATAGCTACAAATGTTTAAGTAAATCTTTTAAAACCTGGTGGAAAACAGCATTCGCTGGGTAAATAAATGAATCCGCGACATTTTGCTAAGAAAATTTCACTTTGTAAATTATGAATATATCTTAGTTCAATGTTATTTTATCTTTGAAAATATGCAGTGTTTTTGCCTGCGTTAATGGAAAATAGAACGTGCGTTGTGGTGCAGTGGATATCGACTCGGAACGACAAATCGGGTTGCCGAGTTAGAATTCCAGTTGACTTCATTGCATTCATTTACGCAGAAATACCCTTGGGAAAGGCAATAATCGGCCCATTCCCTCAACTTATAAGACAGATTGAGTTCTATAGACATGGATGGCAACCAGTCTAGCACAGAAAGCAATGGCAACCTACTGCGGGTTAATCTTCTGCCCAGTCAGTCATGTCTCTTTCGAAACATGATCGCCAAAAGCGTGTATCACGTATGGCACTTAACTGACTGATCTCCAGCAAAAAGGAAACATGTTAGAATGTGAGAAAAATGAAAAAGACTCATGAAACCTTCCTTGTCGGTCGTTTTTAATAAAACATGCTGTAATATATATATACATATATCTATATCTATATATATATATATATATATATATATATATGTGTGTGTGTGCATGTGTGTGTGTGTTGTTGTTGTTGTTGTTGTTGTTGCTGCTGATAATATCACTTTGTGGAGATTGGAGAGCCATAATTAGATTCAAGTTAATTTCTCTCATTTACTTAAACAAAAATACGTTTTGGGAAAGGCACTAATTCGTCTCTTCCTTCCAGTTATGTAATAAATAATTTTTCAGATTTGGTTCTATATCCTTGGCAGGCAACCAGTCTACCACAGAAAGAAATGGCACCCTACCCGACATAACCTTCTGCCCAGTCAGTCATGTCTCTTTCAAGACATGATCGCCCAAAGTGTGTATCACGATTGGCACTTACCTGAATATAAAATATAAATTTGAAGCACATGACTTACCGATTACGACTTAATCTTATAAATGCTTGCAAAATACAACCACAATTTACGCAATAATCAAACTCTTGTGATTTGATTATCTTTTTTAAGATTCCAACGTTTTATTACGTTCGCTGACTTGGCAATACTTTTTTTTTAATCATTTCACCCCGAGCAAGGCAGAAATGTCACTGATGAGCTGGGGGCTACATAACTGTAACAAGACTAATTAGAAAAGAGTGAGGAGTACAAACTAGTTAGAAAAGAGCAATAGAAAGCTGAGAATGCAAGTGCGATGAGAGATACATAGGTGGAGAGAAAGGGAAGGATATATGGGTGGGGGAGAGCTAGAGTCCAGTGATTAATAGATGAGTATTGACATTGCATTTAACTTTCTGGAGGTTGTAGCCGTCAGCAAAGCAAGAATATGGGAGAGAGTTCCACAGGCGGGAAGTGCGAGAGAAGAAGCTGTAGGAATAGAATTGTCGTCTGCATTTGACTAACCTGACTGTGAATGGGTAGGACCCAGTTGCCAGTCTGGTTGCACGAGTAAACACCTGTTGAGGAGGCCCCAGTGACTTAAGTTCATCCGAGCAGAAGCCATGAAAGTATTTATAGAACAGACAAAGGGAGGCCACATTTCGACGGTGGGGAAGTGGCTGCAGTCGAGCCGCCAGATCAGTACGTATCACATTAGTGACTCTCCTTTGGAGCCTGTCGAGAACACTGAGGAGAACGGCATGGGGCGCCTGACCATAAATGGCAGCAGTACTCCATGCACGGACGGATGGTTGACTTGTATATTTGCATGATGGATTCAGGCGGAAAAAACATTCTGTATCGGCATAATGACACAACCTTCTTAGCAGCAGATTTAGCTATGTGATCAATATTGTGGTTCCATTTGAAATCTGAGGAGAGGGTAATGTCGAGAAGGCGTAATGACGGATTTGGAAGTTACGATTATATGGGAGACATATAGATAATTAAAAGAATTATTATAGAAAAAATAATAGCATAAAAATTTAGTTTCGCCATTTTCCTATATTTCTATTTGTGCATTTATATTAATTAAAGTTATTCAATTATTGAACAAGACATTTAATTTTTACTTCGTGTTTTACTGTTACAATTTTGGTTTATAATTTCTATTGTTAATAAAAATATTACACTTAAATATTTATTTAAAAAATTTTTCCAGTTTTTTTATTTTGCTTTTGCGCTTGTTGCTATTGCTTTCTTTTATTTTCTGATGTTAATTAAAATAAAATATGGACTTCTACTTTATTCTTAGCAGATGTTGAGTTAAATCATACTGTCAAAAACCATATTGTCTGGTGCTTCAGAATATGCTAAATGAACATCTGCAGAGGGGTAACTCCCCTGATGAGACATCCTGGGTAAAACAAAATATAAAATATACCCGTGTTCAGAGTATTATGACAAACTGCATCTGGCAGCATGTCCGCAAATTGGCAAGTTGATAAATGCGTAGAACCAACTCTTAGTTGCTATTGATCTCAGGTCCATATGAGTTTGGGTGGTAGCACCTTTCGGGATCGCAGCTATTTTGTGATCCACAGAAATATTATTTCGGTCAAAAACAGGACAGCGTAGACAATGACGAAAAAGAGTGTATTCACGTCAAAAGGCATTGGTCAAGGTCAGGAAACATATAACTATGGTAAAAAATATGTAGGACTGACAAACAAAAGTGCGTGTTAATTAAAGCAATTTAATTATATTTTGGTGAGCCGACCGAATTATGATTTGGTGTCATACACAATGGCAAACAAAAGTGTTTGCGTCAAGGCAGCCGTTCTCATGATCATAAAATATAAAGCAATGACAGATAAATGTGATGACGTCAAAGACAGCTGGGCCAAAGGCATTGATTGGCGAAAGTGATGGATGGCTGTGTCTATCTATAGATGATCCAATTAAGCGGAATTCGACGTATTTCAGTTTATACAAATCGGTGTTTGCGGACTAATAGCAGAACAGCAAGAAGACTCAGAGGGAACGCAAGAAAGACCACACCATTTAGTTACTTTTTTCGTATGTACGTATCAGAGTGATACAATCTCACTAGCACTCCGACCAAACGTTACCGAGGAAGATTATACTTTTTTTTATTTTCGTGGTTGTTCGTTTGTCTGTATAGACAATCGTCGTTGTTGAACAACCAGGAATGTATATTATAACATCAGCTATGAGCAAATAGTCCATCCACACACTGGTTTTAAAACCCAATGAAAATACAAACTTAGACCTTTTAATGGAAATTCTAGCAATGCTTTTTTGGAGAAGAAAATATTACCTGCAATACACTTTTGACGGTGAAATATATTACTTGCAACACATTTAGGAAAAACAATATTGTCAGCAATTCGTTTTTGAAGGAAGAATATTACAAGCAATATATTTTTGAAAAAAAATTCTAGCAATATATATTTTGGGGAAAAAAATTCATGCCAGCAATACATCTGACTCCTGACAAAACCCTCTTTACAAAAATGCGTCAATGAACCTGATCCACAAGCTGTTCTTTTACAAAAAATACATATGCCATTCATACAGATCTATTGTAAAAATCTTGTCAGCATTAAATAGCCTAGGGAGACTGATATATCGGAAAAAACAAAGCACACAGAATCAAACCATGCTGTCAAAAAACAAACAAAATACAAAAAAAACACAAGGTTTATTCAAATGTCAGTCAGTCATTTAATTGCAATACGTGATACACGCTTTAGGTGATCATGGAAGAGACATCACTGACTTGGTAGAAGATTATTCCGCAGTAGGTTGTCATTACTTTCTGCGGTAGACTGGTTTCCAGCCAAGGCTACAGAAACTAATCTGTCCTATTATTTAACCATAACTGGAAGGAAGTGAATGCGAGGTATTAAACTGGAATTCGAACTCGGCTCGATTTGTCGTTCCGAGGCAATACCACAAGTTGTTATCCTTAATGTAGCTTTTTCAGTTAGTAGCACTCAAATCGCTATTTAGTAGGATTAAGAAAATAAATTCATCACTTATTATCTATTTTTGTTTGCAATAAATACAACAAATTATTAATGATGTGATAATTATAAATCTAAACTACGGTAAATTCATTTTGTAAAAAAATAATTAACTTTTACTGTCTGAGTCTGAACGGTCTAACTTACGACAAACCATTCGGCCATAGAACATTCCTATTAATGATCTCAAGTGCGCGTTTCAGTAGACATAATTTACATATTAAAACATAACGAATCAATACCACCCACAGGGTCTCTACACAAATATGGCACCAACAAAATGACGCTTAAAAATTTAAAATAAATGTGTGCTTGTGCATGTAGGTGCTCGTGTGTGTACGCGTATAGGTGGGCGTGTTTGTTTGTGTGTGTGAGAGAGAGTGTCTGTGTGCTTGAAATAAAATCCTATTTGATAAAATATTATAAAAAAGCAGATAATTTCTAATTGATTAGTAGAAAACAAAACATGTTAAAAGAATCGATTTCCAAATTGTGATATAATTAAAATTTAAAATTTGCTAGGAGAAATCTATTTCCTAAATCCAAAATTGAAATTAAATATACAAATTTACATTAATTATAAAGACTCTGCTAAAATACAAAAATATTCTGCACAAAATAAGCATCCCACCCCCTACCGGCTCTTCTAAGAAATGCAAATGATATAATCTACTTGCAAGATAATAAAAACTTACATTCTAACTGCTAATGTTAAATCTGTCTAGAAATCAGACTCTCATTAATCAACCATACTAACTACTCACTTTCTTCAAATTTCTAACAGTCAATCCACGAGACTTTTCCCTTATCACTAAACCCCACCAACATCCCACACACAACTGACCAAATATAAGAAAAGAGTCTTTCCATTACTCGCCACACCGCCTGATGAGACACTGAAGTTTCAATGTCGAAACAAATGTACCATTTGTAGTGGATATATAAAAAATTATGTACATGTTCTAAAATATAATTTACAATATATATATATATATATATATATATATATATATATATATATATACCAAAAATAAAGCATTCATATTTTTGCTGTTGGATTTCTCTTTTAGCATTTCCAAATTTAATTTTTTAATACAAGTGTATCAAAGTTTTAACTACATTACTTATAAACATACATGACATGATATGCCACAAAATTGATTTCGGTCCTAAACATAATTTTTTAAAGAGTTTATCCTGTCCGTTAGAACAAAAGTATATAAAAAAAGTAATTTTATACTAATCTTTACTGGAATACATAGGTTCTTACACGTGCTACATTCAATATAAACATATTTGTTTATCCATGCAAAATGATTTTTCTGAAATAGACACGCATTTATTATAATGGCTAATTTCTTTCCCCAAACAAATTATTTTGACTTCCCATTGTAGTAAACAACGCACTTTCCACAACTGATTTTTCCGTTAAAGAATTGGTTGATTTCTTTTCTTTTGGGAACAGAATCACATATAAAGGCGCAGTCCATAAATTATTTTGAGGTATTCGAATATTGTACTGACTCACGTATACATATATATTATAATATATACGCATTGTTCTTAATCCGCGTTTCGATTACGACACCAACAATTTCTTGCCTTTCACTACTCGCTTGTGAAACTCACGTTTTCGTGTTCCATGTCATCTAAAATCTTCAAAATATTCAAAGCAACGATATTTGCCATGTTCTATGGTTACATCTTTTATCCTTTTCTCAGTATTCCCTGTACTCAAGCTTTTTCTCTCACTGCAACTTCCTGCAAAGTATGTGTGATTTTGCCTTGCTTGTGGTAAACTAATTAAAAAAAATCCAAAGACTATGTTTCCCCGATCTTAACTTTAACAGAGAAACATGGGAATACACAACACGCACAAGAATCTTATATAAAGACGCGAAGAAAGATCAACCTTGAGAATATATATATATTAATATAGACCAGTACAAAAATATATTAAAAGGGTGTTCAATACAATTATATTGATACAATTACAATTGTTTTGAAATCATATATATATATATATATAGTGTATCGAGGCAGAAAGTAATTTTTTAAACATATGCTGTTAAATATAAGAGACAATGAATGTTTATTATGTTTAATCATGAGCCGTTCTAAACGGCGTATTTTTGCTTAAATTGCAATTGAAAATAAAGACAAAAATTCTCCAACATTTGCATAATTATTTATTGATTTTCTTCTAAGCTTTCGGCTCACATGAGCCATCTTCAGAGAGGTTGTTTAACTGAAATATTATAACACCCACCATCACCGACGATTTTATTTTGTGTTGACATAAAACTCCGCTTGGCAACGGCAATAGTTACCAAAAATAACAAACGCAGTTCTTAAATTTGCGATGCGGCTTTATGACGTCACACCGCGTGATAGCGCGAAATGACAACAAAACCATGTAGTCAAATGCAATGTAATATGTTATTTCCGATTTTAAAGTTGATTTTATTGAGTGTTGGTTGTTTAGATTTGATGTACATGGACTTCAATATCTGCAGATTCCTTATACTGTGTGTATGAGTAAGGATCACCGTATTGTTGACCAAAATCTGTCTGATATTACCTACATGTTTATGTTTTTCAGAGAAATGTTGTTTAATAGTACTCTGATCAGTAAGATTACATGAAAGTCTACAGGAGAACGTGGTTGTAGTAAAACCAATATATGTACTAGGTTTTTTATTAGTATCAGAGATACAATCTCTGAATGAGCATGTAAATTGGTACACTACATTTAACAGCATATATATATATATATATATATATATATATATATATATATATATATATCCGCAGCCAGGTCTGTTTCGCTTCATCAGATCTCATCAGTATGGTTAGGCATCCGATTGCTTTTAACCCAGGATTGAATATATATATATATATATATATATATATATATATATATATATATATATATACCAGCAGTATAGCCCGGTGTTGCTCGGGTTTAATGAAAGCATTAAACTAATCCATAGTCCTGGAGCTCAGACTCTTTGGACATGGGCCCGAAAGACTAAAAAGCAACAGTTGTTTCTAATCAAAGCCTAATCAAAGCGAAATCGTAGATTGAAAGAAAAATGAATGGATAGAAGTTAAATTTTGATTTCTGGTATCAATGTCAAAAAGGCTTTCCGTCGCAAACTGAATTTTGAACTTTAAACATGTCCTCTGAGTAAATGGTATCATGGCTAAGACTATGAACTACAATTATACCTACTTAGAGCAAAAGCCGTTGCAAAACTAAAATAAAATGGCTGAAAACCTGATTATGATCAGACCCGATAGGATATCGGTGTATCGATTTCCAATATCGGAGTCAAAAAAGTCATCCAAGGTTATACTAACCTCAGTAAGTCCAAGAAAGCTTATTATTACCCGTCGGGTGTAAAATTGGAGAAAATAAGCCATATTGTTACCTGAATATTGGTTTTTGATCAGCTTCGATAGAATATCTAGAGTATAGATTTCCGATATCGAAGAAAATGAGTCGTCTGAGAAGACCTACTAATATTTGAAACTAAAAATTATCATTTTACCAAGTTAGATCAAATTCTGCCGAAGAACCACGGTAAAAGGGCTGAAATCCTGATCTTGATCAGACCTAATCGGATATAGGGGTATTGATGTTCGATATCGGGGACAGATCGGAAAAATATAAACAGCCCATGACCTGACCAGAAGCCTAAAAAATAAGTGTGTAATGTTTGGTGATAATCGGATAAAAATTGTGGATTTGTATAAAGGCATACATATATACTTACATACAGACAGACAGATAGACAGAGACACACACAAAGATCTTGCCTTTTATATATATATATATATATATATATACTGAACATTCATGAGTAAGATTTAATTTAATTAAACAAATAAATAGTTGTATTAAAAAGTGCTAAATACATGTCTGAAAGAAGATCCAGTTTCAGCATATACAGCATTTAGATAAGAAAGATCAGTTAGTTACGTTGTCATTGTTTTGCTTTTTTTCGGTTTCGTCAAGCAATTTGTTTTGTCTGATTGCTTAACGGTTAAAGCTGTTATAAGTTCTTAACTGGTGGTTGAGGACAAGGAAAGGTTTGTAATTGGGGATCTTTTTTATGGCAGGTTTATACGAGCATAAAAATATTTTCAAATGTGTGTATATCCGAACATTAATTCGAACTTTTCATTTAGTTGCTTCGGTCGTACTTGAAATATAACTATAGAAAAAAATTTCATTATGGAAATAATACTAGCCAGTTATTTCGAATATATATATATATATATATATATATATATATGAACAAAGTAGATACCATAGTACACCTTAAACCTTAGGAACCTTTCGACCAACACTTTATCAAAGGCACCTTCTTCATCTTCTATGTGCCCTATCTTTTCAGGAAGTAAGTGATCATGTCTTTTCACGTCTCCCTATCCGTGGTGCCCCTTAATGTTTTCTTCTCTTACACCATGCAACCCCCGTTCCGTCATCCACCTGATCAGACCCTTCAAATATGTTATCCGCTGCCTTCCGCTGTCTCTTTTTTCTTTTATCTGGCCTGTCAGTATCAGGTTCTCCAAGCCCTCCTTTCTCATTGCATGTCCCAGGAACTTCAAAACAATGTTCACTATTAGTTTTTTTCAATGCCATTCTTTCCAAAACCTCATTATTTCTCACTTATTCGGTCCATGATATCCGCTGCATCATTGTGTAAAACCACATTTCTGCTGCTTCAAAGGCATACGTTAACAAAATTCAAATCGTAATAAAAGACATTTTAATATAACGTTTTCGTAAGAGTTCAGTTGTTTACAGTTTAAATGCTGATGTGATGCGGTATACATAGGACATACCAATCTGAGGTTGTAAACGCGGGTTGTGCAACACGTCCCTGCCAATGTGCGTTCGGGTAGTCAGAGACGTACTATAAGAACTACTTAAGACGTCCATGATTAGGCAATTAGACAACATTTACTCGACAGACATGACATTGCCTCCTGGTATAAAGATACATTGTTCACGATTTTGCACAGCGCTCGTTCGTCTTACTCTCTTCGTGTTTCTGAGGATGTATACCTAAAAATCTACCAGCCCAGTTTGTACAGACAAAATGAGCACTGTATACGCACACTACGTTTGTTAAAGGGTTTATGAGGGCCCTTTTTTCTTTTATAATACTCTTGTGGAAATTTTTGTTTACACCACACTTACATATGAATTATATTTGATTGAGTGCTCAGAGTGCTCACTCTAAGAATTATATATATATATATATATATATTTCAATATATATATATATTTCAATATATATATATATATATATATATATATATATATATATATATGAAATGATTTGCTTGAACATTATTTTTGATCGATACACGTATTTAAGTAGATATTCTGTTTTTAATCAAACAGTATTATATATTTATTCTACCGGCCTGATTATTCACGAAAAATTTTTGTTACGAAAATGTCATTCGGTAGGATTCAAACCTGCGAGCCCTATGCACTTAGGGGAAAAGCCGCCAAAAGATCTGGCGCGTCTTAGACCTCTCGAACACGAAAGACGATCAGTCTAAAGGAAGTCATATTAAGCCTTTAACACAATTTTAGAATTCATCGTAATAACCATATCTGTTCTGAAAAATCTAAACATGTTACGGAAATTAACGAAGATTAACAAAACTAGTTATGAACAACCGACAATTTGAAATCATTTGTTTGAACATAATTTTTGATCGATACTCGTATTTATAGTAGATATTCTGGTTTTAATCAAACAATATATATATTTATTTCTCCCGGCCAAATGACACACATTTTCGTAACAAAAATGTATCGTAAATAATCAGGCTGATAGAAATATGTATATAATACTGTTTGATTAAAAACAGAATATCTACTTTAATCCGACTATTAATCAAAAATAATGTTTAAACAAATCATTTCAAATTGTCGGTAGTTTATAACCAGTTTCGTTAATCTTCGTTAATTTCCGTAATATATATATATATATATATATATATATATATATATATATAATATTGTTTGATTAAAAATAGAATATCTAATTAAATACAACTATTGATCAAAAATAATGTTAAAACAAATCATTCAAAATTATCGGTTGTTTATAATCAGTTTCGTGAATCTTCGTTAATTTTCGTAATATATATATATATATATATATATATATTACGTACCTTATTAATTGTGATATCATTTTGTGTATCTGTATCCAATGGAAATACTTACTGAACTCTTTGAAATCTCTTTTCTAAGAAATACATTTTCCCACTTTGCAAAAATCCCTAATGGAATGCACTCATTAGTGAGAAAGAATTTTGCCGCACGAAGAAAGTTTTCGTATATACTTACAATTATTAAAAATTAAAAGAAATATATTGAACGAATTATTTATCATTATAAATTAATTGCTCATATCTTACTGAAGATTACTAATTAGTTGTTTATGTTTTTCAAACTTGAGATGTTAGATAATAGATAATTAGATTATTATTATAACAAAATTATAATTATAACGGTAACAAAAATGCAGAATCTATAAAGATTTCAGGAATCACCTTCGTAAAGTGAAAATATTTCTCAAAAAAATGTCATAGAACACAATAAGGAATACGATAAATAATATACGTAATATTATCATCATTATTTATTCGGATAATGCATTTACCGACGCTGTGGTCACTACATTTCTGTATTTTATTTGTGGACCATGGTGACATTAAAGGTAGATGAGTGCAATGAGTTGCTGGTATCTTTTGCACTTGTCTGTTGAGGCTACTCCGTCTCCTCTCTGATGTTACCCTACTAAAATTCTAAACCTCCAAAACGCAATTCCTATGCCAAAGCTGGAGGCGGATCAATGGCTGCTTTACATAGATGGGTTTGAGAGAGACCGAAGTACCCATGCGACTATTTGGAGACACACGTGAGAGTTGTATGTAGACTCTGGACCAGTATATTCCCAATTCACTTGAATAAACTAGGGTTTCGTAGTTACGGTACTAACTGTGAAGATATGCACTATACGCCATATATTATATTGTATGTAATAATATAACACATTTTAAATCTTAATTAATTTACATAACAATTTATGTAACCACCACCTTTTGTAGTCACACGTTATACACCTGTAATTTATTTTATTCAGTCAGCCAGTTAATTGGTATACATGATACACGCTGGGACGATCATGTCTCTTTCAAGTCATTATTTTCTAGATAGAATATGTTCCCAAAATAGTTTGCCATTTATTTATGCTGTAGACTGATTAGTTGCTGTTTTACACTCATTTTTTTATTTTCCTATGAGTCCTGGTTATGACCGTAAAATGCATCCGGCAGCAAGGCCTCTGATTGGGAGGTTGTGAGGAGCATGGAACAACCTCTTAATTGCTGTTGTTCCCAGGTTCACCCTAACCCATCGTGGTAGCACCTGTTAGGGTCCCAGCTATGGGTAAATAGTTAACCCCCAAATCGAGTTCAAAATGATATGAAAGTATTTAACAACAAAACTTTTTTCAATAACAAATATTACTAACAAAAATACGTCAAGGAATAGAAATATTACCAGCAATACATCTGACTCTAAACGAAACCCAATTTACAAAGAAAGTATATTCTATTCATAGAAATCTATTGTAAAAATCTTGTGGGCATTAAATAGCACAATGAGGTTGATATGCCGTAAACCAAAATAAACCAACACACACCTGATCTACAAACTGATTTCTTACATAGAATACATATTCTATTCACACAAATCTATTGTAAAAATAACACATTAAGTTTGATATGCCGTAAATCAAAATGAACGAAACCAAACTTTCGTATGCCATGTGATTATCGAATTATCCAAATTTTCTTTCCTATTTCTTCTTCTATATGCCCTGTCCCTTCAAGACGTAGGCGATCATGGCTTTCCACGTTTCCCTATCCCTGGTGGCTCTGAGCACGTCTTCTTCTGTTATACCGTGCTATCCTCGTTCTGTCATCCACCTGATTAGGTCCTTCAAATATGTTATCCGTTGTTTCCCCTGTCTCTTTCCCCTTTATCTGGCCTGTTAATAACAGGTTCTCCAGGCACTCCTTCCTCATTGCGTGTCCCAGAAACTTTAGCTGTCTCTTCCTGATGCTCAGCATTAATTTCCTTTTTGTTTCTAATATTTCCAAGACCTCATCATTGCTCACATGCTCCATCCAGGAGATTCGCTGTATATGTGCCCTAAAAAGTTCAGATACCTCTTTCCGATTGCTCTCAGTAAATTATTTAACTTTCCCAACGTTTTTAACATACTATGTCTAAGGTATTATCAGATTTTTTGTCTCTTTCTCAAGTTTGAAAGAATTGTCTAATATTTGCAACCATATACAATGTTTGATATTATATTACTGTCCAGAACATCTTCGGAGCGATATGTGTACGTTACTCATTTTAAAGACAATATCAAGAGAAAAAATCGGTATACCCGTTATAAAAATACACACATTATACACCCGGGGAGTAGAAGTTAATTTCTCATAAACAAACAAGTAGATATACCTCTGTGCAAGTTAACTGAAACAAAAAGAATAATGCCTTCCAAGGATTTTCCCTAGTCACTTATTCATCGTTATCTAGCGTTGTGACGCAATATTTTCACGTCAAACACATTTCAACACACACCACGAAACAAGATTCATATTGTTGCATGTAACTTCAAATGACCGAACCTAAATAAACAATAGAAATTGATGACCTTATGTCACTAAAGTGGGCCTAAAACTCATCATATTATGAAAGAAAGAAAACTAAAGAATTCGTTACAATAAATTAGCACAAGGGTGTATGAATAATGTATGTACTAGATAGATAGATAGATAGATAGATAGATAGATAGATAGATAGATAGATAGATAGATAGATAGAAATATTATCATACAGATAATGAAAAACTGATAGATAGATAGATAGATAGATAGATAGATAGATAGATAGAAATATTATCATACAGATAATGAAAAAACTGATAGATAGATAGATAGATAGATAGATAGATAGAAATATTATCATACAGATAATGAAAAAACTGATAGATAGATAGATAGATAGATAGATAGATAGATAGATAGAAATATTATCATACAGATAATGAAAAAACTGATAGATAGATAGATAGATAGATAGATTATCATGCACATAATGAAAAATCAGATAGATAGATAGATAGATAGATAGATAGATAGATAGATGGATAGAAATATTATCATACACATAATGAAAAAACTGATAGATAGATAGATAGATAGATAGATAGATAGATAGATAGATAGATAGATAGATAGATACGAACAGACTGAGATAGATAGATAGATAGATAGATAGATAGATAGATAGATACGAACAGACTGAGATAGCTAGATAGATAGATAGATAGATAGATAGATAGATAGATAGATAGATACGAACAGACTGAGATAGATAGATAGATAGATAGATAGATAGATAGATAGATAGAAACAGACTGAGATAGATAGATATGAATAAACTGAGATAGATAGATAGATAGATAGATAGATAGATAGATAGATAGAAAGAAACAGACTGAGATAGATAGATAGATATGAATAAACTGAGATAGATAGATAGATAGATAGATAGATAGATAGATATGAGTAAACTCTGATCGATTGATTGATGGCAATTTAAAAACGAACTGAAATATATGATCAGACATATAAGTAGGATACCTTAATTGACAACGAAAATAAAACAATAGATATACTTATTTATTTGAAATAATCACATTGGTATAGATAAATTTCAGAAATAGAATAAAACATTTTGAATAAAACGGTATCCTTAACAACAAATGCAGATTAGCAGATCAAAGAAGCTTATTGTCAATATTATTTTCTAGAAATAACATATACTTATATGTATATCAATGATTGAATCTAGACTACATACCAGAATAGTCAACAGTAACACACACATGACGCACACCGACGCACACAACAATAAAGCGCATACACGCAAATACGCTATCACAGTTTAACGCACACATATAAACATACGTACAATAAACATGCATACACACGCACAGCACACTTACCCATAACCCAACACACTTACCCCATACCCCAACACATATCATGCCGGAACACGTACGCGCATATGTGCGCGCGTGTATGTGTATATATATGTATGTGTGTGTGTGTGTGAAGATTTCATTTTAGATTTATGTTAAAGCTTAATGATTAAATCTATTATTAAATTTATCATTATTTCTACTAAACAAAAAGAAAAAAAAAGTAACATCAAATGTTTTCATTAAATTTGGGTCCTTTTTCATTACGCTATGCTAATTGTTAAAAAGGTTCCAAAGGAAGAGGAAGGAAGGAGAAAGAAAGGGAGACAAAATTTCAATAAGTAATTAAAGAAAAATTTAAAATATACTTTGGTCTTTCATCTGCATAATAAAATCAACGTGTTGGCAATTAAACTTCATTTCCATTAAAATTTTGTGGCCTTTTTTATTGCGCTACGCTGTTTATTAGAAAGGTTTTAAAATAAAGAAAACTTAAACAAAATAATAACAATAATACTTCGATAAATATAAATAATCAATTTTCATTAAGTTTGTGGCCTTTTTCATTACGCTATACTTTTTTCTTAGAGAGGATTTAATAAATTAGTAAAAAAAACGAAATTATAATAATACAAATCCAATAGGAAAAATAAATAAACAAATAATTTGGTGTTTCATTTTAATAATGCCATCAACGATAGAACTTTGTTTTCATTATGTTCGTAGCCATTTTCATTACGTTGTGCTGTCCCCACCCCCGCAAAGTAGTGGAGGTGCCTTTAACACACCAAACACTGAAACACATGCACACATATAAAATAAAGTAGAATAAATTGTAAGAAATACACGCACATAAACACGCACACATGACACAGTCACGGACACGCACACACCACCAGATAAAGCAGATAGATAAAACAACAGTAATAAAATAGATCCTTTTCAAACCGGTCAAATTCAAACTAACGGTCAGGTCACACTGAGATAAAGCACACATTAAAGCAAACTGATATCATCAGACCAGAAAAAGGTCCCAACTGTAAATCACACATATACCACACACACACACACACACACACACACACACACACACACACACACACAGTAGCAGCAGACAGCCAGGAATGGCCATTCCTTGAAAGATACGGACTTACTCGGACAGACACACGCTCCTCTGTCATTCTGAAGATGATATTTTGATCTTGAAATATTAATGTATAATAATTAGGTAATACCCCAAAACGTCTTTACTTTCCTTTATTTTACTAAACGCATTGTGACAGCCTTCAAGACCTAACTATATATATATATATATATATATATATATATATGTATATAAACATATGTGTAATATGCGTGTAAAAACGTAAGCTGATTCGACAAAATATTTGCAAACCTAATAACACATAGAAAATTTAAAAAACCGCATTTCGTTAATATCTTCTTTGTCTTCTCATCTGTAATATTCAGAAAATTTGAACAGCATATAATTAACTATAAAATAAATTAGTACTAAAACAATGGCACCTGGACATGAAAATAGGCAACGTATTCTCAATTGTTATCCGACAACTAGCAGTTGGCTATAGTAGACTGTTATCATCTTTCTGTTGATTAAATTGTTCCATTTGTTACTTCCTACTATGTAAAACTCTCACGGTAAGTCCACTAATACAATACATACCCATAAAGTAAAGTACATAGAGGTAGGCATCTATTCAGTTTTGTCAGTTAATTAAGTGCCGTACCTGTTGCATACCTGAGTAATCATGTCTCCGAAGAGACATCACTGAAAAGGCAGAAGTTTTTCCACAAAACTTGCCAAAACTTTCTGTGGTAGATGAGTTGGCATCTAAGTATATAGAACCAAATTTGTTTTGCCATTTAAAGACTTAAATAGAGGGAGAAAATTATACATACCTGGCCCATTTTTGTGTCAGGTAGGGGACACAAATCATTTCTCAGTTTCGTCTCTATCCTCGAAGACAGAGTGCGACTCAGTTTGAGCTCCGTCCGCGAGATCAGATTTGCTTCTGAGAAAACTAACACTGAAATATTGCCTGCCCCGGGGAACAGTGTTCTGCGGCCGCGCCACCCCATTTCAGACGAGGGGTGGACCAGGTGCTCGTCACCAGGTCCAGCTCAACCGGAGATTGAGGGGACTGGGGATTTTTTCTCCCTCTACCCGTGCTAACGCGGTTGAGTCCCCACCTTAAAGAAGACCTTGTGTCACATCTCGCTCCAGTGGAGGAGCAGGGAAAATATCCTGGACTGGAGGGAGAAGAGACGAATAATACCTTTCCCAGGAGTATTTGCGTGTAAGTGAATGCAACGAATTCAACTGGAATTTGAACTCTGCTCTTCGATGTTTGGTTTCGAGCCGATATCCACTGCCCCATATCACACAGTGCCATAAAATAAAAAAAATGTGTAGATGTTTCCTTTATACCCATACTGTTAGTAACACGTATACTGCTGAGGAGAATGACTTAATTGTGTTGACTGAGATCGATAGGCTTCGTTGGCAACCAGTCTAAATTTAGGAAAATTATGAATTCTAAAACTCTGTGAATGCGATTGTAAATTACTTGAGTATCTCAACGAAGAACGAATGAATATTTACAGATAATATAGTAAAAAAAAACTATGGGGAGCCATGATTTTTATCACTGACAATTATACGCGCATCTTATTAGTATACGAGGTTAATATGCATTCTCCAAAAGGCGAGTGAGTTCCGTTTGCCATCTCTGCATCAAATGTGTATTAGGAATACTAAAATTCACTAATATATATTATAGGACTCCAAACAGATAATATTGTGAAGAAAGCCAGTCTCACTTCATGACATTGAAGTATATGATTTTGCATGCTACCAATAACAACCCCGAGTTTAATGGTTAACGATGATAATATTATTTTACTTTTCATCCTGCGCATTATGATAAAACTACAACCAGCAGCAAAGCCTCCGATCGTGAATTTGTAGGATTAGAAGAGTGTTGAACCGCTTCTTTATTGCTGTTGTTCCCAGGTCCACCATGACTCAGGTGGTCGCACCGGTTACACATTTGGTTCTATATATTTAGATGCCAACTCGTCTACTACAGAAAGTTTTGGCAAGTTTTGTGGAAAAACTTCTGCCTTTTCAGTGATGTCTCTTCGGAGACATGTTTACTCAGGTATGCAAAACGTAAATTTTAAGTTTTTATGTAACGGGGACTGTTTTATGAAATTAATAACTCTCAAATACATTTACGTTTATTATTAACAAAAGACATTCGGAATATTATTAATTGTAGCGTGAAGAAATTAATTCCAGAATATGAGAGGATTCAATTCAAAATTAACATAATATGTCTAAATTATTCAACGACAAGATTCTGGAAAGAATGGATACGAAAAGGTAACTAATATTCAACTTAAGTAAAAGACAGCCGAAGTTCCTGGGAAATGTAATGAGGAAAGATGACTTGGAGAATCTGATACCCACATGTCACATAACAAAAACAAATCAGCTAAAGAAATCATCTAAACCACTTTACGTAGATCCGTGGTAGGCGTATCAACTTTTGTAGTGTGGAATCTCTCCTCTACGTAAAATACCCTGACATCTTCCCGCTTTGCTAAACAAATCTAAACCCCTCAATCCCCTTCTTTAACCTCTCGATTTTCAGTTATCTTTCCCCTGTTAAGGAATCATTCCACTGTCAATATTCATGGTGTGCGGGTTTACGTCATGGAACTCCTTCCTCTAGCTAGAGTAACTTTTCTCGAATTACTCATACATGTGTCTCCGTCTTTCACTTCTAAATATCGATTAGCTATCTGATATGTCCCGGAAAGGAATATATATTATTCGAGGTAACTATGCGGTTTAGGCAAATGTAACTGGTTAGGACAACCTAGTATGTAAACGTAATGGACTGTACTCGTCGTATGCAGTATTTTGAGACGTAGGCATAGTCGATAGCATTTGACCAATAGTCGTATAGACGTACGGACGTAGACCTCTAGTTGAAGACTAGTAGACCTATGGACGTAGACCGCTTTGTGTCCTGACCTTTGTCTGTATTTATAGCTGACACCAGCCAATCACATTACTGTGAGGGAAAACCAAGGTGTATGCATGTTCATTACATCCCTATCTTCCGTACCGTCCCTCTTCCTTTCCAGACTGTAACCTGCTTGACAGTTTCTCTGACAATATAAATAAGGCTACTCTAATCTACCCTTTTATTAACATATTTGTGTTCGGTGATTATAATTCATAAACGTTTATTTTATTATTTAATGGATAATACTTTTGCACAGTACTGTAAATATCTTCAGGAAACAGCTTAATATTCATAGTTTATTTTCACAAGATCATGGAGACGTACCTGCAAAGCAAACATCAGAAGTCGTGTAGATAAAGAGAAAATGTAACTACAGCCATTGGTGTCGGATATGATGATATTGATATCGAAGAGCAGAGGTAGAATACCTGTTGTGTTTGCTAAGTCCACTTACCCACACATACCACTGAGAAAGGTGTGAAATCCATCTCTTTTGCCCTCAGCTATGAATCGAAAGTTTCATGTTTGCCCAAGTGTTTATCACACATTTCAGGAAAGAATCGGAGAAAACCTTAGAGATAATATAACTTGCACAACATCAGGGATTAAATGAAAAGCTGTTCTGAACTACTATAATAAAGATTAAATGCAAAACACCTAAATGAAATAAATCAAAAACAATGTCCAATTAGGGCACCTCGGTGTGGTGTAATGGTTAGCAAGCACATTTTTCTAGCTGAGTTGTGAGGTCGATCCTCACTGTGTACCCGCTACTTTCGGCTGTGTGTCACGTCTTAACTACGCTTAGAAAATCACCTTCCTCCAGGTGTAGGGGTTGTGCCCAAGGGTAGAAACCCTGTTCCATTAAAAAAACAGTTGGTTACGGAAACAGCAAAAAAAGCTACCGTACACACCATTCGGTGTAAGAGAAACGTTTATTTTATTATTTAATAGATAATTACATATTAATAATTCAAATTGTTGCCATGCGCCCTGGAAAAATACTAATTGGAGAAAACGCATCAGAAAATTTAATCTAAGTTATTCATCCGTAGAGAGAAATAGCGGAGAGCACACCAACCTATAGAAGAGTTATTTCAATACGAATTAATCATTTCTTAAATTGTTGCTTGTTTCTTTTCGTTCTCACTTGTGCACTGAGACACTCTCATGCTTAATCACAGAGAAAAAACAATAATTAATTCAAATGTTGCTGGAATTTTGGAAAATCTTGTTAAATGTATTATTGTCAGCATTTTAAACCAGTAGCGATGATCATACGCGTAAACAAATTTTTCTTTAGTAACAGGAAACGTCAATTATTATTCTTCGTTTACAAATATTTTCGAAACAAAAAATGCAGCAATGTGTGTTAATAACGCTGTTCTTAGTTCCAATATTAAACCAAGTCTTCATTTTCCATTATTCAACGAAAATAATCCAAAGAAAATCATCCCCATGGTTTTGTTTGAATAATGGCTTTTAGTAGCCTTATGTACTGAACTTCATTCAGCCCACTTTGTGAAAAAGTTTGCCCATTTCTGCTATAGATTAATATAATCATACATATCATAGACTTATAAAATACTCGACCTTATTAGTATATCACGATGAATCCATTGGCTTTCTTCTGATCACAGAATATAAGCGGCGCCAAGATTGTTCAATACTTAGATAGGAAACAAATTGGGAATATTCATTGCAGTTTGCATAAATAAGTTATATGGAATTCGTTAACCTCAGGGAACTGGTAATCTAATTGAAGTACTGAGATCTCGCCTATAAATATACGGCTGTCCTTAGTTTTAATCAGGAAAATCTGCTCAGAATAGTGGTTCTCAATGAGGGTTGATATAGACCCTGGAAAACCATGTCACATTATTAGGGTTCCACATAAAATAATCAGAAAAAATCCATAGTTATATTTCAGTGGCCTATAGAACAATTGCACTTTGAAATGATTGTTACAATTGTGAGTCGAAAATTCTGTAATCCACTCCATAATAAAATTCTAATAAAACTCCAAAACTAGTAAAAAACGAGATCAAGCAATTTAAATTAGTATCCCCTGACTCTACTGGATGTTTAGACTGTGAAATATATATGAAAACTTATAAGTGAAAAGTGTATGCATATATATATATATATATATATATATATATATATATGACAAACACGCACCTATCTATAGAATAAAGAAAATATAAGATATATAAAGGAAATTATATAAAAATACATTAATTTAATATATTAATGATTGATATAAATTAACGTAGTAACAAAATCGATATTGTGGAAAAAAGGGTGATGTTTTACAAAACCACTTGTCTAGAACAAAAACGCATTTTTTATAAAAGCCCTATCATAAAGGAACAACGTACCGATTTTATCTGCCAGAATTTCTCTCGTATTCTTTAACCCTGCCTATGGATATATCTTTCCAACTCTTGGCTTAGAGAGTGGAACTGACAGAGTGAAGCCGAGGAGGCGCAGTGCATTACTTTCAGGGAAACTTTAGTGATCCATGCTGATGGGGGTTGGGAAGATTGTCTATGGTGAGTAAAGGATAGCTGCTTTGTTTCGGACGCATTGAAATTTACGTGTCATCTCTTATTCCAGTCCACCACTGACTGGAGATCGTTTGGGAGAACAGCAGTAAGGTTTGCTTTGTCAGATTTCTTTATCGAGGCTGGATTAAACGGTAGTGTCGTCACGCATCGTGGATGCGTGTTTGAGATCTGATTGCATCAGGGAGCTCGTTGATGAAGATCTGAAAATACGTAGGACATATGATAGAGCTTTGGGGGACACCAACCTTTGCATGATAGGATCTGGAAGCATGCCCGTTCAATACGATATTCTTTACGCGATTTGATAGGAACGATTTGTCAAAAAAGCATCCTGATATACTATAGCTCTGTATAATGCACAGAATACCCATTGAGCCAGACTCTGTCAAATTTTTAAAGATATTCAGGGCAACAGGTCGAGTGTCACCGTTCTTATCGAGAGACTGATATATGTACTCTGTAATGGTTGTTAGTATATCAGCGGTACTTCATCCAATGTGGAAGCCATATTATATGTCGGAGAATAAACGGTGCGCTATGAGATGTTGAACCACTTCAGCAGTGGTGAGGGCCTCGAATTTGTCAAAAATCAATACGATGCTAAGAGGGCGATAATTAAAGGGACCTTAGTGTTCTCTAGAGTTATTAAAAACAGAAGCCACACGAAATGACTTCCAGTAGGCATGGAAGAAAGGCACAGACAGACAGTAGTTGTAGAATTTAGATGAGAGAATCTTTAGTGGCATATTTCTTTAAGATGATGACTGGGATTCCGTCACCTACGCTCGCTTTTGAAATTATGTGAGAGAGGAGTGAACGGGTACTGTAAACGTCATTTAGTTGAACTTCAGTTCTAGGTAAAAAGTAGGGGTCAGGTACTCCAAACCAATTAAGTGAGGATTTAGAAAAGAATCTGCGAGCAAAGCACTGGACTTTATTCGTTGTGGCTGTGAGGAACTAATATTTATTGATTAAGGAGTGATGAAAGTTTTGCTGCTGTTTTACACACTTTTGCAGAGCCGCCAGTATTCTTTAAAGTCGAACTTCCGGGCTAATATACGCTGCTTTATTCTGTCAGCAAACAAAAGTTTGGCATCTTTAAGGATCATTTTTCACTCATTACGAGCAGAGGAAAAAGGCGCCTATTATGGTCAAACCAAAGGCTACGATAAAACCGAAAGAAGTGATTCCTGGGAGCAATGTAGACAAAAAAGCTGGGGAAAGCCAGGGAAAGGAATGGCGGTTACAAATTGAATTTCCAGGCTGGTATGAAAGTATTGATGAAGGCTTTTACCCAGGGGGAGACCTAAGAGGCGCAGTCTTCAACGGAGATTCTAAAGACTTTTTTTTCCAATGGATGTCACACAGAACAACTTTCAGCCTACTCTTTAATAGCAGTAATAGATTCTCTTGGTAGGAGGTACCTGGGGGGAAGAGCAGTCGAGAAATATATTACAGATCAGAGTTACGAACAGGGCAAAGCTGTATGTCATGGTAGGTGTCAGGGGTAGAAGTGAAATAGAAATTTAGCAGAGAAGCTGGTCTATAAGTATACTAGGGAAACGTTTGAAGAAGTCTACCACTTGCGCGAGCGAGTGAGTGATTGTAAACATGATGCTAACATGTTTGGTGAGAGTTTTTCAGCCACTTGGCATTTGGGATATTTAAATTACAATAAGTAAAATCTGTAAATGTATAAAGAAATAAAAAAATACTACTCAGTGAAAAATATTTGTTAGGTCATAATTATTAAAAAACAAAAAACAGAAAAACGTGTATATAACACCATAACATCCCGTACATCTATTATAGGAGAAAATGTTTAAAAATTAGCTTCTTTATTGAATCTTCCTCTAAAACTACTAAATTGTATAACATATTTCATCATAATATAGTTAAATTGTTCAGTAATATTTCCCTTTGAAATAAATGGAGGTACTTTTGAGGGCTTAATGGTTTAGCAATAATGTGTTTATGTCATACATCTTGTCAATATACAAATTGTAAAGATTTAGTAAATTATATATTTTATAATGCTCTTCTATATGATTTACACTGATCACCGTAATTAAATGTCAAGTCTTCGATTGTGAACCTAAACTTAAACTTTAGTCTCTTTTTCTCCAAAAAAATGCAACTATTTAGAAAAAATAGTTTATTTTCATGTCAAACCTTTCCAAATGAATGCAATACCACGGTCCCAAAACTGACCTGGTACCACTGAACTGCTATCACTAGCAAATCTCAAACTTGACAAGCAATTAGATTATTGCTTGAGTAATATCTGTATTTCATGTGACAAAGAGAAAATAGAGCACACAATCAAAACTAGATTCTTTGGGAGGAACTTGATGTAATGAATGGGTAATGAATATTTATACACCTTGGTTCCCTCCTCACCGGACTGTGATTGGCTGGTATCAGCCATGTATAAGTCGAGGTCTATTGGTCTTCCACTAAAGATCTACCACTATTGACTACGCCGAACTCTCAAGATACTGCATACGATGAGTACCGTACATTACAAGATTATTCTACCCTGTTAGATTTGCCTTAACCACTTAACTACTTCAAATGATATATATATATATATATATATATATATATATGTTACAGAAATTAACGAATTTTAACGAAACTTGGTTATAAACAACCGACAATTTGAAATTAATTGTTTGAACATTATTTTTAATCAATACTCGCATTTAAGTAAATATTCTGTTTTTTAATTAAACAGTATTGTATTTTTTTGTCTACTGGCCTGATTATTTACGATAAATTTTTATTACGGAAATGTGTCATTCGGTAGGATTCGAACCTGAGACCCCTTGCTCGACCACGAATTGTTAAAAAAAAAGAATATAAAAAATAATGTTCAAACAATTCATTTCAAATTGTCGGTTGGTTATAACCAAGTTTCGTTAAAATTCGTTAATTTCCGTAACATGTTTAAATTTGTTGACATTACGATACATTTTCGTAATAAAAATGTATCGTAAATAATCAGGCCAGCAGATATAAATATATAATACTGTTTAATTAAAAAACAGAATATCTACTTAAATACGAGTATCGATAAAAATAATGTTCAAACAATTCATTTCATATATATTTATATTTATATATATATATATATATATATATATATATATATATATCACTTTCTGGGACATATCAGATTTATATTTTGTCATTGCTAATGTCGAAAATAGCAAAAAAAATATGAAACATATTACAACAAAGTAAATCTGCTTATAACAATAGACCTAGCATAGGAATTAATACATTATGGGAAGTATTTAACTGGAAATAATACAAAGAGTAAGAGGAATTTCATAAAGGAATTTTGCTACTTTGGAAAACTCTAAATCAAAAGCAATACAAAGAGAAAAAGCCTTAAGACATCCAGGTAAATTCACCGAATGTAACGTTTATGTAGGATATGAGCATACTACCGAGGACATTGGTGTGACAAAATTCCAAAGCGTAGGTTTTCCCTGGGGAAGACCAATAATTACAGGAACTAAATGTTTTAAAGCAAATGAGTCACGAACAATAACAAGAACCCTTTCTCTAATAGGATTCAAACAAGATTGTACTGGGCAATTATAATGAACTAAACGTGATATACCTGAACAAAAATAGAGAATAGAAGCAAATGAAAAAAACCTGAGACATGAAATACTAATGTATATGTTTAAGTCACTCTAACATTATTCAACATTTTACTTCTGCTCATTGAAATATTATCATTATTTTTTATGTTCATAAGTGTCGATGTGTATAAACATTTCCAGGTAACTTCCATCCTATAGTGTATGTTTTCCGTAAGAGTATATGGTCTTTGTAAAAACTACATTTTAGTCAGTGAGATTGATGATTTTTTTAACGGAATTGCAGCTGACCAAATAACGCCGTTGGATATTTTTTCTATTCTGAGGAGACAGACAATTGGATAATTCTTTATGTTTGAGCAATCGATTTTTTCATCGAGAACTAATTTTGGAATTTATTGTCCTGGTGCTGGACAGAGAATTGTAAGCAAATCTACTAGTCCTACTTAAAGCTTCAATAAGTTTACAAAGTCAATAGATTAACACTCAAAAACACACCGTATGTATGTATGTATGTATGTATCCTCAGACAGACAGACAGATTCACAGATCTCCACACACAAACAGGCAGACAGACAGAAATACACAACCAAACACGCATATATATATAAGATATCACACATTCAATACTGGTATGAAAAAATAGTGTGCGATGTAAATATTAGTAATATACGTATTATCCCCTTATTGTTATCACTGCTAAGAATTTTATTTTAATTTATATGTATATTGAATTAATATGAGTAAGAAATTTGTCATTCGTGTGATTGATGATACATCTAGCATTTCCAATTTTAGAGTTTCGTAAGCAGAAAATTTTCAAATAACCCGCGAAAAGTAGAGGGGCATGTCCACCTACTAAACTCCGGATTCGGGATACAGATGGTAGCATCATTTAGCTAAGTGACAGAAGTTTTGTTTATATTAATACAATGAATGGTCTGTCTTTGATATTTTTTAACTTTATTGCAAAAACTACTGCTTTTAAATGTTTTTATCTGATATCTTATAGACTGTCAGCAATTTTTAGCTTAATCCTAACACCGCTCTCTGTCTGTCTGTCTGTCTCTCTGTCTGTCTGTCTGTCTCTTTCTCTCTCTCCCCCCCCCTCTCTCTCTCTCTCTCTATATATATATATATATATATATATATATATATATATATATCATTTGTAAAAGAGTTATTTCGCGACCTAATTTTCTACTATGTGGTGTCTTCATGTGATTTGCAATAACTGATTTTACCGTTTACTGTTTTTTTTAAGAACGCTCACGTAACGGTGATTTTTTTGAACGCTCACGTAACGGGGAATTTTTGAAGGCAAGATTTTAAAATATTACAAGAAATTATGACGTTGTCATCCGTGGTTGTATGAACTTAATAGGCATAACTATTAGGTTCATACAACCGTGTCATAATTTACAAATGAAGAATATTCAAATGTTCTACAATATAAGTGCATTGAACACCTTTTAATACAAATGTGTACTGGTCTAATTTTATCCTGACCAAAACTAATTAATTAACAATCAATATATATATATATATATATATATATTTATTTATTTATTTATTAATAAATTATAACATTGATATGTTACAATATCACTACAAAAGTAGCTATTTTGTTTCGACACTTTTTGTGTCTTATCAAGTGATGTGGTTATTTCAAAATGAATGGCTTTAAAAGGTTAAGAACAAGCAAGACCTCTTTCATCAGGGAGGCATTATTGTATGTACAATGTGGACCAATCAGAGTAAAGCAACTTTTACTTTGGAGAATATGTGGGAAGACTTAAAATTAATCTTGGTGGGCATTGGTATTAAAATTTTATAAAATTAAGATCAGCATTATTAATTAACTATTATATCTACTATATTTTTGTTGCTAAAAAAAACAAAACAAACTATATATATATATATATATATATATATATTTTAACAATTTCGTAGATTTAGAAAGTTATTAATATATTAGACGGGGGAGAGAAAAAGAACGCATACATGAATAAACCTACAAACATTCACATATGGAAAAATATTCACAAACATTAGTAAGAAAAAACATATACATAGTAATACACCCATGTATATATACATACACAAATTTCAAAATTTAGTCTTTATCGAGATGTCAATTTGTCTGTTAACTTTTAGGCAGACTAAATTGCTACATATTGGATACAGTTACGGCGGATTCATAAAATCACTGGCCCCATATGAATGGGGTCAGGATAAACATAATCATATTTCAATTCATGAACACAAATATATATTTATATATATATATATATGAATAGAAAAAGTAAAGAACAAGTAGGAATTAATTGTCTTTAATCTAACATGTTTCACTTTAACAATCTTCTTTAGAGAATTTTTTTCGGTTTGACAAAAATTTCTCTAATATTACTACTGCCGAAAAAATTCTGAATTTATAACCATAGAAATATGTGTTGCCTTTTCCTCTCGGTATTGCATATTCTTTTGGATAACATCAATTGGGGCTCCCTATTTGGATAACATCAATTGGGGCTCCCTATTTTTCTCTGTTTGACATTTTATATCAATTAGACAAAATCTTCTGGATTATCTTCGTTTGTACATGTTTGTCATTATATATATACATATATATATATATATATATATATATATATATATATATATATATATATTCTGTTAACAATGCATTATTCAATGTAATATAATATAAAGTCAGTTAAGTGCCATACGTGATACACACTTGGGCGATCATGTCTCTTTCCAGCACTAAGTTGCCATTACTTTCTGAAGTAGACTAGTTACCAACCGAAGTTATAGAAGGAAATCTGTTCTTTTATTTAACTCATACCTTGAGTGGGAAGCAAAGGATTAGTACCTTTATTAACGATATTTTAGCGTAAGTGAATATAACGAATTCATCTCGAATTTGAGCTCGCCTCCTCGATTTCTCCTTCCGATTCTATATCCATTACATTACAACATTCTTAATTTGTGTAATTCTGCCCTATTACCTTCTTATTATAAACATACATTCGTATATTTCATTTCATCCTTCTTATTTTTTTTCATCTGTTCTATTTTTTCTGTTCTTATTGAGATTCATTTCTTAAGTAATCTGTTGATCATTCTTAACCATGTCCAATTACTCGAGAAACTATAACATTACTAGTTAATTTTTTTTCCTTGATTTATTGAGGAACGTTTTACGGAAAACGGGATCGTTTTCATGATACACTTTGTTTAACATGACAAACAGAAATCATTGAAATTTTTTACAGATCATGGAAGATAAAACAGCTTGGTATCGTTTTTAAAAAAATATATTTCCCCAGATAAAATGTTTAGATATGTTTTATTTAATATCAGATTAAAAATGATAACATTTTAAAAGATATTGTTGAGTTCATAACATCTTTTCTTAAATTCAATTTAAACAAAAATAACTGAAATATCATTTGATGAAATAAAACAAAAAAATATGTAACTACATTTTCTTATTTTTGTTCATTAGACATGAAAATGAAACACATAACTTAAGCAGTATTGATCTGTACTTCTGAGATAGCGTCTAAATTACGTCTATATTCACTGAGATTTGTGTCTTTAAGGATACAGGGTCCAGTGGATATAGACATTGGTTAGTTCCAGTGACTTGACTCAAAGTGTTCTTGGTTCAACACCAGTCTAGCAGTGGTGAACAAATATCTTAGAGAGTTAAGTTAATGGGAGATAACTGCATGGCTACTAGGAGTGGAATCGCACATGAAATGAGAATGCCATATTCCAGTGATTGTTTTAAAGTGTTCGGCTCGAAATTTCTAGCATCTGCAGAAGGCCGGTTTGTACAACGGCCGGAATGTCGTCAGCATGGCAATACAGATGAAGACAATAGTCGAAACAAGGTTAATAGTGTTACCATCCGCATTAATTTAACATGAAGTTTCAATTAATATGATGATATTTTTATAATGGTCTCTTAAATTAAAAAAATTTATAAAACTAACATCCTTACATTTGTTTCTGAAAATTTGTCGTAGATAAGATACTTATATCTGCCTTAATATAAACAAAAGATGAAGTTTTCCCTGTACCCTTATCACACACACACACGCGCGTGCGCAGACTCATATATATATATATATATAGTAATGAACTTAATCACAGTAAGTCAACACTAATAATAACAGACTAAATATCCGAAAATAATGCTAACTAACCGTAATATAAACCTTCTTCTAACCCGGCAAGAAGCAACTTGTGGGTTAAATAAAGAGGGAGGAAAAAAAAAAGCAAACAGCGCACAAGAACAATACATCTAGTTTTCGTTTGAAAGAAGCCTTGCCCTGAAGAACCGTTCGTGTGAAACCGCGGTAGGTGGTGCCTTAATTCTAGATTTTTGTATTATATATATATATATATATATATATTTTAAAAAAGGGAAAAAAGCAGGAAGGTAAATTCCCCAAAACCCGATCCAGATTATTCTATCTTTTTCTTTTTCGTTTTCTTTTTCTTTTTCTTTCCCTTTATTTTTATTTTTATTTTATTTTATTATTTGTTTTTTAATTTCTTTGCAATCTATTTAAAAAGGAAAAGTAGACTAATTTTTCTCCAGTTTCTGAAAGGTTTTTTCTGTTGCTGAGGTGATGTGTCGTCCCCCGTGGGGATCTTCATATCGAAATGGCCATTCAACATCTTTGAATTAATCCTTTTTTAATATATATATATATATATATATATATATATATATATATATATACATATATGGATGAATCTATGTGTTCGATAATATATGGATGAAGAGGTATATGTTGAAAATCAATTTAAGAAATAGCGTAATCTTTAAAGATTACCCTATTTCTTAAATTGATTTTTAAAGAATAAAACTAGAATAAGGAATGAACATACATTACCTGGTTATAATTCTGCTGTAATACACTTGATCTAGTATATTATCAGTCATCCGTTGTGAATATATCAGATTAATTTCTCCAATGCTGGCCAGTGTCAGTGTCGAGATCTAGCAAAATAAGAAGGTTAATATCTCTAACATTAAATTCCATCTCCATGTTCGTTTACTTGGTAAAACATTATATATATATATATATATATATATATATATACAATGACAGAAAATCTGAGCAGGAGCCAACAACCTACCACGGTTTTGCCTAACGGGGAAATTGGACAATTTTAATGAAGAGCCGTTAGGCGAAACCGTGGTAGGTTGTTGGCTCCTGCGCAGATTTTCTGTCTTTGTTTGCTCTACTTTCGTATTAAACGCTTGATTGCTAGGGTTTTCGTCTTGGTTTTTATAATTTAAATCGTCTTATTATATAAGACGATTTAAATTATAGCTTAATTAATACTAGTTTCGGCAGAGTTAGTTCGGTTAATATTGGTATTGTTGTTGCTATTATTATTATTATTATTATTATTATTATTTACGCACTTGGGAGCAATCAGTGACTCAGTGAGAACCTGTTAAGTATCCCAAACTGGGAAGAAAATGTTCAATGTCTCGCAATCAGGCACAACATAATGTTATAGAATATACTGATTCCCGCTGAACATGACCGACCGCGACTACAGTTTCTTAGACGTGAATGAAATCATCAGGAAATCGGTTTCTTTCTAATACATACTTTGTATAAGTGTAGCACAAGGAGAGCTGGGTCTTCATTTGATCTATCATTAACTTATGTAGCCTCTATCACTAACCCAATCATTCATATAATGTTTCTTTCACTAAAACACCTTAGCCACACAACACTATCTTATACAAACACAAAAAAAACATATTCACTCAAAGATTTCCTACCTAATCACAATATATACAATGTTTGTGGAGGACTAGGTTGATATAAAATTTAAATACAATTCCCAATACTCCTTATGCTCAAAAATAGTTAAGAAAACTAAACAAAATTGATCTTAGTATGACGTAATGCCCCACAACCTAATATTTGCAGAAATAGCAGTTGACTGAATCAAAAATCTAATCGATAATCACACACACATCCAGTCAAGCATTTAGACACGATAACAATTACCAAACCACACACTCGAAACGAAAGGCCCTGTGCATGACAGTAAATAGCAGACGGCAGGAAGGCCTCTTATTGGGAGGTTGTGAGGAGCATTGAACCACCTCTTAATTTTTGTTGTTATTAGGTCCACCCTGACCCAGAGTGGTAGCACCTGTTAGCGTACCAGCTATAGGCAAATAATAGTTAACCCCCAAACTGGGGTTAAAACACTATGAAAGTATAAAAATACACTTTTGTAGTAATACATACATAAAAATAGACTTTTATAGAAAAATATACATTTTTGAAGGGAAAATATTAGCAACAATAGATTTTTGAAGAAACAATTATTACCATAACATTTTTGAAGGAAAACATTGTTCTCAGCAAAACATTTTTTAATACAAAACTAGAAGAGATTTTCATTTTTCTAAAATAAAATGAAAAAAAAACAAAAATTAATTAATTAAAATCTGATTAAATCAATATTTTGAATATAACCGAAAATTTAAGAAATTCTAAAATTACCTTATAACCATTTTGGCATTAGTTAAAACACCTTGGAAATGATACGGATACGATAGCTCGTCTTGAACTACCCTGCCTAGAGTACTATGAGATATACGACAGGCTAGAACCACTTGACCTGTGTTGATATCTGGATCGTTCCGAACGCCTGAAGAATGAGTTCTTTGTAGGAGCAGATGTCTGCTATTGTTAAACGGTACAGTTCCGAGTTAACTCTCTACTACACATCTTAAACTTTGAAGTCCGACTAACGACAAATGTACATGAATGACAAATATAACCTAGTCTAGGTAGCAATGCATAGTAGTCTTTCTTCAAGCTTAATAGCTAAAAAAAAAACCAATGATTTTTGGATTTATGGTTATATGGACATTTGTTGTTGTCTGGGCGTGCGGAAACGCCCCCGAATTTTTAAATTTATTTTTACACACAATGAATATATATATATATATATATATATATATATATATATATATATAAATATGTGTGTGTGTGTGTGTGTGTGTGTGTGTGTGTGTGTGTGGAAATAAGTTTTATGGAAAAACATTCAAGGTCTGTCTTTTTAATTTTTCAAGTCTTCGACTATTCTGCTCAAAATTGTGAATAGGCTAACTGAGGTTCACATTTTGTTATTTTTTCAAATGTTTTCGACAATCGCCGTCATAATCAAGGACAAATATTAATGTCTGTCTGGCCGTTAGTTTTCTTTATACTGAATCCTTGTATTCTTTGGGAAGCTAGACTTTTGAAATTGTTTAGTGTGACGTTGAGTGCAAGGAGTGAACGAGGCCGCAGAAAAAAAAGTTATAGTTATCTTACTTGTTATTATTTCATATTAATTAATTTAATTTCATGTTTCATATAGTACTATAACCTATCAGTATAAAATACATAATATACACTTCCAGATAAGGTCTCTTAATGATCCCATAATCTTGTCTTTTTTTAATCGAGAAATAAAAATGAATTTGAGAGTGACACTAGTTGCTGTCAAAAAAAATTAAGTTCAGCTTTCAATTTTGAACCAATTTTCCTCCTAATTTCTTTGCTCTCAACTATCATGTACTTACAACCAGGAGCACTTTTGGTGCTTCTGTTTTTTTCTATTAAGATGTGCCCCATTTTATTAACGTCTTTGTAACGAATCTTAAACTCCCTATCTGAAAATCTTCAAATACTTAACAATTTGTTTTTGAGAGTATCCTCCGTAGAATAAAAACTTCAATTTGTATCCTCATCTCTGTGCTTAGCTGATTCTATTTTGACATTTTTGTGAAAATTTCATCAAACATAGAAAATAAAAAAATTCTGAATATACTGTCGTATTAGCATAATCTTTTTATGATCTGTTATTTTTCAATGAATTATTTTCTGCGCTGAATCCTCACAACCTGCTTTAAAATTAAACTTGGTTAAACATTTCGGTGATCTTGAAAAATCTCCTGAGTTGTTATGGACGGGCGAAAAGATAATCTTTCTGAAACAATGTATGCCTAATTTCAGATAGAAGAAATTTGAACTTTTACTAACAAGTGGAGCCTGGAAAATGATTGAAAAATAAAACCAAATACAATATAGTTAATAGAATTTTATATTTTACTATAAAAATACATTCATTTTAAGATGTTATCGAAATAAATATTCGCTGGCGTCAAACATTTTTGCACGAAGTATTCTGCGGGTGACTATTTACGCTCCCACACCATGATAGAATGATAGATTTTAAAAAACAGTAGCTACTCTGGCATGTACACATCGCTCATTTAGTAATGAATTAGATCACTCTGGCTATTGGGCGTGTATAATGATAATATACGCGCTAAAAAGTCTGCCTTCTTCTATCGAGCGCCCATAGCCCAGAGGTAGTTTTGCCAACTGACGTCAGTTCGGTCGGGTTTCAATCCTGAGTTAAAAGCAATCGGAGTCTTACCATACTGATGACCTGTGATACAGCGAAACAGATGTTTCTGTGGATGATTATATATATATATATATATATATATATATATATATATATCAAGATATATATCAAGATAAATATTGACAAAAATTGTAAAACAAAATACAAAAAGTTTATTTGTGATGAAATTCCTCTGTTAGGATTTCATCAGAATGGATTTGCTGATGATATGATTATACGCGGGTGAAAGAACCAGAGAAACTGGTAATTTTAAAATGTTTGAAAGATTTTTCTTATTTTTTGCAATTTAGTCAAATTAATCTTTATTCTTTTTTACCTTTCACACATCATTGTTTTTAAATATGTCCCACTATCATAAGCGAAAATATGACAAGAACGGCGATACCTTGTAAGAAAAAGTATCTAAATTTATTTTGGTTGGATTAATCATTAAAGCATTATGTGGACCTTTTCGTCTCATTGAATTACTTTTATTTTTATTAAAGTAATTTAAAAAAGTGTGATTATATAATTTACTGTGAACTACAGATACGTTTTTGTATTGTTTATTTTAAATACTTTTTGTATTCATATAGTCTGTTTTTAATCTTCTTGAGGTTTCTTCAATATATTCTTTCTGGCAATCCTTGTAATTGATAGAGGAAATTCTTCCATTATGTTTTGGATTGTTATTACGATTTGACTTAATTAAATATTTTATTGTCTTAGATGTAGTTATGACAAATTCTATGTTGAGTTTAGATCATTTTTTTTTTATTGTGGATACAATGATATAGGTTTTGATTCATTTTCCATTTTGGAATATTCTGTGATCCTTTTGTATCGCTTTGAATATGAAATAGGGTACGGAAGTTTCCTAAAAATAGTTTCAATATATTTCTTCTATTCGTTTAAATGTTTAATTTTGAGGGCGGCAAATTGGGAGTTCTCTTAAGTAGAATCTAATAATCATTCCTGACTTTCTTCTGTTATGATGGGGTATCTATCTATCTATCTATCTATCTATATATATATATATATATATATATATATATATATATATATGTGTGTGTGTGTGTGTGTGTGTGTGTGTGTGTGTGTGTGTGCATCATTAATCAATACTCAGTGTAAATGAGAATATCGAATGCCGAATTTCATAAAATATTTTTGCAACAGGTCATATTTTTCGGTCAGGTTTCAATCCTGGGTAAAAAAGCAATCGGAGTCTAACCGTCCTGATGAGCTGTGATACGGCGAAACAGATCTGTCTGCGGATGACAATATTTTTTTTCTTTTTAATCATTTCACCCCGAGCAAGGCGGAAACGCCACTGATGTGCAGGGGGTTACATAAATGTAAAAAGATTAATTAGAAAAGAGTGAGGAGTACAAACTAGTTAGAAAGGAACAATAGAAAGCTGAGAAAGCAGGTGCTATGAGAGATACATAGGTGGAGAGAAAGGGAATGTTATACAGGGGAGGGGAGAGAGCTAGAGGCCAGTGGTTAGTAGATGAGTATTGACTTTGCATTTAAATTTCTGGAGGTTGTAGCTGTCAGGAAAGCAACAATACGGGAGTGAGTTCCACAGGCGGGAAGTGCGAGAGAGGAAGCAGCAGGAGTAGTATTGTCGTCTGCGTTTGGCTAACCTGACTCTGAATGGGTGGGACCCAGTTGCCAGTGTGGTTGCACGAGTAAACACCTGTTGAGGAGGTATCAGTGACTTAAGCTCATCCGAGCAGAAGCCATGAAAGTATTTATAGAAGAGACAAAGGGAGGCCACATTTCGACGATGGGGAAGTGGCTGCAGTCGAGTCACCAGATCAGTACCTATCACATTACAGACTCTCCTTTGGAGCTTGTCAAGAACACTGAGTAGAACGGCAGGGGCACCTGACCATAAATGGCAGCAGTACTCCATGCACGGACGGATGGTTGACTTGTATATATGCAGGATGGTTTCAGGTGGAAAAAACATCCTGGATCGACATAGTGACCCAATCTTCTTAGCAGTAGATTTTGCTATGGATTCAATATAGTGCTTCCATTTGAGGTCTGAGGACAGGGTAAGTCCGAGGAGGCGTAGTGTATTACTCTCAGGGAGAATCACTTGGTCTATGCTTATGGGAGGCAGAAGAGGTTGCCTGTAATGGTTGACAGACAACAGCTTGGTCTTAGATGAATTGAAGTTGACAAGCCACTTCTTGCCCCAGTTCACCACAGAGTGTAGATCCCGCCCAAGGTCAGCAGCGAGATTATGTCTGTCCGCCACTACAGGTTTCTTACTGGTGCGGGAGTATATTGTAGTGTCATCTGCGTAGATGCCTACTTGGGACTTGATCTCATCTGGGAGGTCGTTGATGAAAATAAGGAAGAGCGTCGGGCCCAGGATAGAGCCCTGTAGGACACCAGCATTCGTGCTGTAGGACGAAGAGGCACGCCCATTCAGAACGACCTTCATTTTGCGGTTATTTAAGAAAGATTGGATTAGATCAAGCAGGCGACCGGTAATAACATAACCGCGTAGTTTGCATAGGAGGCCAGAGTGCCAAACCCTGTCGAAAGTCTTGGAGATGTCCAGAGCAAACGCGCGAGCCTCGTCAGACTCATCAAGGGCCTGTAGCATGTACTCCGTTACGGTTGTTAGCAGGTCGGCCGTGGACCTGTCAAAACGGAATCCATATTGCCTGTCGGTGAACAGTTTGTGGGCGGTGAGATGATGAACTTTTTCAGCATTGATTATAGCCTCGAATACTTTCCCGAATATCGGTAGAAGACTGATAGGGCGATAGTTGAATGAGTCCGAGGGTTCACCACAATTCTTAAGGATAGGAACGACTGAAGAGAATTTCCAGCATGCAGGAAAGCAGGAAGCAGAAAGGCAATAGTTAAATAGTTTAGAGAGGACAGGGTAAAGTTCAGGAGCACACCTCTTAAGGACTATCACCTGGATTCCATCGTCTCCACTCGCCTTATGGGGGTCGAGTTTTGAAATTACTCTGGATACTACTGTCGGGGTAATATATATGTCGTGCAGTTTGGCCTCAGTTCTAATAGGGAAGTCCGGTGGGTGTACTCCGGACGAGTCGAATGTGGAGTTGGATGAGAATCTGTGGCAAAGCACTCAGCTTTGTCCGCGGATGACGTAAGAACCTCAAATCCATGGATTAAAGAAGGTATTGAGGATTTCCTATTGTTGAGCACTCGTTTACAAATCCTCCAATAGTCCTTGGAGCCGAATTTGTGGTCAGCTATGTGCTGTCGTATTCTCTCAGCAAACAACTGTTTGGCGTCATTTAGGGTTCTCTTGCACTCATTGCGAGCAGATGTGAACAGGCGCCTATTGTGATCAGTTGGCTGTCTCCGGAATAGACGGAAGTAATGGTTCCTGTGGGCAATGGCGGCTGAGCAGGCCGGAGAGAACCACGGAGAGGAATGAGGTTTTAAGCAATACTTCCTGGTGGGTATGAAGGCATCAATGCCAGCTTCCACCCATGACGAGACCTCAGAGGCACTGTCATCAAATGATAGGTCAAACACTTTTCCCCAAGGGACGTCGCAGAGAAAATCGCGAAAGGCATCCCAGTCAGCTTTTTGGTAGAGGTAGGAGGTTCTATAAGTAGGGGGCTCCTGGGGGGAGTCAGATTGGAAAGAAATACTGAGGGAGACTACAGCGTGGTCGGAGTTGCCGAGAGGGCAAAGCTGCGAGACATGACAGGCGTCAGGCGCAGAGGTGAAACATATATCTAGCAGTGAGGAATGACCCTAGGGAGTGCTTGGGAAGAGAGTGTGGAAGTCCACCACTTGCGTAAGGGATTGGGAAATAGCAAACTTCATGGCGTGAATGCCCGCCGGATCACTAACGGCGTTTTCACGCCACTCAGAGTGATGGGCATTGAGGTCTCCAAATACAAATATGTGGGCGAATGGGTGATAGGAAATAGCCTTATCTATGTTGTCAGCAATGCTATCTAGTAGGGAGCAGTCAGGAGAGGAGGGAGAACGGTACAGAAACAATAGGTAGCTAACCGAACTGAGGAGAGACAGGCGGAGACATATGTATTTGTGGTCAGTAGATTCGAGTGAAGTCACCCTAGCTATGGGGAGGTGTTCGCTGACATAAACACCCAGCCCATGCATGTGGATAGTGGAATCCTTTCTTAAAAGGGGAAGATAACCAGGGATGAAGACGTCAGAGGAGGGAATAGCTGAGTTGAGGTTAGTTTCGCAGAGAGCAAGGATGTCAGGGGACTTTTCATGCAGGAACTCTTCTACACTAGGAAAGTTAGTAAGAATGCTTCGGATATTAGTGAAGGAGAGGTTAATGGATTTAGGTGGTTTGGATTTAACTGGTTTAGGGTCATTTCTGATTTGTTTAGTCATGATTCTGTTTGTAGAAAGGGACCAAGGGTAGAGGATACAGGCGGTCATTACCCACGATCTGTGCTGGGAGGGAAACTGGCTAGGGCTGCAACAAGGTGTGGCCTCGGGGTTGCCCACCGAAAGCGCTTGCAGGGACACCTATCCATACGCGACATGGCACTACAAGAACCCCGATATTATACAACTGTTGATCAGAGCAGCCGCTCTTGACGCTACGCAAGAGTTAGGGCTCCTAACTACCAGTCGGAAGCAGCAACCAGGAAACTGCCAACAAGGTACCCTCACAGTGATGAGCCGTTGCCACCAGCCGGCCAGACCGCAGGAAACTCACGAAAGCACCAATACCAAGGTCTGAGGAGTGAGAAGAGAAGAGAAAACTGGAAACCACATCCTAAACAGGAAACAAGGGGCGAGCCTCTACTCCAGTTCAATAGACGTGGGAGGAGTATTGACCGGGCGATAGTGTGACCTATCTACTCCTATTAAAAAAAAAACAAAAAAAACATGCACGAAACACAAACTTCCAAAAGAGTAGAGTTAACTAAGTTTTAACTTAGTTAAACTCCAAATGAAGCATGAACGCCAAAAAGGAAAAAAAAAACAAAAAAAAACACGAAAAATACCTCACAGTTTAAGACAGGAATTTTGAATTAAGAAAGTTTCACTCTTCAATTCTTGCTTTTCCCAAAAATCAACATCAAGTTAAGCTGCTAGGTGAATTTCGATTCAAAGAACAGACCAGAGCAGGGAGGGGTAACAAATGGCTGCTGATACCATGGCCAGGATAGCTTCGCATAACAGAATAAATAAAAATTTCAAACTTTCTTTTTTTTCCCAAATGAAGCATGAACGCCAAAAAGGAAAAAAAAAACACGAAAAATACAGATATTAAAAAAAAAAAGATGAAAAATACCTCACAGTTTAACACAGGAAATTTGAATTAAGAAAGTTTCACTCTTTAATTCTGACTTTTCCCAAAAATCAACATCAAGTTAAGCTGCTAGGTGAATTTCGATTCAAAGAACAGACCAGAACAGGGAGGCGTAACAAATGGCTGCTGATACCATGGCCAGGATAACTTCGCATAACAGAATAAATAAAAATTTCAAACTTTCTTTTTTTCCCAAATGAAGCATGATGTTTGTTTGATATTTGTATTTTGCATTTTTCCTTTACTTCAGATACGATGGCCTTGCTTATTCCCTCCCATTTTGTGTATGTTCTTAGAGTCTGATGAGACGTTTATGGTTGAAAACTGGGAAGCAGGTGAGTTATGAATATATATATATATATATATATATATATATATATATATATATACATATTTTATATATTAATAAATATACATATTATCCTGCGTCTATATCCCGACACGGATTTTCATGTGTAATGCAATCAACAGGCGCATATTTCAAACTGACAGTTTAATAGATTTGAATTAAATTTCACTCAATGTTCATAGAAATTAAATCTTATAAATTGGAGTTACTGCTTTTTTAATAACAAGATTAAAAGTTAAAATATTCTATGGTTACATAAAAATGTTAAATTTAAATTCAATAATTTCTTCTGGTCTGGATATATATTACTATAGCCAGTATTTCCTTTCTGACACAACTTCCAAAATTTCCCCAAGACTGTAAGGCCTGATCTAGTTGAATATACCCCACTTTAAATTTGAATTTTTGTAGTTTCTTTTTCTTTTCATTCTCTCATGTGTCTGGTGAGTTTAGTAGAACGTGAAAATTATCCAAAATGGAATTTGTTTATATGTTGTCATGTGATGGTCAAGCAACTGTTAAAACATGAAAATTGTTCCTTTTAGAAATATTTTAGAACATTACTTCAGTATTCATAGCTGCTCTATTAAAAATAAGCAGACAAAATGTTTGCAGTTCATTTAATCTGACACACAGACATACAGACAGATACATACACACACACACATGCACACACACACACACACATATATATAGATATGTTTATATTTTATATATACGTGTTTGCAGTTGTCTATAAAGATCTAGTGTAATATACTTTATTAGAACCAGACCAGATATTATAGCAATATTCTTTTCCCAGACAAACAACCTTCGATTTATAAATGATAGGTGAGAGAATTGCCCCTTATCCACTTTATTATATAATGATTAATATTAAAATGAACTTCAGCCCTCTTTTTTTCTCTACCGATATCTTTTATTTTCTTAATAGTTTCTTTAGCATTTTTTAAGCAACTTTCACTGCCCCAATGCACGTTTTGATGTCTATATCATTTTATTTCTTCTGTTAAACAAGTGTACGTGTTTGAAATTGGCATCTTCACTTCTTAATTCGCATATTACAATTTTTCTTGGTAACAAACACATCTTCCCTTTTCTTCATAGTGCATCTTTTTGCTTTGTGATTTCCTATAGACTTTCTATATCTGATATCAGCACTGTTTTATCTGCCTTGTTGTTATGGCTGATAGAACTTGTAGTTTTCTTTAGATCCTCTTGAAACTTTCTGTATTCTTCAGAATAACCAAAAAGGGGGAAAACGTTGTTCTTGAAGTTTGTCATTTGTAAGGTATATGATTAAACTATATGGATTAATAACAAAGAAACAAGTCGTAGTCTCCGTGCTAAATAACGACTCCATGTGAATTTACTGAAAAGAGATATCCGGGAAGTTTTCCGGAAATATGTCGAGGTGAAAGGTCATTCCTAAGTAGAAATACATTTGACCTTAAGAGGTCTAAGCACTGATGAGAGTTGAAACAAAAGCTGATTTCTTTCTTTGGTGATTGAGGAAGTGCCAATTAGGTTTCATTGCTTGGGAAAAGTAAATTATGTGAATAAATCGAAAAGACGACTTGAAATGGATTCGTATGCGCCATTTTCTAGTGCTTATCGACTGTTACAATACGAAGAGAAATAATTGTTTTAGCCTCCCAATCGTTTCACCGGGATTGACTTATCGAAACTCACTTTCTGTCTATCTGCCATCTCCCCACCACACACACACACACACACACACACACACACACACACACACACACATATATATATATATATATATATATATATATATATATGAAAAATTAGAAAAAAGTTTTTGTGATGCATTTCAGCCATTAGAACTTAATCGGTCTGGCTTATGTACGTTTTTGTCACAATTTATCTTTTCTTTCAAAAACTTTTTGATACGTATAAATTCCTATATATATATATATATATATATAAAACGCACTGCTCATTCGATAATAAATTGGAGCAGTGTTTATACGCGCTAAAAAGCCTGCCTTCTTCTACTGGACGCTCGTGGTCTAGGGGTAGAATCGCCGACTGACACTAATTTGGTCGGGTTACAATCCTGGGTTAGGAAGCGACCGGAGTCTAAGCCATAATGATGAGCTGTAATACTACGAAACAGATCTGTCTGATGATGACTATATATATATATATATATATATATATATATATATATTGTCATTTATATATCGTATGAGTAATAATTACTAATATATTCCATATGCAGATGCTTACATTAAAATGGGCTTAATACCAAGTAGAGCAAAAATTTATGGTGAGCACATCGAGTTTGTCACTATAACTGAGCAAGCTCATGCTGACTCCAATGTTGCGTGAGGACACATTCATAATGTCCTCAATCGTTAGGGCTGAAAACTAGTTAAAATGACTAACTCTTTGTGCTTAACAGTGCTTTATCTTCCACACCGATATTGAGTACTTTACGATATATATATATATATATATATATATATATATATATATATATATATATATATATATATATATAGTAATACCATTGAAAGTACACGCGAAAAATTATGAGAGTATAACGTGTTTCAGGCTAACAGAACTACTAGTAAAGGTGCTCTATAAGTAATTAAATATTGAATAAAAAAAATTAATCCAAAATAATATTACTCGTATATGTCTACATAAATATTGTTCCAATATCTTGGACCGATTTTAAATGTGAATTAAGTTTAAGCATCTAATGATATTCTTTGATTTCTTTCAGATCGAACAATTTCTGTCTTTTGAAATTTCAACTATGGAAAGGTTAACAATCAAACTATGTGTTAAATTTATAATGTTAAAATTTCGAAACCTACTACAAAAATTCATGTTAAAACTGTTGTGGATTCTTGTTTAGAAAACCACACAATATAATAATAACACAAAACAGATATGAGAGGAAAAATGTAAGTATATTGAACAAAATATATACAACACTTTTAGTAGATTCAGGAATACTTGTTAGTAGGAATCAAATATATACAAAGAAGTTAGTCCGAGTAAATAAGTCTGTATTCTTGCTGACCAACGTGCGGCGGTTCAACTGCTTTGACAAGCAGTACAATTTTAGCAACACAACCTTCGTTTTCTGTAGGCAGGATTATTTGTTTACCTTACATTAGAAGAGTCCATTGAGTGTATAAAGAGGGGCGATACCCAACAAAAACAGAAATAAATTTCGGGTACTTCGCGATATTTTTAGTCAGTATAACCGACCAATCGAGAGTGCAGTTGGGAAAATTGCTCGTAAATTCAAACTATCTGTGTAAATGTCAGATGTGAAAATGTCATTGCGTGTTTGTTTATTCTGTTCATATAAAAAAAATGTAGTGCGCGGGAATGTGGCCTAGAATCAAGACACCTCTATACATTTTGACCATTTAGTGGAGGTGCGCCGGCGAAAGCTTGGCGAACACTTGGGCGATAATATTTTTTACTCATAATTGCCCTGACTCATATAGAATGATGCAATAGTGATATCAATAAAATTTCACCAATAAGAGTGTTTTATTTACTTATTACTTCGATCCGTCATAATGGAACACCTAATAAATATTGCACTGCTGCCTCCTAGGTGTGAGTTTGAACAATATACTAGATTGGCAACTAGGTTCTACCCTTTTACAGTGAAACCGATGAAATGTAACCGCAATTTCTACACCAACAGCTTCTTTTCTCGAACTTCCCGCCTGTGGACTTCCCTTCCGCATGCTTGCTTCCCCGACGGCTATAACCTCCAGGAGTTTAAATGTAAGGTCAATAGACACCTCCTAACGCACTAACCGACACCCATTCTCTCCAACTCTCCCCCTATGTACATCCTAACTCGTCTATCGCCCTGTGTAACCCCCTGCGCTATAGTGGCAGTGGAATGCCTTGCTTAGGATGACATGATTAAAAAAAATACCCTTCTGGCTATAATTATTAGGCAACCCCAGTGTTTTAAAAAAAATGATGTATTTCATATTATTTTTTAGTATTTATTGCCAAGTGTATAATTGTAAATGAAAATAGAATGGTTCTTTTGTTAATATTGCACAATAACATGTGCATCAAATGAATTTATAAATATCTAATAATTACTTATATTGCAGAGATGCCCCTGATGAGCGGTGGCTACATAACTCTAAAAAGATTAATTAGAAAAGAGTGAGGCGTACAAACTAGTTAGAAAGAGCAATAGAAAGCTGAGAAAGCAGGTGCGATGAGAGATACATAGGTGGAGAGAAAGGGAAGGATATACGGGGGTGGGGAGACAACTAGAGTCCAATGGTTAATAGATGAGTATTGACATTGCATTTAAATTTTTGGAGGTTCCACAGGCGGGGAGTGCGAGAGAAGAAGCTGCAGGAGTAGAATTGTCGTCTGCATTTGGCTAAGTTGACTGTGAATGGGTGGGACCCAGTTGCCAGTCTGGTTGCACGAGTAAACACCTGTTGAGGAGGCACCAGTGACTTAAGTTCGTCCAAGCAGAAGCCATGAAAGTATTTATAGAACAGACAAAGGGAGTTTCATCAATGAAAGAATAAAGAAAATTAAGGGTGGTTCGGATGAGTTCATTTTTCATTCCTTGTATTGTAAGATTTGGCAAAGTAATAATTAAAAAAATGCATTCAATTTTTAATTTTCCCATAAATAGTAAAAATAGTGTGAAATACATCATTTCTTTAAAAAAAATGGGGTTTCCTAATAATTATGGCCGGTAGTGTATGTAGTATAATGATATTATATAAGAACTGATAATGTTTCATTACCGAATGATGAATTTTAAATTTCAAATGTGATAGTTAAAAGAAGCGTTTGTTTTTTCCGAAATACTATAACTAAAAGATATGATAACATTTTAAGTAAATTTACTAAACGTTTTAGTGTAGGTTATACAGTGCAATGTTTAAATGCAAATCGTAGTAAATTACAATCATCTTGGAATACTTAAAAGCCAATATATTCAAGGATAGAAATGTATAAGTATTTGGCAAATTCGAACTATAAAATCATAATGAATGCGGAGAAAAATGGGTCAGTGTTGTACGATGAATGATTACGTTGTAGCTAATACCTTGTTTCAGGGACGCTCATGACATATATGCATATTTAGAAACCCCCGGACGATAAAGGAAAACGAAAGTCTACTCAGGAATACAATTTTTTATTGAAAAATATACGTACGTGTCGGTTGCGGAAGTGATCACCTTCAAGTAATATTTAAACTTAGAGTGAAACTACGGAAATTGAAGACAACACGCAAATGGCAAATGGGAAGAATTCTTAATGATGCGCCGGTGAAGAAAAATATGTATGAAGTATGGTAAAAGTTAATACAATGAACAAAACGAGAATGGAGACTCCAACTGAAACAATTTTCTTGAAGATTTAAAAACATCAACAATCGAAATCATTTCAAAGAAAATAAAAATGAAATGAATTATTGTTGAGTGCTGAAAGTGTAAATGTAAACCGGCTGAAGAGATATCGGAAAATGATGACTATTTTTTAGGTCAAAGACAAATCGTTCTACTGAAAAGAACGCATCGAATTCTTAAAGAAGCGTTGCGATCGTTGAATCCTCCTAGAAGAAGCCTAAAATGGAAAGAATGAGTATTCCATGTAGTGCAGATATTTATAACAAATAAACAGCAAACTAAAATGACAAAAGACAGTCTCATCAGCCAGATGCAAAATATTTCAAAGACGGGACGATCGTATCAGAGAAAGAAAATAAATGGAATTACTTCATCGCAGAACTCTTCTACTGCAAAAGGCAAATGCACACAGATTAAGAAGAACTATACATATTAAAATCTAATATGGAATCAGTACTAGCCAGTTTTGATATTAAGAAACAATATGATCATACGGTGTTTGTAATATAATACTTTCACAGAAATGTAATTGAAATTTCGAGAAAATATAATACGAAAAGTAGACACAGAAAGTATAATACTCACAGAACAGCTTAAAAGGAAGAAAGACAGATGAAAAACAAACGCATAACTTAGGTAACGAGTAAATGTATGACGAAACAAGGTTTAGGAGATATAAAATACGACAAAAGTTATTAGGAACTACAATAGAATGGAAAAGATCACAAAGGGTCTGGAGACATACGGAGCGTAGAAAAAGAAAAATGAGTTTCAGTAAATGAATGGTGAACAAGGTTTGGGAGAAATCACAAAAATACAACATTTATTAAATGTTAGAAAGGAAAGGAAATTGTGAAGAGTCAGATCACCAACATCCTGAAGAGACAACGCACAAATAATATACTGACAAAGCATGTAAGCATGATGAGCATTTTCATGCCAAAATCTTCAGCAGCTTAACCAGATCAATTGAATTTTCTGAGCCTTTCGTCTATATCATTGAAAAATCATAAGATGTTATTTTGATAAGGATTTTTAAAATAAATTTCGGATTTTTCGTTTTCCACTGAAAGTCGATTATAAATTTTCGAAGGTATGACTATTATTAGGATATACTGTAATAACATTAAAGTATTGATAGTGATATCATGAATATATTGCTTTTGGGCAATCACAATTCCACAAATGTTTTAAAAAAATGACTTCACACGTAAAACTTTCTTGAATAACAGCGTTTCAAGCATCAATTTCATGTCGATGTGTCAGCATTATAGTTTCTATACTGATGATGGGCTGTTTGTTTTCTGGTAAATGCTTGTAGCATTTGTAGTCATTTTTATTTAGCTTATAAAATATAATTTGATTCGTTACTAATAATTATTTTCACGTTTATTGTGATTGTTGGTACATGCAAAGGTTTTGTTGCTGCGAAAATTAAACAACAAAATATTTTTGTAAAGTTTCAGAAGATGACAGGAAAAGATAGCAGAGAAATTCGATGAAGTTATTATGACGTATTAAGAAAATTTCGTTATAAAAAAACCCAGATTTTTTTAGCTTTAATGTAATATCGAATCGCAGCGAATGTCGGGCGCACTCTTTAGAGAGGAAGATAAGAATTGATGAGACAGACGTGTTTCTACCGACGGATGCTAATAATATTATTTAGAATTTTAAGAAGAATAGTAACTAGATGGAAACTAGCAATAAGAATCAGAACATAATTACGTGAAAGTTAACACTTACAAGATTAAATAAATGAAGGAAAGCTAGTTAAAAATTAATAAAGTGCTAAACATGTAATGAATGGATGACTGAACGAGAACCAAAACCTTTCGTAAAAGCAAGTAAACTTCCTGAAATGTTGTGCCATGTAAAAGAACAATAGAATACGAGATGTTTTTCTATTCCTCAGAACATATTGGATAAGCTTTCTTTTTTGCTACATCGGACATGATACCAAAAAATGAGTCGTATTTTATATCGAATAAAGAACAATACCCGTACTAATAAGATTACATTTCGAAATGTAATTTAAAACTCTAAATCTTTAGATAATTCACCCAAATTTGATTTGAGCAATTCAATATGTAACACATTACTCAATTAATCCCGGGATTAAGTAATAAAACAACAACTTTTAGGATAATTCGACTTTATTAATCTACATATTCTTTTTTTTTTTTGGGTGATTCACCGATTCCAATGCTACTCCAACAATTCGATGCATTTTTGTAGAAGGATTTGTCTTTGGCATCAAAATACGCTTCAGTTTTCAATATCACTTTTTCAATAGAGCCAAATCTCTTTCTCTCGAGCTTTCTTTTAAATTCTGCAAGCAGCCAGTAGTCGTTAAGGGGCAGATCTGAAAAATAGGCTGGATGAGGATATGATTTGAAGTGTAATTAATGTTGTTTTACCATCGTTGCGATCGACTTGTGAAACGTTGCATTGTTTTGGTGAAAGATCACTTTCTCTTCTTCATTTGTGGCCGTTTCTCGGCGATTTCTTCTTTGAAACACACAAAACTGCTGCATATTATTCGCCATTGATGCTTATTATTTGCATTGATGCAAAATAAAAGATGAACAAATACCTCACGTTTTTGGTCGCTTTTGACGGGTTTAACCTGCTGCTCTCCAATCAGCTGATTGCCAATTTTACTTCGGTGTGAGGTTGTGGATCTTTGTTTCATTCATTGTCAGATAATTAGCAAAAAGTCTTGCTTGTTGCATTGAAACAATTTCTAAGAACGCTCTAAATCGTCGACGCGTTGTGGTTTTGGATCGACTATGAGCAAATGCGGCACCCACTAAGCTATCTCGTTGATGAATACACTGCCATCTGATATGTTCAAGTCCTCTGCTATCTTTTGCATCTTCAATTTACGATCGGCCAAAATGAGTTGGTGGAACCATTTGTGTTTTCCCGGATGACTGACCATTTTGGATGAACTGAGTGTTCAGTTATATTTGTGTCTGTACGACCGCCTTTAAAGACAGTATGCCACCTCTTAGCCGTTGCCTCCGACAAAACAGAGTACAAATGAGAGTTATAAATTCATTGCTTTGCTTGAACAGTATTTTCCTCATCAGAAAGCATTGCTTTATCAGCGCACGAAATTCAATTATTTTCCAAATTTTTTGAAAATTCACAAAAGTAGCTTCATCTAATTAACTGTAAATTGTAAACTATTAATCCGAATGGGCTCAAACTTTTTCACATGCTATTTGAAGGTTAGTAATTTACAAAAATGACAGGAACTTTTTACTACCGGGGCTCTTTGTATGCCAGACTTATTAAATGATGTCTTATATCCATACAGTGAGTAGGTTTTTCAGAATATAACTGACCGGAAAACCAACTGTCCCATTTTTCGTCTGTGTCGATTTGGAAAAAAAAAGATAAAATGTTAGTTGTACAATCACAAGTGAAACAAAGAAACCTTATTACGAAATTGAGTTCATTTTAACCGCCGAATTTGAAATTTTATATTGTAGACAATACTGGGACAGTTACGTAGTTTTTACGCTTTTTACCTCTTCTAACACCAGCCGACCCACGTATACCGAAGTGATTGATTAAAAGTACGTATCCTTTATTCCGCTTGTAATTCGAACTCTGCTTATACAGTGGGCTCTGATATATTTTTTCAGCCACCCTTGATTACAGTAATTTTTTGGCTTGTGTAATGACATCTCTTCTTTTATTCATACAATACCATGTTAGTATCAAGCTACTCTTAACTATGAACACTAGTTGTCTTGAGAAATTAAGAAAATTGGGAAAGTCCACAGGGGGCAAAAAATATGATGGCACCAATGTTGCAAGTCAAATAAAGAAATTGCTTGGGTTTTTTCAGGTTAGTTAACAAACGGTTAATAATACTATCAAGAAATTTAATGAAAAAACCGTTGTCGTGTAAAATGAAGAAAACCAAGAATCACGGCTGAGCGAACAAAAGGGCGCTGAAGAGGGAATTTATCATTAACCGTCGTCAGTGCGTCAAAGATGTTGCCAACAACATGGAAATGTCAGCATAGACAGTAAGCAAGATTCTGAAGAGGCTGGGTTATCAAAGAAATGTCGTATGAAAGACGGTCTTGATTTCAGAGATTAACAAGAATATGAGTATGGACTTGACGAGAAAATTAGAGAGCCAAGCTTATGAAATTTTACAGTCTGTAATTTGATCAGATGAAAGTAAATTCTACTAATATTCGAATTCAAGACAGGTTTACCTTTGGCGATATCAGAATGAGACTTGGAACACTGAATGTCTGCAGTGACCGTGAAACATGGAGGGATTGAAGTAATGGTAAAGGCTTTGTTTGGCTTGGAAGGAAATCTTAGTTGATTCTTATTGAGGGGCGTTTGAATGTCTAAAACACTGTCAAATATTAGAGAAAGAAACTACTCCAACTATTAAGTAAGCTGATTGAAAAGATTGTCTACTACTTACGAGAATTAGCAGCGTCATGTAATACTTGCAAAATTACAAATAACTGGAGAGAATTGCAAGGAATATTAAGTCACTGGCATTTAGTAGCCAAAGTCCTGACAGTTTTCCAATAAATCCCGTTTGAGAGTATCTTGATCGAAAACGTAGACAGTGACAACGCTTAAAGAAACATTGTTAAAAGAATGTTAAAATATGGATAAACTACAGTTGATAACTTGATCGAATCGATTAAAAATCGAATACAAGCACTGAAATTAGTAAATGAAGGACCTACTTTATACTAGTTCCAAATATTGTTTGTTTATGCTGAATTAGGATTCTTCTTCTTCTTCTTCTTCTTCTTCTTTGTACCTTGTCCCTTCAGGACATTGGCGATCATGGCTTTCCACGTCTTCCTATCCCTGTTGGCTTTTAGCACGCCTTCTGTTACACCACGCAACCCTCGTTCCATCATCCACCTGATTAGGACCTTCAAATATGTTATCCGCTGCCTTGTCCTGTCTCTTCCCCCCTCTATCTGGCCTGTGTGTATCAGGTTCTCCAAGCTCTCCTTCCTCATTGCATGTCCCAGGTAGTTCAGCTGTCTATTCCTGATGCTCAGTATTAATTACTTTTCATTTCCATCATTTCCAAAATCGCAATATTGCTCACATGCTCAGTTCTTGATATTCGCAGCATTCATCTGTAGAACCACATTTCAGTTGCTTCAAGGTTTTTCTTCATTTTTGATGATATTGTCCAGCATTCACTGTCATGTTGAAGAACTGACATCACATAGCAATCCAGTACTCTCCTCTTTGTTTCAACTCAACTTCTGAAATGCTTCTTTCACCATGCCAATTCGCCTTCGGATCTCTGTGTCGTACTTTCCGTCTTCTGATAGAATACTTCTCAGGTATTTAAATTTTTGTACCTGTTTGATTTTAGAGTCTCTCACCTGTAATTGACATTTTGGGCGGGCTTTTTTGCTTATGACCATGCATTCGGTTTTCGTGCAGTTTATTTCTAGTCCTTTCTTGTTACTTTCTTCAGCTACCTTCTGTAGAAAGTCTTGTAGTTTCCTTTCTTTATCTGCTATTAACGCTGTATCATCTGCGTACTTTAGATTGTTTAAAATGTGACCTTCGATCACGAATCCAGACATACATTCTAGGGTCCTCAAAAATTTTGAAATTGAATGTCGTTTATTTTTTCTTGTTAAAACCCTTTCGTAGGCTATTGTATAAGCCTGCTATTGGAACATTTTACCCTCCTACTATATAGTACTCGATCTACAATTACACTCATTTAATTATGTGGTTGTTGATATCTCCTTTGATCAGGTGACTGGTTCCTTTAAAGAAACAAATTCTCAAAGAATATTATTACTATAAAAATGATAAAAATAAAAACACAATTAGTACTTATATAATCATTTACCATCCACATTTATATAGCTGTCCAAGTCAGAACTCTTGCGCTACACATTCATGGAGAATTTTGGGATGTTAGCAGATTAATGCAAAGATTAACCCAAACTGCCACTTTGTACATATCTTTCTTGATTGTACTACTGAATTCATTTTCCATGAAATAGGAATGAACCTTAATCTAAAATTATTTATAAATGGAACTGTGTGTGTGTACCTATAGACTCCGAAACAGCTGACCCGATTTTCTTGAAACTTTACACAGTTGTACTATAAGCGTCTGCGAGTGTTTTTGCATAGGCTTTGTGTCGAGGTACCCCCGATAAATATCGAAAATCGATAATCGGAAAAATCGGATTATAGAAAGAGTGGTCCGATTTTAATCAAATTTGATACACTCATAGAAAAAGACATAAGAAACGATAGTCAGAATTTCAATGTTGCAGTTCTTACAATAGTGCAGCAAATCGATAATATATATATATATATATATATATATATATAATTTTAATAACAAGAGGCAGTGATCATAAATTTCCAGAGAACTGCATGTACAGTCAAGAACAAAAGATGAGCCCAATATGCCAACTACAGCTCGGAGAAACTGATATAAAACAAATAAATAATTTAAATACCTGGGAAGTACAACATGAAGAGCAAAAGACGCATTTCATAAGCTAACCAAAGTACTGAAAGACAGGAAAATCTCATTAGAAACAAAGAAAAGAGTGCTGGATTTTTATGTGATATATGTCCTTCTTTATAGAAGTTAATGTTAAACAATATTATCAAGGATGAAAGAGATGCTTAAGACAGCAGAAATGTGGTTTTACAAAAGGATGCTGAGAATACTATAGACGGAGCACATGTGCAACAATGAGGTGTCGAAATAGATGCAAATAAGAAGAAAACTCATGCTAAGTATCAGTAAGAGACAAAGGTGGTTCCTGGGACACGTGATGAGGAAGGGAGAATTTTATACTCACAGGTCTGATAAAGAGAAGGAGAGATAAGCGAGAGAAGCGAGACGTACATGTTAGGTTTGAGCAAATAGATGGCAGATCGGGGCTTAGAAGAGATACCAAGAGAAAAATATTGAGAGAGACAAGAGACAGAGCGAAATGTATGTCTTTGATCACCCTAGTACTGAAGGGACAGGGCACATAAAAAAGAAGTGATGTTTATGAATAAATTAATCCAGGCAAGATAGAAAGGTTTTAAATAAACGAACAGACAAACGAAAATATATTATAGCTGGTTCAATGTCACAGTGATTTTTAAGACAATGTACTTTTGAAAACCCGAAACTGAAAGTAACAATGTCTAGTACGAATGGATTTCGATATTTACGTAATAGATAAATAAATCTGATAAAAAAAATCCGAATTTGGCTTCGAAAGCTGATAGTATCATTCCTGAGTTTCGACTTGAGAGTTTCCGACTCACCACGTTAATTCTTAGACATAGAAATGCACTTAGATATCCTCCTAAACGTGAAATTTATCACAACGTTGACACTGACAGAGCGTGTTCATGATACATAGATCGGTATGATGGATGAGATCTTAAAGCTTTATAGCTCCTCCTGAGAGATTTACACAGGGTATGGAATAATTCAACTTGGATTTTCCCCAAACCATGAATCATTTAAAGCGGATATCAATATGAGAGAGACAGATATTGGGAAAAGAGTGATAGAGGAAAGATAGAGACTGACATGGAGGAGAGGCTGAATGGAAAGAAACGAAAGGAAAGAATGATGAAGAAAATAAGAAAATAATGTATTTATTAAGGTGGTTTTGTGGTGCAGTGGATATCGGCTCGGAACGAGAAATCGGCGAGCCGAGTTCGAATTCCAGTTGAATTCGTTGCATTCACTTACGCGCAAATACCCTTGGGAAAGGTATTAATCCGTCTCTTCCTTCCAGTTATGGGTTAAATAACAAGACAGATTGGATTCTATAGCCTTGACTGGCAACCAGTCTACCGCAGAAAGCACTGGCAATCTACTGCTGGATAATCTTCTGCCCAGTCAGTCATGTCTCTTTCGATACATGATCGCCCAAGCGTGTTTCACGTATGGCACTTAACTGACTGATTAAGGTGGAATAAAAGCAAAACCGAAAATTCGAGAAGTAATTGTAACAGCAAAAATGAGAGATATGTCTTGAGAAAAGCAAGAAAAATCGCCTATATATCTGAGATTAGGCATTCTAATTATTTACACTATTTACATTGTTCTAACTGTCGTCCTTATCTATTCTGACATTTTTTGATCGCTTTATGCTCTGGCCTTCTTGAGGATATGTTTATATTTCTGAGATTGGGTATTTTAATTATTTACATTATTTACATTATTCTGATTGATGTCCTCATATTTATCGTCATATTCGCAATTTTTGGCCGTTGCACGCTTCGGCCATCGTAAGAATTTGTATGTATTTCTGAAACTGGGTATTTTAATAATTTCATTATATACATTGTTCTGGTTGTTGTCCTCATCTTTGTTGTCATATTCACGATTTTTTGGCCGTTGTACGCTCTTCTTTTTTCTGATGTTTGGAATTTTGAACTGACCCTTTTGGTTTTTTAAAGGTTGGTTAAATCCAGTAACTTGACCCAAAGAGGTTTTAATTTAATACCTGGCAACAACAAAGGTTAACGGGAAATTGTGTTTAGAGTTGAAGTTATGCAATTGATACTGAGACAGCTAGACACGTGTTCAACTACACCAATCCACCCCGGTGAATAAAATAATGAATTCATTTCGAAATTACACTAAACTGAAAATGGCCGGAACGTACAACGCCCGATAGGTTGTGAATACGACAACAAAGATGAAAACTGAATAATGTAAATAGTGTAAATAATTACAATACCGCATCTCTGAAATATCCTTAAGAAAACCGGAGTGTAAAAGGGCCAAAAAATCGTAAATATGACAGCAAATAGGAAGACAACAGTCCGAACAATATAAATAGTGTAAATTGGAAAAGAAAGAATAATTTAAAAAGAAAGTAGTAAAGGAAAGTAGCAGAATTGTGAATAAAAAAAGACACGTAAACTGCACTACAAAGAAACAAATCTTACGAAATAGAAATAAAAAAATAGTGATTAATGCTTACAGAAAATAAAGCGATCTGATCAGAAAGGCAAAATAAAAAGCAAATAAATGAATGTAGGAATGAAAAATATCTACAATTAGAGGGAGAATCAAAGGAAAGCACGAAAGAAGTGAATGCGTAAAAAAGAAAAATGGAATAGATTTGGGCTGAAAAAGTGAGCTTTAGATAAGATATATGGGAGTGCAGCGTTAATTTCTATGATCTCATGGTACCATAAAATGACATGCAACCGAACAACACAAAAAGACAAAAACGAAATCAGAAGCGACATAAAAAAAGGAAAAAGAATTTCCCGAGGAAAAAGAAATGCTATTGGCAATCTCACAGAAAAACTTATTTTTTTCTGATCTGAATCATTTATTCACGGCATTAGAGGGGCAGATAAAAGGAACATTGGCAAGAAATTACTACTGGCGATGCTACTGATGATATTAACCATTTCTGGAAGGAAAGACTTTCTTCAATAAATTTTAAGTGATTCTTATTTTAAGTATGAATTTCTTTCCTATTTTTTTTCGTACTTGTTTCGAGTTTCGTCTATCGATTTTTTAGCATCGATCTTAATCTGGTGGCTCGGTTTCAGACACTTGTCCACATTGTGCTTTTGTATAAACACTTTCAGATTACCCTTTCCCAATGTTACTTACGCACAAATACACTTGGGAAAGGTATTAACCCGTCTCTTCCCTCCATTTATGGGTTAAGTAATAGGACAGATTGGGTTCTATATCCTTGGTTGGCAACCAGTCTACCACAGAAAGCAATGGCAACCTACTGCGGTTTAATCTTCTGTAAAGTCAATCATGTCTTTTTCGAGACATGATCGCCAAAAGCGTGAATTAGTTATGGCTTTACTGTTATGCATGGGGTGAAATCGATCAAAAATACATTTATGTCGACCCAAATATATTCTTCTTGCATGAAATAATTGTCCCAAATTCACTGTTTTATCGGAAGTTTGAAATTACTACTAGAAATGCAACTGATAATATTAAGCTTTCCTGAAGTTACTATCATATTTTCTAAATCATTTCACCCCAAGCAAGGCAGAAATGCTACTAGTGCACAGAGGGACTCCAGGGAGGGAATAAAAAATTTACAGGGGATATCGAAGAAAACATAAGAAATGAATGGAAATCAGTTGACACTGCACTTAAACTTTTGGAGATTTTAGCTATAAGAGAAGCAAGCAAATGCAAGTGAGTTTCGCAAAGGCAAATTACGAGAAAATAAACGTTAGAGTAGAAGAGGGGTTTACATTTAATACATTTGATGGTAATAATGTGGGTTCAAGATGTCAAAGTAGTAGCACAATAAATACATGTGAACGGGTTACCATGGAAAAGCTCATCATAGAAATTGCCATGAAAATACTTGTAGAAAGGACTTAGGGAAGCCGCATCACGATCTAATTTATTGCAGATACTTCTTTGGATTTTATTCGAGAACCTCAAGATGAAGAAGCACCTGAGCAGATATGCAATTGCACGGGCGAATGGTAAATTTATAAATGGGCAAAATATATTCTGGCGAGAAAACATACAGGCCCGATACAGTGAACCAACATTTTTGGCAGTAGATGCAGGTATAGATTTATCTAAAATCATTGTACATGAGGTTTTAACTGATTTTGATTTTGAGTGTAAATTTAATTGTGTATTCATTTTCATACCTGCTTACGAGCTCCGTCCATAGATTTCTCAGCTTCGGTCCTGTTCCGGCAGCTCGACTTCAATCAGTTTTCCACTCTCTGCCTTTTTTATAAATATTTCATGGTAAACTGGTATGTCTAAGGAAGCTTTCCAGAAGTTGAGTAAAGTATTAAGAGACAGGACAATTTCGCTAGAAACAAAGAAGAGAATACTGGATTGCTATGTGATGTCAGTTCTTCAATATAGCAGTGAATGTTGGACAATATCATCAAAGATAATGAAGAACTTGAAGCAACTGAAATGTGGTTCTATAGAAGTATACTGAATATAAAGTGGGGGATCAATTCCATATTACAATCATTTTATAAACTAACCACTCAATTTGTGGTCACGACAATTTCTATACATTTGTAATCCTAAGATCCAAAAGCACAAGGAAGCATTCCAAAAGCTGATTAGAGTATTAAGAAAAAGACAATTTCACTAGAAATAAAGAGAGTACTGGATTGCTATGTGATGTCGGTTCTTCAATATGGCAGTGAATGCTGGACAATATCATCAAAGATAATGAAGAACTTGAAGCAACTGAAATGTGGTTCTATAGAAGTATACTGAATATAAAGTGAGGGATCAATTCCATATTACAATCATTTTATAAACTAACCCCTCCATTTGTGGTCACAACAGTTTCTATACATTTATAATCCTAAGATCAAAAATGCACAAGGAAGCATTCCAAAAGCTGAGTAGAGTATTAAAAAAATGGACAATTTCACTAGAAATAAAGAAGAGAGTACTAGATTGCTGTGTTATCAGTTCTTCAATATGGCACTGAATGCTGGACAATATCAGCAAAGATGAAGGAAAAATATGAAGCAACTGAAATGTGGTTCTACAGAAGGATGCTGCGGATATCATGGGTCGAGTTTGTGAGCAATGATGAGGTTTTGGAAAAAGTGGACACGAAAAGGAAATTAATACTGAGCATCAGGAAGAGGTAGCTGAAGATCCTGGGACATGCAATGAGGAAAGAGGGCTTGGAGAACCTGATACTAACAGGCCAGATAGAGGGAAAAAGAGACAGGGAAAAGCAGCGGATAACATATTTGAAAGACTTAATCAGGTGGATGATGGAACGAAGGTTGCATGGTGTAACAGGAGGAGGCGTGCTTAGAGCCACCAGGGATAGGGAGACGTGGAAAGTCATGATCGCCTACATCCTGAAAGGAAAGGGCATATAGAAGAAGAAAAATTGCCCAATGAGCTCTTTGTTATGATAAATAAACTTTATGAATTTAAGTGAATTATTAAACTGGTGTCAACATCTTATCAATTTATAATTGCGCTAACAAGATTTAACCTTAAACTCTATGCTGACTGCTTGTTTTCCCGCAATTTTCGCTTGTGAAATTCCGGATCCGTAATTTCCAGGAAACTTTAATTTGAAAAAATTTATATGCAATGTCACTCGCTATCTACTGTCCTTCTTAATAGTCTTTTTGTTCCAACTCATTAGTAAATTTTTTTGTTTCCTAATTTTCCTCATCTTTGTGTGTTAATGATTTGCATAGGGTGAAATCGACTAAAATAGACTTCAGTATATTTTTTTTTTGCATTATATATTTGCCCCAAATTCACTGTTTTAAATTAAGATTAACATATAAATTTCCGGCAGTTTTCTAATTAAGCTTTCGTGTCTCTTAGTTCTCTTTATCTGTCCTTGTACACAAATCCTCCACAACTTTCTGTCCCTCGAAACTGATTGTCAGAATCCTGATGAATAGAGCGAGAAGCAGAATCAGGCCAGAGATAGGACAGGAACAGTGCGGGTTCGTCAAAGACACTGGAACAAGGAACGCCATATTCATGATTAGGATGCTCTCTGAAAGGGCATTACAAATGAAGAAAGACTTGGTACCTATGCTTCATTGATTACGCGAAAGCATTCGACAAAATACGACACAAAGAATTGATGGAAATGATAGGAAACCTCGACATTTTCGGCAAAGATATAAGAATAATCAAGAATCTCTACTGGCAGCAAACGGCCTGCATACGGACAGGTAACGACCTCAGTAGATACACAAAGATAGAAAAAGGCGTAAGACAAGGCTGTGTCTTTTCACCGGATTTGTTCAACCTATACAGCGAGAATATTTTGAGGACCCTAGATGACACACCAGGATTTATTATTGGAGGCCACAACCTGAACAACATAAGATACGCGGACGATACAGTACTGATTGCGGACACGGAAAGGAAACTGCAAGATCTCATACAGAAAGTAGCAGTGGAGAGTGACAAGATGGGACTACAAATAAACTTTAAGAAAACTGAGTGCATGGTCATCAGCAAAAGATACAACCCAAAATGCCAAATACAGGTGGGGGATAACAGAATCAAACAAGTCCAAGAATTTAAGTACCTAGGAAGTGTTCTAACAGGAGATGGAAAGTGCGACACGGAGATCCGAAGGCGAATTGGCATGGCAAAGGACGCGTTCCAGAAGAGGAGCAAAATACTAACACACAGGAAAATCTCAATAGAAAGGAAGAAAAGAGTGCTAGACTGCTACGTGATGTCAGTTCTTCAGTACGGCTGTGAATGCTGGACAATATCATCGAAAATGAGGACAAAACTGGAAGCGGCCGAAATGTGGTTCTACAGAAGGATGCTACGGATATCGTGGACTGAGCATACAAGCAACGACGAAGTGTTAGAAAGAATGGCAACAAAAAGGAAATTGATGCTGAGCATCAGGAAGAGACAACTGAAGTTCCTGGGACATGCAATGAGGAAGGAAAGCCTGGAGAACCTGATACTGACTGGTCAGATAGAAGGAAGGAGAGACAGAGGAAGGCAGCGGATAACATATTTGCAGAGCCTGATCAGGTGGATGACGGAACGGGGGTTGCCAGGAGCAACAGGAGCAAACATACTAAGAGCCACAAGGGATAGGGAGACGTGGAGATCCATGATCGCCTACGTCCTGAAGGGACAGGGCACATAGAAGAAGAAGAAGAATCTTCTTATTTGTCTGAAACCTTTGTTCTTCTTTGATGTGTTGTGTGCCTTTGGGATCTATACGATCATGGCTCTCTACAATTTCCTCTCTTTTACAGCTCTTAATATATTTTGTCTTTTTATTATTTCTCTTAAGCATTTTACTGTCATACATTGTCTGAACCTCGCTACATAGGTTATGCGTTGTTTCTTTATTTCTTTTGTCTTTTATCAGTTTTGTGAATATAAAATTTTTCAAGACGTCTTTTCTCATTATGTGCCTAAAACATTTTCAACTGACTCTTCTTGATGCTAATTTAAAGTCTACTTTGTTTTTCTAATTTCTCTGAAATGTCACCGTTGTTGATATTTTCGGTTAATAGTATTCTGTAGAACCACCTGTCACTTGTTAATTTGTGACGTGATTTCTAGAAGTCACTACCCTATATGAGGTCTGATATCACGTAGGTCTTAAGTACACTTTTCAAAATTGTTAATGCTTTTTTTCCTACTCAAAATTGCGTTCGAATTTCGGTTTGGAAGGCCCTGTCCCCCTCTTTAAAACACTTCACAGCTGTGTAAAACAAACACAATAATGCATTATTATAGATACAACAGGGATATCTGATAAATAATATCTGTATAAGAATATGATAAATTAATTACAAAACATTTAGTTATAGGTGAAATTGAAAATAAATATTTAGATTCTTCTTGTACGTACAATATTTGGGTATTTTTTTAATGTTCGATTATAGTGAAAAGGCTGATTTAATCAGATTTTAATGAAAAAGTTTTTAACTTAGAAAATGTCTTCTAGTTTTGTATTCAAAACTGTTTTGCTGAGAATTATTTCTGTGCTATGTTAATAATTTTTCCTTCAAAAATGATTTTTGGTCAAATATTTCCTTCAAAAATGTATATATATATATATATATATAGATTTTGATTGAGAACCTTCAGATGAAAATCAGGAGCAACCAACTAGACATCACAATAGCATTCAATGCAAGGATTAATGGTAGGTATATAAATGCGCAAAACGGATTTTGGCGAGAAAAAAAACTTTCTGGCCCGACACAGTGAACCAAACTTCCTCGCAGTAGAAGCAGTTACAGATTAAATTCAATCATTTCATTTGAGATAATTTGAAAGAGTGAGACCAGGGAGGTACAGTGTGTTGCTATCTAGAAAGATAGCGCTATCCATTCTAATGGTAGACAAGATGATTCATTATTGTGCTTAAAAGAGAGCAGCTTCGTTTTGGGGGATTTTAAATTTAAAATATATAAAAGAAATATTGCTGGAATAGTGGCGATGAAAACTTAATTTAAAATATTTAAAAGAAACATTGCTTGAATAGTGGCAATGAAAACTTAATTTAATATTTATAAAAGACATATTGCTTAAATAATGGCGATGGAAACTTAATTTTAAATATATAAACGAAATATTGCTTGAATAGTGGCGAAGGAATCTTAATTTAAAATATATAAAAGAAATATTACTCAAATAGTGGCGATGGAAACTTAATTTAAAATATATAAAAGAAATATTGCTTGAATAGTGGCGATGGAGACTTCATTTAAAATATATAACAGAAATATTGCCTGCATAGTGGCGATGAAAACTTAATTTAAAATATTTAAAAGAAATATTGCATGAATAGTGGCGATGAAAACAATGTTTTTTCTATGTTCCTCCAATAAAGTGCCCATGTGGCACTCACGATAGAGGATTGCACGAACGTACGGGCGAAGAAACCTGGAGTTCTTACAGTTATGCAGAAATGATAACGGGTAAGCTTAGTCCTAAAGAGGTCAATATTGGCAAAAGATATTTCCTACTTCCACGAAATAGCAGTTCTTTTAAAGAAGCTGTCCGATTTCTAATTGCTTTTCATTCATGGGAAATGAAGGAAATCAGAAAGGGTTTTCACTGTGTATGCTGCAGAGCGGGTCTAAGTTATAAATGCCACTGGTTGTGGGACTAAAGACAGTAACATATGTATAAAGAAATAGTAATAGAACAGTGAGAGGCACGCTGAGTTTCGTCTGTTGGGGATTGAAAGTAATTCAATAGTAGATACCTGTGTATAAGTTCTTGATTTCATTCAAGGTAGGCAAGTCCAAATATATCAGCAACATGGCATTCTTTGTCTAATTTAGATCTTATAAAGATAGTGTATAGCAGGATTATATTATAATATATAATATATAATATATATATATCTATTATATATTAATAATCATTATAAATGCTACTGGCTGTTGGACTAAAGACAGTAACATATGTATATAGAAATAGTCAACAGAGAGGATTATATTATAATATAATATATTATAATACATATAATATATATAATATATATATATATTTGAATTTGTAATTTTTAGCCTTAATTTTCTTTTGAATTTGAAGATTTTAATTACTGGCATGAGTACTGTTTGCTCTTGATTTTTGCGTTTAAATTTCGTTTCGACTTTATCTAAGTTATAACTTAATCTTTTTTTTTGTTTTTATTGGAGTAGATAGTACCCACTATCACCCGGTTTTACACTCCCCCCAATTCTTTTGAACGGGAGTAGAGGTGATTTCCTTGTTTCTTTTTTAGGAAGGGGTTTTCGGTTCACTTTCATTCTACTTCGGGTTTAGCATTAGTTCAGCTGGAAGCTCTTTGCAGTTATTGAGTATGGTGGCAACGCCTCCCATTCAGAGCTGAGTTTTTCGTTCCTGGTTATCTTTCCCTCTCCAGAAGGACTCCAATGTCCATATGCATGGGCTTGGTGTTTATATCAGCGAACACCTACCTCCAGCCAAGGTAACATCTCTCGAATCCCTGCCTCACGCTTTCATGAGCTTCCGTCTCTCACTTCTCAGATCGATTAACTATCTCTTCTTCTTCTACCGCTCCCCCTCCACCTCTAAATGTTCGTTCATTTTTTTTCTTTTTTTTTTTCATTTGGAATAAGTAGGCTAAACTATCGCCCAGTTCACAGACCACCCACGTCTATTGAACAGGTGAGGAGGCTCATCTCTTGTTCCCTGTTTAAGATGTGGTTTCCGGCTTTCTCTCTTCCAATCTTTTCACTCTTCTCTATATTTTTTCCAATTGAAGTAGATAGACTAAACTATCGCCCGGTTCATACTCCACCTCCGTCTATTGAACAAGCGAAGAGGCTCATCCCTTGTTCCCTGTCTAGGATATGGTTTCCGGCTTTCTCTTTTCCAATCTTTTCACTCTTACGTAGCACCCTGCACATCAGTGGCGTTACCGCCTTGCTCGGGGTGATATGATTAATATATATATATATATATATATATATATATATATATATATAATATATTTTTAAGGATTATAAATATCACATGTTGTGGGACTAAATACAGTGACATATGTATACAGAAAGGGTAATGATAGAATATAGCACGATGACATATTAATATAATATATTTTAATATATATATATATAATGATTATGAATGCCGCTTGTTGTGGGACTAAAGACAGTAATATATGTATATAGGAATAGTATAAACAGAGTATAGCAGGATGATATAATAATATAATATATTATAATATATAAAATATATAATATATACAATACATATATTATATATATATGTATACATGAAATTATTAATGATTATAAATGCCACTGGTTGTGGGAGTAAATACAGTAACATATGTATTTAGAAATAGTAATAGAACAGTGAAAGGCATGCAGAGTGTTCTTCTGTTGTAGAGACTTTGTAATATTGAAAAAAATTCAAGAGTATATGCCAGTGTATACGTTCTTGAATTCATTCAAGGCTTGCCTACCTTAAATGAAATCAAGAACTTATTCAGATATATCAGCAACATGGCATTTTTGTCTGTTTTATGTCTTATAAAGATAAAGTATAGCACGATGAAGTAAGATACTTTCTCGTGCAGTAAAACGAAAAAACATTTTCCCAGCCTGTTTAGCAATTATATGTTTAATTTTGGTCTGAGGTCTATAGAGGTGTTCAGTCGCAATATTTATCAAATTCATGGAGCCTCCTTAAAAGGAAAGACATACATCATGTTCAGAGTTTGGTTGGTGGTGATAGAAGGTTAATTGTTTGGTTTTCACTTTATTGAATTTTACGAGCCAATCATTTCTTCATTGAGCCTAGGTATTAACAGAGATGATGAATGGATCGGTTCTAGTCTTCCAAATTTTGAAGGTGGGGTTAGACTACTGCACCTAGAGACGTTAGGTCAGTATATCTATTAACGAATGATTGTACATCAGGTACCATTGGGACTCGGGAGCTTGTGGTGTTTGCCCTGTAAACCTGGTGGCAATTATACTACAACTTGTTCCGCTGAAACAGTGGATCTAGTGGTACTGGGCCTTTATATTGAGGTTAGTTTGTGTATCTGGTGATGGTGAGCCTCGGAAGCGTGTGGCATTTGGCTTGTACATCTAATGAAATTTAAAGTCGGTAACTGTGGAATTGTGACTCTACATCTGGCGATGTTACTGTTTAACTTGTGTTGCTGGGGTAGTGCATGAGGTGGCGCTGAGACTCGTTAGCTGTGCTTATGTGTCTGTATATATAGCGATGTCTTGACCATATATCTTGGGTCGATGATACTGTTTAACTTTTGACGCTGAAACTGTGCATCTTGTGGTGACAGACCAGTATATTTAGTGGTGCCGGTTTGGACATCAGGTAGCGTGAGAATTTTTTATTTTTTATTTATTTATTTTTTAATCATTTCACCCCAAGCAAGGCATTCTACTGCCACTATTGCGCATGGGGCTACATAGGGGAAGGTAAAGAGTAGGAGCGGTTAGATGGAGGAAATGTCAGAAGAAAGGTGATAGATGGGTAAGGATACCAAGCATGAGGGTTGGGCAGGTGGGAAGAGTGTTTGACAGTATGGGAGCGAGTTAGTGTGTTAAGAGGTGTCTATTGACCTTACATGTAAACTCCTGGAGATTGTAGCCTTAAGGGAAGCAATCATGTGGAAGGGAATTCCACAGTTGGGAAGTGCGAGAAAAGAAACTGTAGAGTAGAAGTTGCGGTTGCATTTTATCGGTTTTACTGTAAAAGGGTGGGATCTAGTTGCTAATCTAGTTTCTCGTGCAAATTTGTATCTAGGGGCAAAGTGAAAGTATTTATAGAAGAGACACAGAAAAGCCATGTCGCGCCGGTGAGAGAGAGACTTCAGGCGGTCTGCCAAGTTGATATCGATCACATTACAAACCCTCCGCTGTACATTGACGAGAAGCCCGAGGAGAATAGCAGGGGCACCCGACCAGTTATGGCAGCAGTATTCAATGCACGGGCGGATGGTAGATTTATATATGGGCAGGATAGATTCAGACCGAAAAAACTTCCTGGCCCTGCACAGAGACCGACTTTCATAGCAGCGATTTAGCAATGGATTCGATATAGTCATTCCATTTTAGGTCCGCTGTAAGAGTCAAACCAAGGAAGCGGAATGTTTTACCCTCTGGGAGGCAAGCCTTGTCCATGCTAATGGGAGGTAAGTGCGATTGTCTATGATGGTTAATTGATAGTAGCTTTGTTTTAGGAGCATTAAAATTTATGAGCCATTTCTTACCCCAGTCCACTACGAATTGGAGGTCCTTTTCAAGCTTTTTCGCCTACACCAGATTTTTGGTTGAGGCGAGAGTAAACTGTGATGTCATTGGCGTACATACCTACTTGGGATCTTATGGAATCAGGGAGGTCATTAATGTATATCAAAAAGAGCGTAGGACCTAGGATAGAGCCTTGAGGGACACCCGCGTTCGTATGGTAGTTCTGGGAGGCATGTTCGTTTAATACCACCTTCATTGTGCGGTTAGAGAGGAATGACTGGATTAGTTCAAACAAATGTCCAGTTATACCATAGCTCCGCAGTTTGCATAGAAGGCCAGCATGCCAATCTCTGTCGAACGCTTTATAGATATCCAAGGCAACGGTTCGGGCTTCACCATTCCTGGTCTAGTGCCTGATACACGTACTCGGTAATGATCGTTAGCATATCAGCAGTAGACCTGGTGAAGCGGAAAGATGCTGAACCACCTCGGCGTTGATAATGGCTTCGAATTCTTTGCCAAAGATCGGAAGAAGGCTGATAGTTTGGTAATTTGTGGGGTCCGAGGGTTCTCAAGTGTATTTAAATATAGGAACTGCAGAGGAAGATTTCCAACAGGCAGGAAAGCAGGAGGCAGATAGGCAGAAGTTGTAGAGCTTAGAAAGGACAGAGGAAAATTCAGGGGCACATTTCTTTAAGACTATGATTGGGATTCCGTCACCTCCGCTCGCTTTGTTAGGGTCAAGTTTTGAGATTATCTTAGAGACAAGCGAGGGTATAATGTGGACGTCATTCAGTTGTGCCTCAGTTCTAGGTGGGAAGTCGGGTGTAAAAAATCCAGACGTGTCCAGACTCGAATTGTTCGAGAATCTGCGGGCAAAGCATTCAGCCTTGTCCGCTGGGGAGGTGAGGAGCTCAAATTTGTTTATTAGTGGGGGTATTGTGGACTTGCTCTTGTTAAGTAGTCTTTTACAGAGTCGCCAGTAGTCTTTGGCGTCGAACTTAGAGGATGCTATACGTTGCTTTATTCTGACAGCAAACAACATCTTAGCTTCATTAAGTATCTTTTTACACTTATTACGAGCTGAAGCGAAGAGGCGCCTGTTTTTGTAAATGATTCCGGTGGGCAATGGCGGCCGAGCAAGCGGGCGAGAACCATGGAGACGAATGAGATTTAAGCTGAAATTTCCTGGTAGGGATGAAAGCACCGATGCCAGCCTTAACCCAGGAGGAGACCTCGGATGCACATTCTTCGACGGGAAGTGTAAAAACGTTGTTCTATGGGACATCACAGAGGAAGTCTCGGAACGAATCCCAGTCTGCTCTTTGGAAGCAGTAGGATATTCTACTTGTCTTGGTTTCTTGATTCGGGTGGAAGTGAAATGAAATGTTGACGGAAACTACGGTGTGGTCAGAGTTACCGAGCGGGTAGAGTTGTCTGGTAGTGCAAGAGTCTGGGATGGAAGTGAAGCAGAGGTCTAGCAGTGAGTCCTTTCCGTTAGGGTTGTCGGAGAAACGCGTGGGGAAGTCCACCACTTGCGTAAGGGATTGGGTGATTGAAAAATTCATGGTATGGACACCAACGGGGTCGGTGACAGAGTTCTCCAGCCACTTGTTGTGGTGGGCGTTAAAGTCACCAAATAAGAATATATGTGCAGAGGGATGGGAAGAAATGGCTTTGTCGATATTCTCAGAGATGCTGTTAAGTAACGAACTGTCAGGGGAGGAAGGGGAGCAGTAGAGAAAGAAGAGATAGGTAATCGAGCTTAGAAGTGAGAGGCGGAAGCACATAAAAGAATGATCCGGGGATTCAAGGGATGTCCTCCTAGCTATGGGAAGGTGTTCGCTGACATACACACCAAGCCCATGCATATGAACATTGGAGTCCTTCTTGAAGAGGGGAAGGTACCCAGGAACTTAAAACTCAGAAGAGGGGATAGAAGGGTTAAGGTTAATTCCACACAGGGCTAAGATATCAGGTGATTTAGTGTGACGGAATGAATCTACGCTGAGGCAGTTAGTGCGGATACCACGTATGTTAGTGTAAGAGATGCAGACGGGTTGGGACGTTTTCAGATTAGCTGGTTTAGCTTTGCTATTATGCTTGCTTTTTTCCATAGTGATTCAGTTAAGGAGAGGTTTTAGAATAGAATCAGTCGGTCACTTGTTTGCAGCAAACGGTCTATAGTATCAACACCACCAGACCGAAGAGTAAACCATTACTCCTCAACAAGAAGCTTCTAGAGTTCACCCAGTACATCTGGTAGCTCTAGATTTGTTGATCTTATATGATAATCTAGAAACTGTGACATTCGGTCTGTACAGCTGACAGACTTGGAATTCGGTCTGGTGGTGTTGATACTATAGACCTTTTGGTGTGGGGACTGTAGGGATGTGCTTGAATACATATGATGACGGCCATACTGTTCAACAAGTACACCTGGTAATGGTTGGTTTGTACATCCCCTGGCGTTGATGGAACTGTGCATATGGTAGCGTAAGGCCAGCATATTTATTACCATTGGCAATAAACATCTGGTGGTATTGAGGGTCGAAATTTTGTGTTGATGGTCTGTGCATAACTGGTGCCGATGTCAGTGTACATATAACAGGGGGTGGAGGTGTATATGTATTGGCGATTATACTCTTCTGGAGACAATGATATTACTAACCCGATAGCGTCGGAACTGTGTATCTGGTGTCGTATGGACGTTATGTATATTGACAGTACATCGGGTAATGTTAGGCCCTGGAAGCTTGTGCTATTTCTGGTGACATTTGGACTCTGTATCCGCACCGCTGGACAATGATTCACGTAGCGTTAGGCCACTATATCTCGTGGAGTTGGGACTATACATTTTTGGCTTTTGTAGCTCTGTAACTTTGTCGATGTTTCTGGAGATATATTGGCGTTTTGAGTGTACATCTGGCAGCGATAATACGGTTCAGCTTACGGCTCTGAAAGTGTGCATCGTTTGGCGTTGGTTCCAGCATATCTAGTGGTGTTGCGACTGTATATATTGGCGTTCAATTTCGGAAGATTGTGGCGTTTAGTCTGTACATTTGGTGGTCTTCGTAATGTACATCTTGTGGCGTTTGAATAGTACATCTAGTCGTGATTATAATGTTCCAATTATGGCCTTCTGACTGCATGTATAACGGCGTTTGGACTTGGTATCTCTGCCTTGTAGCTGTACATCAGTTGGCGATGATGCTTTCACTCATACGAATGTCTAAATTTGACTAGACTATTTAAGAATACGGCACTATCTTTTAAGTTAATGTTTCAGTTTTCTAACAATTTACTGTGTTTAGCGAAACTACTCCCAATAGTAATCTTCTATGTTCATTTTCCTTATCTCCTATACTAAATTTACTGTAAGTGGTCTATACATCCATGTAATCATATTGTTTATTATTTACTAATTTCAAATTCTCGACTACCAGTATACATATAATACAACCTTGTATAAGTTGTCATTATTTTCCTATAAAAGACTTTCCGAAAACAGCGTGAGGTAACGTATCTATAAAGAAGTGTTATAAGAAAGCTTAAAATTCAGTGCATGTCATTTTGTCAAAGTGCAAACAACTTCGGTCATCAAGGCGAAGGAAAGTGTATTTGCGGGGAATTTTACCGCACTACCTTATTCAAAAGAAATTTTCAGTTGAAGCACACAAACTTTTTGTTGAAAATTATAGAGACCATGCTCATTCGGAAACAACAGGCAGCGATTTGTTTGTCTCTTCAAAAATAATGATTTTTATTTTAAAGATAAAGAAAGCTCTAGTGAACCGAAAATTCGTAAAGTCGAAGAATTGGATGCAAGACTCATGCCATACTCAAGCTGAACATGCAGAATCTGTAGAAGTTAAGACCATATGACAGTTTCGAAATGTTTGAAATTATTTAAAATTAGTAAAAATAAAGGACACTGGATGCCATACGAGTTAAACCCGAGGATTGTCGGACGTTGGCTTGTCACGTGTGAACAGCTGCTTCAACGGCAGAAAAGGAAAGTATTCTTTGCATCGTATCGTGACCGGCGATGAAAAGTGGATACACTACGATATCAGTAAACGTATATAATCGTGTGGTGATCCCCATTATGCATAAACATCGTCGGCAAAGCCGAATATCCATGGTTTAAAGCTTCTGCTCTACATTTGGTGGGATCTGCTCGGTATAGTATATTGTAAGTCACTCAAACCGACCGAAACAATCACATAAGTTTGCTATCGACTGCAACTGGTGCGTTTGAGCCGAGAAGTGAAGAAAACACGGCCACAATTTGAGCATAGATATGACACTGATTTTGCAATAAGAAAACGCTAAGCCACATGTGTCAAAACGGGTAAAGATCTACTTAGAAACGCTTAAATGGAAAATCCTACCCACCCATTCTATTCACCATATATGGCTCCGTCTGATTTTCACTTGTTCCTATGGATGACACACCGTCTGGATGAGCAGCACTTTCATTCTTATAAGATGCCAAAAAATAGGTCATCGTTAGCCTCAAAAGAGGTGTCGTTTTTCCGACTTAGAATTCAAATGCTGCAAGAGAGTCGGAAAAATAATGGCACGTGATGGGCAATATTTTATTGACATTTTTCTTACTAATTTTTGTAATAAGAACATTGTTTTTCATGAAAAATCAGCACGAAAATATTCAAGTTTTAATATATAGAGATGATATTCCGTTCAAAATATGTTCACTTTCAAGAACTATCTTTGCATTCAAAATCTATTGGGACTCAAATTATTTCCAGACAGCAAGTATATCTTATACATTCAATGATGGAAAAACCCAGTGAACCACAAGAAAGTTTTATGTCTAAAGAGAAACAAGAAAGACACTAATAATTATAATCTGAAACAGACAGTGGAACATTTTTCAGACACATAAAGAGAAAAAAAGTCTTTGAGGGTTTGACCACTGTGTGTCATAATTAAGGAAAAAGAAAAAAGCAGAAGTCATACAAGCACGTATATTTAGCGTATGGGACTTATTCAGGGGGAACGTATTCTTAACGTATTCTTAAATAGTTTAGTCAGATGTAGACATTCATACGATTGTGATGGATGCTGTCAGACTTGTTAAGAAATATTTAAACTCTCAAACGTGTACAAACGTTTTATTTTTCACATCGATTATTAAATTTGACATTAAGGGGAATAAATCCTGTAGTCATTAACGAGGATGTCCCATCATTGAACAAGGGTTACGAAATTTTAAACAAAGTCAGTCAGTTAAGTGCCATTCGCGATAGGCGCTTGGGCGATCATGTCTCGAAATAGACATGACTGACTGGACAGAAGATTATCCCGCAGTAGGTTGCCATTGCTTTCTGCGGTAGACTGGTTGCCGACCAAGACTATAAGACCCAATCTGTCCTGTTATTTAACCCATAACTGGAGGGAAGAGACGGATTTATACCTTTCCCAAGGGTATTTGCGCGTAAGTCAATACAGTGGATTCAACTGGAATTCGAACTCGGTTCCCCGATTTCTCGTTCCGAGCCGATATCCACTGCGCCACAACGCACATAGACGTATGCCAAATAGCGGAAATGGCTTCGATTGAGAAAATAAAAAAGTGTATATTTCACCTATTGATCTGCACACTCGAGAAACTTTAGTATGGAAATTGGGCCCTCAAAGATTTTTCGAACTTTATCTATTGGAAGTTGACATATGAATTTGGTTGTGGCGTTGAGCCTGTGAATATTGAGACGTTGGGCCTCCGAAGGTACTGATTTGTGTTTTTATATTTGGGATCATTGTGATTGTATATCTAGTGGTGTTGAGACTTAGAAATTCGGAAAGTTGGGCCAAAGTATTTGATGGCACAGTTCCACGAAAGTCACAGTACCCGACACGCCCCCTAAATGAAATATATTCATTTTTAAATAATCATCAATCTAGTCATTTCGCTGAAAAGAGATTGAATAATTGCATCTCCCATGGTTATTCAAGCAAAACAAGTTTTCGAAAATGACGCAATTCAAAGCAAACCAGTATTTCAGAGATTCATAATTAAAAGAAGATCTATTTTCTTGCAATTTATGATTCCTTTATTTGGAGAATAGCATCAATAACAAGACAGTCGTATTTAGATGTAAATAATTGCCAAATCTAATACACTTTAGCAGCAAAAAAAACCCATTAAATTTAGAGTTCTTCATTAAATTAAATATTCTAATATCCTATATATAGTTGAGCTTGTTCCTCTGTCAGTGCCTGAGATAACATGTTCCCTAAGCCTTGTAATCACATGTCCTACCTACTAATGCGTTTTTTTATTGGTTTACTTCCATCTAACTTCATGTGGGTTTAGTGTCAATAAATCACATTGAAGATTGTAGTGAGTCACTAATTATTTTGTTCGGCATTATTTGCTTCAAGTGGGAAAAAATCATTTCTAATAATAAATAAAAGAAAGAAAGTTTGAAAAAAAAAGTACGGAATGATTGAAAGAACGAATGATCGAAAGAAAAATTTTAAAAAATTCATAGAAGGAAAGAAAGAATGAGTGAATAAAATAAAAAAATGTTTAAACGAAAGGAATAAAGAAATACTGAAATAAATAAAAATCGGAGGAGAGATTGAAAGAAAAAAGATTAAAAAAAAAGAAAAAATTTAAAGAAAAGACAAGAAAGACGCAAAGAAAGAACGTGGGGCCGTGGGAGAATATCACTCCATCATACATTTATCACATGAAGCAGTAAATATTAAACTCTTGTCAATTTTTCTCTTATGAAATAATAACATACATTTTTACTTATGTTTGTTATTGAAATTATTTGTTAAAGTTTGTTAAGCTCAAATTTTTTTCAATGCAATAAAGCAATTTTAACGAGTAATGTACTTGCAACGATATCATTCAATTAATAAAACAAAATTTATAATTCATTAAAAAAATCAAAAGAAAAAACCGTGAGTTTTCTTGGGTAATTATCCTTTGATATAAAAATTAATTGCTCTGTTTTTCTTTTGCCAATCGTTCGTCGTGGTTGATTATGCCGGCTAATTGAAAATGTTTGTTGTATTAAGAAATTATATTTCTTATGTTTTCTTAATGGAATTGGTTACCGATACAAAAAAGGGTTTGTCGTGGAGATTCATCTACTCCTACACAAACGTTATCATAAAGCTATAAAGTGAGGTTTCTCCTTCCAGCTAAAACTCAGGTAGCAACTCATATATTGCTCTCTCGTGACAAGCAGTCAAGGAGGAGAACATTCGGGGATTAAAAACGGGTTGTGTCTGGATCTAAGAACCCTACCTAGAAAAATCCTACTCCCTACTGAAGCCACAGCAATTAGCATTCTGATGATTTGACCCAAGACTGTACGAAGATTCTATACCGTTAACAGATTTTACTAACAAGCTAATATTTTCGAAACAGATGTGCGAGAATTTTCCAGATATAACACATGCGACTAATTTCAGGTTATAATATCTAATCAATACAACACATCATTATGGCCTTAAGGATTAAAAGAATATATATATATATATATATATATATATAAGTACAATACTTAGTAAATAATGAAATATTACTATTTCTTCTTTCAGGACGTAGACGATCATGGATTTCCACTCGGCTTTATCTCTTGTAACTCTCAGTAAGTTTTCTCTTGGTATCTCTTCTAAGCCATCTCCCCAACCATTTGCTCAAACTAACAAGTACGTCTCGCACTGCTTTCACCTGTCTCACCTTTCTTTTATCCGACCTGTGAGAATTAAGTCCCCCGAAACGTGTCCCAGGAAACCAATTTGTCTTTTCTTGATATTTAGTATGTTTTCTTCACGTTTGCACACTTTCCAATACCTCATCGTTGCACACGTGTTCCGTCCATGGTATCCTAAGCATCATTCTGTAAAACTACATTTCTACTGCCTCAAGCCTCTCCTTCATCGTTAATGAAATCGTCACACAGAAGGACAGTTTATCGCATAGCAATCCAGCACTATTTTCTTTACTTCCAATGAGATTTTCCTGTCTTTCAATACTTTGCTTAGCTTCTGTAATCCGTCTTTGGCCATGCCAATGCCTCTTTGGATCTCCATGTCGCACTTTTTATCCTATGTCATACACTTACCATGTATTTTAATTATTTTACTTGTTTTATTCTAGATTGTCCGATCTGCAGTTGGCATATTGGGCTCCTCGTTTTGCTGACGACCATATATTATGTTTTCTTGAGGTCTATGTTCAGTCTTTTATTTTGACTTTCTTTTGCTAAAATCACAACCGTGTCATCCGCGTATCTGATATTGTTGAGATTGTGGCCGCCAATGACGAATCCTGACAAGGCTTTTATTTCTCTCATAATTGCTTCGCTGTACAGGTTTAAAAGATCCGGGGAGAAAACACATCCTTGTCTTACGCTCCTTTGTATATTTTATACCTGCTGAGTTCACTTCCTATCCGCACACAAACGGTTTGCTGCCAATATAGATTCTTGATTATCCTAACGTCTTTTCCAAAAATGTCGAGATTGTTGAGCATATGTATCATATCCTTGTGTCCTACTTTGTCGTACGCGTTCGCCTCGTCTATAAAGCACAGATAAAGGTCCTTCTGCATTTTTATTGCATTTTGAGCATGAATATTGCATTCCTCGTTCAGGTATTTTTAACAAATCCACATTGTTCTTGTTTTATCTCTGGTTTTCGTTATCCGTTATGTATAACATTGGGGTCATTTATTGATCTCATCCCATTTTCTGAAAGATTTTCTCAAACATCATGAAAAAAATATATAATGTACTTGATGAACATTTGAACGCTCACGAATTTTGGCATGGAATATTTACGAGAAATATGTGCACATTGTAAAAAAAAACTAATATGAAATTTTCATTAACCATAAAAAACACAGTATTAACACAATTATAATAATACTACTTTTTAAACAGAAAGTAGGTAATATATAATAAGAATTTTAATACATTTCATCATGGATTTATTGAACAATGTTTTACTCGTATATTATGGAGCCAAATCGGACCATAAAATAAGTTCATAATAGCTACAAAGACATCCACTAGTAACAAGGAACACTGGTACATATTGTAATAGGCAAAAAGAACAATATAAATATTGTACTTGATCGTAAAGGAAGTCTCATTTAGATGCAGAAAATCAAATACTAATATCTCTATATAAAAAAGAAGATACACAACAAAAAAACGACAATACACCAGTCCAAGTAAATATTTCTCTAAACTCTGGTATTTGTAAAAATCAAGAACATATTGTGCAATTTTATCATTTTTTTTGTGGGGGGTAAATTTTACACAAATCATTTTATTGATGTCATGATCGTTCACTTCCAGGTGTTCTAGTTTCAGAAGCTCAGCTCAATACGGTGTCTAATTCTTGGTAAAGGTTTTCCGTGCTCTTTATATCCTATGATAATGCTGTATGATACCCATGGTAATTTTTCTTTAAAAGGGTTAATCTGCGTTCGGTAGACCAGCAAAAACGGCATCTATATTCTGCAAAGCTGATAGATTTTTTTATTCTATATAGTTTTGACCCGGAAAAAAAAGCGTGGGGGAGAACCTTTTGCAAACTTTCGATATAGATAGATATTTTTGAAATTATTTTTGATCGATACTCGTATTTAAGTAGATATTCTGTTTATAATCAAACAGTATATATATTTATTTCTACCGGCCTAATTATTTAAGATAAATTTTTGTTACGAAGATGTGTGTTAGGATTCGAACCTGCGACCCCTATCCATAATTGATCTGGCGCGTCTTAGAACTCTTGACCACGACTGACCAACAGTCTGAACGACGTCAAATCAAGCCTATGTAACAGAATTTTCGATTTTACGTAAATAATCATATCTGCACTGAAATACATTGTAATGTCAACAAATGTAAACATGGTACAGACATTGACGAACATTAACGAAATGGTTATAAACAACCGACAATTTGAAATTATTTGTTCGAACATTATTTTTCATCATTGCTCGTATTAAATAGATATTTTGTTTATAATCAAACAGTATATATATATATTTCTACTGGCCTGATTATTTACGATAAATTATTGTTTAAAAAATGTGTCATTCGGCAGGATTCGAACCTGCGACCCTATATAAATATAGTATCGATCAGAAATAATGTTCAAACAAATAATTTCAAATTGTTAGTTTTTTATAAACATTTCGTTAATTTCTGTAACATAGTTATTTTGGTTTACCTCTCAAAGCAAAGACGAGAGATTTTATAATCGTCATATTCAATTCTTGAGATGTTTAGTGCGTTAAGTTTAAAATGATAAAATATATTTTGTGTTTTTAGACTATACAATCTTATCAAATATACTTCATATTAATGAGTGTGACAACTTCACTTATATTTTTTGTCAAGATTAAAATGGGTTAAATTTTACCGATTGACAACCTGACCTAATAGTTACATTTTTACCCAATAAGAACCAGATCAAAGGTACCTTTTTTCCTCAAGTAAACCAGGGACTGAGTATAAGATTACGAATTAAATATAATGTAGGATAATTTTAGCTTTTTGCTCAAATATAACAGGATAAATGTTGACCTTTTGACACAAGTATAAAACAGGGCAGTGTTTCCCTCCTAATCAGGTCTAAACCCAATCAGCGTTTATCTATTGACTGAAGTATAAACCGAGTGAATGTTTATCATTTAACTCAATCTAAATCAGGATCGATGTTGACCTTGTGACCCAAGCATAAAACGAACCGTTGCTTATCTTCTCAATCAATACTTCGACATATAGATGAAATCGTTGCATTATATCAATACTTCGACATATAGATGAAATCGTTGCATTATATCAATACTTCGACATATAGATGAAATCGTTGCATTATATCAATACTTCGACATATAGATGAAATCGTTGCATTATATCAATACTTCGACATATAGATGAAATCGTTGCATTATATCAATACTTCGACATATAGATGAAATCGTTGCATTATATTAAATTAACTAAATTTAAATTTCCTAATCTATCGTGCTATAAATTCAAGTTTCATCCACAGTTTACTGCTGAATTATCAAATTCAATATTGAAAACTACTCTTAAAATTGACGGATCTTCACATCTAAAAATGCTATTTTCCACAAATATGTCTTTTTCGAAAGATGACCAATCACTTTGATAGAATTTATTAATAGGAAATAATCTTCGCTTTATATATGTATATGTCTGTATATAGACGTGTATATCTGATTCAATGCTGTGCTATGTCTCTTCAGGGCATGTATAATATGCTACATTAGAACTGCTAAAGAAACAGGGATTGGGAAGAAAAGTGGAAAGACACAGTACGCAGAGACACAAATGTGTGGTAGTTCTGGTGGGGCATGCATATACCCAAGGCAGTTGGTTAGATTAACTGAGTCTGTGGTTGAAGCCAATTATAAAAATTTACTCTTTCAGAATTCCTTATACCCCAAAAATGTAGCTTATTTACTGAATGACCATCGTATTTTAAGATACGTTTGTGTAAATTTTTGTAAAAATATGTGATAAAATGAGATATGAGTGTTGTTTCGGTTTTGTGTTATACATCGTACCCTGTACTTATAATTTCTAATTTGCTAAAAAGAAATATTTGATTTGGCGTGTGGACACAGCTGCCTTCAAAATAATTACCTCTTGCCGGTGTAGAGATCTTAATTATTTTAATCAGCCTTTTTTGCGTATTTTACGTCACGACTTTGTTCATTTTTTATTCAAGGTGTGAGTAGATATCCGTTCAGCACAGCTGGTTTCTATTCCGTTTCATATTGTTTATTGAAAAGACATGGCTGCGATCAATGTAGAACAACCGGTCGTCGAATTCATTGATTTATATATCATTCTTATGTACGTTGCATGCACAACAAGATTTGGTAAGATATTTTTGTTTTTTGTTTTGTCTTATAAGTTACTAGCAGTATAGCCCGGTGTTGCTCGGGTGTAATGAAAGCTTTAAAACTAATCCATGGTCCTGGAGCTCAGACTCTTTGGACGTTGGCACGAAAGACTAAAAAGCAATAGTTGTTTCCAGTTAAAGTAAAACCGTAGACTGAAATAAAAATGAATGGATGTAAGTCAAATTTTTATTTCCTGTTAACGATATTAAATAAGTTTTTTTCGTCGTAAACTGATCAGACCTAGTTGGATATCGGGGTATCAAGTTCCAATATCGGGGTGGAATTGGGAAAAATAAGTCGCCATAACCTGAGAAAAAGCCTAAAGAATATTGGTGTGACGTTTGGTGAGAATCAGATAAAAATTGTGGATGTATATAAAGTACATACAGGCAGATAAACAGACAAACGCACAAACATCTTGCCTTTTATTTATATATATTATCGATTTTCTGCACTATTGTACGAACTGCAACCTTGAAACTTCTGAATATCGTTTCTTAAGTCTTTGTCTCTGAATGTCTCAAATTTGATTAAAATCAGACCACTCCTTCTATAACCAGATTTTTTTCGATTATCGATTTTCGATATTTATCAGGGGTAGCTCGACACAAAACCTAGCTAAAAACACTCGCAGATGCTTATCGTACAACTCTGTAAATTTTCAAGAAAATCGGTTCAGCCGCTTCGGAGTTGATAGGTAACGGACACACACGCACACACACACATACCCACATACACACACAAACACACACATACACACATACACACACAGATACACACACAAAGTTCCATTTATAAATAAGTTTAGATTCTTATGTATGTTGCATGCACAACAAGATAATTTAATTTTTTTTTCTATAAGTTATAATTTCTGTGTACTTAGATAATTTTAACCGTATTTCTTAATTTCTGTAGTCGTCAAGTTAACTATGGAACGGGGGTAAGCAAAACTATTTCGTATTGATCTAAACGTTAATTTTTAGTTGATGATTATCTTAAAGTTGTCATACCTGATTTTTGTATATTATTTTGTTGAACAGTAATTAATTTCACTTTTCCTGAAAATCTAAAAATGCTAGAAGCCAATCATATTTACTCAATAAAAATGAGGTTTTAATTCATCTGTTTAAAGGTTAAAGAGGAAATCATATTGAACCCTGTAACCTTGCTTTTTACCCTTCCTAGAAAACATTTAAAAGGTTAATTATTGTTGATGGATGTACGGTGTGGTTCAGTGTATATCGGCTCGTAACGAGAAATTGGATAACAGTGTTCGAATTCCAGTTGAATTTGCTGGATTCACTTACGAGCAAATAACCTCGGTTTTCCCCCACCTATGGGTGACATAGCAAATCAAATTTGATCTTATAGCCTTGGTTAGCAACCAGTATACTGCAGAAAGTGATGGAAAATTACAGGAAAAATTTCTTCCCATCCAATCATTCATGAAATGATCGTCCAAGTGAATAATGTCACTTAACTAACAGACTGTAATAAAGTATCCGTAAAATTAAAGACAACTAGCCATAAATATATAGTTTTAAATTTTCATTTACAATGTAATGAACTCTTAAATAACCTAATGTGTTTTATGGCGCAGTTGATAACGGCTCGGAACGAAAAGTCTGGTAACCGAGTTCGAATTCCAGTTGTATTCTCTTCATTCACTTCCGTTCAAATACATTTGAGAAAGGTATTAATCCGATTCTTCCCCCCAGTTATGAGTTAAATAACAGAACAGATTGGGTTCTATAGCCTTGGTGGCAACCAGTCTATCGCAGAAAGTAAAGGCAACCTACTGCCGGATAACCTTCTGCTCAGTCAGCCATGTCTCTTTCGAGACATGATCGCCCAAGCGTGTATCATGTATGGCTCTCAGCTGACTAAAATAGACTAATCTTCATATCGCAAAATAATTTCTTGGCAATATTCCTTAGATATTCTGAGCAGTTAGTAAATAAGAATTGTAAAAATAGCGATGCCCAAAACAAATATTTTAATGTTGGTAGACTATTTCAAAAATGACCTAAACAGTCAGCAATGAATTCAGAAATAACAAAATGCTAAATACTACCCTCGGGGAAAATGTAATAAAGCGGAAATTGAAAAAAAAATAATATAATTCAAACGCTTCAGCTTTAGGATTCAAATAGAAAATTAAGTTTAATTTTTGTTTTTCGGTTACTGAGTAAGTATTTTGGCTTTTAGCATAATTCTTTTCTAATAAATAAGTTTTCACCTAAATATAGTCGCTTTTATTTCGCAGTCATTAACGCATTATTTTCCAAAGATTTTTCTTTCATATTTTTCGAAATCCGTCAAATCCGAAATTATTAAATCTATTCAAAAATTAAAAATATTTCTGCTGTAAATACAAGACATATGTGGACCTTATATTAATAGGTTGAGTAATTTAATAATCACTCAGTTAATGTGCGTTGTTGTGAGAGAAATCAGGGAGCCGAGTTTGAATTCCAGTTGAATTGCTTTCATTCACTTTCGCGCAAATACCCTTGAGAAAGGTATTAATCCGTCACTTCCCTCTATTGGCTAAATATACAGGATAGATTAGGTTCTATATCAGTGGCTGGCAACCAGTCTATCTCAGAAAGCAATGGCAATCTACAGCGGGATAATCTTCTGTCCAGTCAGTTATGTTTTTTTCGAAACATGATCGCCCAAAGCGTGTATCACGTATGGCACTTAACTGACTGACTGAATATAATAGTTGAAAACATGATTAAAGCTTCTACTGGTCATAAAGGGGGAATCGGTTTCCTCTTGTTAAAAAGTAGTAAACTGGTCCCCCACTAATTACTACTTAATAAAATAATACATCTCTTCCTTCTCTAGCTATAGGCTAAATAATAGGGCAGATTGGGTTTTATAGCCATGGATGGCAACCAGTCTACCGCAGAAAGTAATGGCAACCTACTGCTGGATAATCTTCTGCCCAGTCAGTTATGTCTTTTTCGAAACATGATCACCCAAAGCGTGTATTACATATGGCACTTAACTGACTGACTAAATTTAATAAAATCTGAAAGAGTGGAATGTTACTTCAAAACACAGTGTATGATTTAAGAATTATACCATAAATATATATAGTGTTCAAGAAATTATTAAGACGAATATCAACATCTTTATTGTTTTGATAGCACAAAGTTTCAAATAGGTTTTGCTACATTATTCATGTATGAGTAAGAGCTTTATTTTGAAGAGAAAAACAGTTTTTTAATCTTGGTATCTCTTTTTTTCTAATTAAATTAGGGAAGAAACATATTAATAATTTTCACAAGGGTATTTGCGCGGAGGTGAATTCGTTGCATTCACTTAAGCGCAAATAATCTTGGGAAAAGTATTAATCCGTCAGTTCCCTTCAGCTATGGTTTATATAACAGAACGGTTTTGATTATATAGCCTTGGTTGTTATCCTGTCTACAGCAGAAAGTTATGGCAAAATTCTGTGGAAAATCTTCTGCCGAGTCAGTACAGACTTGATCGTCTAAGTGTGTATAACGTTTGGTATTTAATGAGTCATAACAAAACCAACAGCGCAATTTTATATTGTTGACATTGTGTCCATTAATAATAAATTCATGTAGGAATTTAGTTCTCTTAAATTTTCTTTTCCTTAAAAGTTAAATTAATCTGGCAAGAAGATGCACCCTTGTCTTATCTTTCGTTGACTTATGTGCGTTGTGGTGCAGTGAATATTGGCTAAGGAGAAAACAATAGAAGAGGTGGGTTCTAATTCCAATTGAATTAGTTGCATTCATATACCCGCAAATACTCTTGGGAGAGATATTAATTCTTCACTTTTTCCTCAAGTTGCTGCTTAAATAGCAGAATAGATTAGGCTCTTTAGCATTGGTTGGCAAACAGTCTGTCGCAGAATATAATGGCAACCTATTGAAGGAAAATATTCTCTTTCGAGACATAACTGTTTAAGATTAGGTTACTTGTTTTTTTTTTTGTTTTTTTTTTTTTGTAAAGTCTTTTCGTTCTTTTTCACTCCCAGTAGCTCGTTGCATTTAGGTGACACTATCGTATTACTAAGGATGAAATTATATTTTAAAAAATTCTATTTCCATATTTAAATCATACAAGTTCTTGACTTTATTGTCTTCGATCAACTCCACTAGATTTGGGTGGTAACATTTCTCGTCAAATATAAGAGATGTGCGTTGTGGTGCAGTGGATATCGACTCAGAACGACAAATCGGGAAGCTGAGTTTGAATTCCAGTTGAACTCCTTGCATACACTTACGCTCAAATGGAAAATGTATTAAACCGTTTCTTTTGTCCAGTTGTGGATTAAATAACAAGACATCAAACAAAATCGTCGCCAAACAAAAACTAAAAGTTTTTTATTCTTAATAACAAACAATATTTATTAGTCATTTCAAAGTATATCACGTCGAACTTTTAATTACTCAAGAAATTTTAATGATCAACAAATTTATGTAAATATCGGTAAATTTTTATTTCTACCTTATTAATAAAAATAAGTAATATTTCATTTTAAATATGTTTACATTTTCGATAATAAAATTCAAAAAATGAAAAAAAGGTTCTGATTTCCCTTGAGAAAAAATAATAAATATATAATAATTCAACTCTAATAAACAATTAGTTTGTAGAAAGATTCTGCTGATTATGTTTTAAAATTTAATGTTTGAACTTGATTAAAACTGAGACGATGTTCTTTAGTTTCTTAACTAGTAACGAACTGAAAACAGTATTGTAAATGTTGCTGTAATACAATTACATATCATTATTTTCTTCAAAATGCACAGAAAATGATGCATAAAGCAATTATTATAATATAATTACTTTATCTAATACTAGAAAAATCTATTGTGAAGAGGAAATGATATGAAGGTGGCAAAAATTTATCAGCAAAGTAGAGCTATTGCAAGCAATTAAAACTGACACGTCGGAAACTGAACCTATTTAATTTCAAAAATTATAAAAATCAACGGATAATAGCTTACTCACAGTTATTGAGAAAGATATGAAAATTTAAAGGATTCAGAGTCTTATATGAGTTTTGTATTTGTTCTGTTGTAGGTTTTTGTCAAATTTGATGATTTCTTTACCTTTCTATTTTCTTTTTTTAATCGTATCACCCCAAGCAAGGCAGTAATGCCACTGATGTGCAGGGGACTGCATAAGTGTGAAAAGATTAATTAGAAGAGAGTGAAGAGAAATACGAATCCAGTTAGAAAGGAGCAAGAGAAGGATGAGAATACAGGTGTGATGACAGATTCAAAGGTGGAGAGAAAGGAAAGGAGATACGGAGTGGGGAAAGAACTAGAGTCAAGTGGTTAATAGATGAGTATTGACATTGCATTTAAATTCCTGGATGTTGTAGCCGTCAGGAAAGCAAAAATATGGAAGCGAGTTCCACAGACGGGAAGTGTGAGAGAAGAATCTGCCGGAGTAGAATTATCGTCTGCATTTGGTAAAACTACCTGTGAATGGGTGGGACCCAGTTGCCAATCTGGTTGCACGAGCAAACACCTGTTGCAGAGGCACCAGTGACTTAAGTTCGTTGGAGCAGAAGCCATGAAAGTATTTGGAGTCAAATGTAATTATTGGGTTTTACCTAATAACATCAGAGAGCATTTTCACGGGATGCATTTTACAACTTCAACAAAACGTAGTGATACTACTTAAAATTTTAACTGAGGATTTCTTTTGAAATTGATGCTTTAAAATCTGACGATTTGTTAAAGAACAAATTCGAATGCTTTGGTTCATATGATTTCCTTTATAACATCAGACAGGGTGTGAGATCACACATTATATACAGAGACGTGTGAGCTGTACTCGTAATTACAAATTTGTTGCATTTCATTAAGGGAATTTCTATCAGAATCACTATTATTATTATGTTGTTTTTCATTAAAATTCGATTTTTTGCTATGGTCGCACTACCTACCCAGTGTGTAAAAACACTTAAAGCAGGCCGTGGTGTGCTGTTATGGCTTCATTTCATTTTTTTTTTCAATCTCCATAACATCCCTAGCGTTACATAGAGAAGGTTCTCCTTAGTGTGTGGGCAGTACTTAACAAAACAATTCTGTGTATATCACTTAAGCTAGGGTTTCCAGCGATTCTTTCATTGCGTTTCATTATTTATTATTATTATTATTATTATTGTGACATCTTTCATTATAATTCAATTTCTGCTGTGGTCGCACTATCTACCAAGTCTGCTGGAAGACTTAAGGCAGGTCGTGGTGTGCTGTTATGGCCCTATTTCATGGGTTTTCTATCACCGTAACATCCGTAGCGTTACATAGACAAAAGTCTCGTTAGTGTGTGGGCTGTACTTAACAAGACAATTTTTATATATCTCTTAAGGTAGGGTTGCCAGGGATTCTTTTAATGTGTTATTTTGTTCCATTTTTTTTTCATTCCAAGTGCACCTACTATCACTGGCACAACTCTTGTTTTCAATTTCCACATTTTGTCTATTTCAATTTCCATGTCTTTAAATTTTGACAGTTTTTCAAATTCCTTCGTTGTTATGTTACAATCCGCTGGACAAGCCGTATCAATTAATAGGCAAGTTTTTTTGTTTCTGGTCTGTGTAGATGGTGTAATCCCAAAGAATGGTGACATCTTCTGTTACTGTAACCGGTCCAATGTAAATATTACCAAGACTCTATCGTGACGATTTTTATATTCATTTGGGGAAAATATAGAACATCCTGAGATTAGATTATGGTTTTTGGTATTTATCACAGAACCGGCATTTTGGATCCACATTATTATGTATAATATTTGCCTGAATGTTCCTAGTAAAAAGACTTTGGTCTGGCGCTGCAAAGAAAAAGCATTCCTTCTTAGACGTTAATCCAGATGCACGTAACCACCGATGAGTATTAACTTTATCAACATTGGATTTATTGGCATGTTCTAGATATTAGCCATGCAGAGGTTTGTCTTGTCAGCGTTGTTTCAGCTGTTCAAGAGCTTTAGCTTTGGCTTTCATTTTCATATTTGTGCCGCAATAGTTGATTCTTGGCTTCTGTTTTGCTTTTCTACAGAATCTACTAAATATAAATCTTGTTTGTATTTACTGCCTTCGTTCATTATTGAATATTATTTTCTTTCTTTCTTCTTCTTCTTCTTCTTCTTCTTCTTCTTATTATTATTATTATTATTATTATTATTATTATTATTATGTCATTTTTCATCATATTTTGATTTCTGCTTTGGTCTCACTACCAATCAAGTCTGCGGGGAGACCTAAGGCAGGTCGTGGCGTGTTGTTATGGCTCCATTTCATGTTTTTCTATCTTCCCTATCATCCCTAGCATTACATAGATAAAGTTTTCCTTAGTGTGTGGGCTGTACTTAATAAGACAATTTTTTGTATATCTCTTAAGCTGGGGTTTCCAGGGATTCTTTCAATGTGTTGTTTTGTTCCATTTTTTATCATTCCAAGTGCACCTACTATCACTGGCACAACTCTTGTTTTCAATTTCCACATTTTTTCTATTTCGATTTCCAGGTCTTTATATTTTGACAGTTTTTCAAATTCCTTGATTGCGAGGTTACAATCCGCTGGACAAGCCATATCAATTAATAGACAAGTTTTCTCCTTCTGGTTTTTAACAATAATGTCTGGCCTGTTTGCTTCAATTTTTCTGTCTGTGTAGATGGTGTAATCCCATAGAATGGTTACATCTTCTATTTCTGTAACCGTTGCTGGGTGATGTTCATACCAGTGTTTGTTTACAGATTTTTCATAATCTTATTATTATTATTATTATTATTGCTGTTGTTGTTGTTGTTGTTGTTGTTGTTTATATTATTTCCTTACATCTATGTTGAATAGTGTTTTCTTTCAGGGTCTCAAATAGTCACCGAAGTTAAAAATATGACATAATGTAAATTGTTCTATCGGAAGCTTTTTAGTTATCGTCAAAGTTTTAACGAAAATTGAAATCATTGATATCTAAATATGCCATTATTTTTTTGGTATTGCCCGTATTTTGTTCTATTTTGTAATGTCTTCATGGATACCTTAGTTTACAAGAAAAGTCATATCAATAAAATAGCGTATTCTGTTTTTATAGTGTTTAATAACTCTGTATGGTTGATTAGGTTCGAGTGTATTGCAGAATCTCATAAAATTGTTTCAGGTCGTATGTCTGTTGGCGGATTTGGATGCTGTTCATACTTCCCATTGCAATTATTATTATTATTATTATTATTATTATTATTATTATTATTATTATTATATATTTCATTATAAAATGATTTCTGCTATGGTCGTACTACCTACCAAGTCTGCAAGAAGACCTAAAATAGGTAATGGTGTTTTGTTATGATTCCATTTAATTGTTTTTTAATATATCCCGAATATCCCTAGCGTTACATATACAATGTTCTTTCTAGTGTGTGGGCTGTATTAAACAAAACAATTTTTGTATATCTCTTAAGCTGGGGTTTCCAGGGATTCTTTCAATTCTGTCAGGGATTCTTTGTTTTGTTCCATTCTTTATGATTCCAAGTGCTCCCACTATCACTGGTACGATACTATTATTATTAATGATATTATTATTATTATTATTAATAATATTATTATTATTAATAATAATAGTACTATTTTATTATTATTATTATTAATATTAATATTTTTATTATTATTAATATTCTTATTATTATCATTATTATTGATATTGTTAATATTAATACGAATCTTCACTCAACGTTGTTCTTTTTCTATGTAGTATACTCTTGGATAAGATAAGAAGACATTTCTCTGGTCATGCAGTCAACTATAGAAAAAAAAAGACAGACTGTGTTCTTTAAAGTCGACAGTCTTAGGAAAATCAATACTGAATTAATTCGTACAGAAAGAAACAGAAAAGATAAGTCAGGATTAGACACATTTAAAAGTTAGGAAAGGAAGATATAGTGAGGCATAATCATCTTTTCTTGAAGCAACATATACATTTAATTGTTTGACTCTAATAGCTCTAATGCTCTAATTACGAACAAGTAGTAACATGTTTGTTCGTTATTCTGCTAAGCTTTCTTGCAAATTTAATTTGGAGCATCGTGCAATGCTAGTAACGCTTTAAGATCGAGCGTTTCCTCGCAGTCAGAATTAAAGCCAGTCGACAACCAAGAATCTACCGTGGGGAGGGTTTATCCTCCACAAACGAAATTCCGGAAACCTAAGTATTTAAAGCCCTTCATAGCTTGCGCAACACCGTGTTGACTGCCAACAGCAAGCAATCTTTATCTACTAAACAAAAATCAGCAAAGATTGTTGGAGACGGCAAGATTTGAGTAGTTTGATGGTAAGTCCGTGGCCGAAATGGTAAAGCACATATTACAGTGAATAATTGACTGCTATAGCTTACAGGTCCAAGTATTCAAAAGCGGATCTACATTTCAATACTGATCAGTTAATATATTCAGAGTTATTTGACATTTTTACACACATACATCATACATTCGCATAAACACACTCAAACACTCGCACACATACCCTCATCACAAACACATACACACCTATATATATATATATATATATATATATATATATATATATAAGAAAACATTTAGTACTTAAAGAAATACTAAAATACAGACGGAAGCTGAGGATGGTTCGCCTAAATTAGGCCCACACTTCCGATTCACTATGAAATAACGTGTCTGTTTTAATTTTTCGTATATTTGCTCTATATGCATAATGCTGAGATCTTTCTTAGAGAGTTATCATACCACTGTATATACAGGATACTGTACAAGTGAACAATTGCAAATGAAAATAGAATGGTTCATTTGTTAATACAGCACAATGACATGTGCATCAAATGAATTATATTTCAGTTACGTTAATGAAAGAATTAAGAAAATTTCGGGTGATTCGGACGAGTTCATCTTTGCTTTCTAGCCTTGTAAAATTTTGCAAATTAATAATAACAAAAGAAATATTCTATTTTCATTTGGCAATAAATATTAAATATATTATCAAATACATAATTTCTTTTAAAAAATCGGGTGATGTCCGGTAGTATATATATATATATTCAGAAATTATAACATGGATATGTTATAATATTACTACAAAACTAGTTATTTTGTTTCGACACTTCTTGCGTCTTGTCAAGTGATGTGGTTTATTTCAAATTAAGAGAAAAACATAATAGACATTCATTGTCTCTTATATTTAACAGCATATGTTTAGAAAAATATATATATATATCTGTGTGTGTGTGTGTGTGTGAAAAATGTATGTATATAATCATAAATATCAATATATATATATGCAATTTGTTATATATATTATTTATATATTATTTATGCGTGGTACTTATTTGAAAGCGCTCAATATCAGTGATAGAGCCGACATATATATATATATATATATATATATTATATATTATATTTATGTATATAATATATATATATATATATATATATATATATATATATATATATATCGTAAGTCCTATCAGCCATTTGAATGTTGTTTGAAGTCACATTTTTTTTTACTTTATAAGTTTTATAAGTTTTTTAGTCTATAAGCCACAAAATATTTTTTTAGTTCATAAGTAATAACGATTTGCTGAGAGAGTGTATATCTACTAACCCATACCTTGAATGATACAAGTTTGATTCATATCTTTATTAAGTGTATTGGAAACGTATTAAAGGTGACTGGAACTCGGTAAGCTGTTTCCAATTGTACCACTCGCACATCCAGGCTTGAAAATCTGGTATTCACAATCGGTCAAAGTGTGGCTTTAATCAATAAAAATGTACGATTATTGGCACATTGACCAATGCATTGTCTAATTCTACTAACTTTGACCCTCACGTCTAAGATTTGCTATGCCACGTACACCTAGGCGAACCACCCTCATTACTTTCGTTCAGTGAGTAATTAAAAGTTTTACTAGAACAACTTCTAAACAGTTTGTTTGTAGAACCGACTCAAAAGAAGACGTTACCCTCATAACTATTCATTTTACAGTTTACGCTCACGCAATGACGATATTCCGTAACCGTCTAAATTGATGAGCTCTCCTAGCTGATGTTTACTGAGTATTAGTAAAAGAAAAAGAAATTACTTAAGAATATTAATAAGATGTTTTCCAAAGAACATAACACATTCGAAATAAACAATTATAAATTTATATATGGTATTAATATCAATTTTTTATTCGAACAAAGCATTATTTCGAGATGAAAGCATGTCTTTTTGTATTTATAATTAAATAATTAGAAAAAAACGTGTAAAGTAGTTTAATTATTTTTTTAATATAACTCGACCAATAACTGAATGGAGTTCTCTATTTGAAAATAGATTTTCAATTTGTTATAAAATACACAACTTGAAGATTTAGATGTATTAGTTGCAGTGACCTAATTTTATTTACAATTTAGTAAGCAAAAATAAGCATCTAGTATTCAAAAACAAACACGTACAACAATGTATATATATATATATATATATATATATATATATATATATATATATATATTGCTCATTCAGTAATGAATTAGAGCACTCTAACTACTGGCGTATAATACATAATACGCTAAAAGCCTGTCTCCTTCTACCGAGCTCAGAGGAAGAATCGCCGGCTGACGCCATTTCGGTCGGTTTTCAATCCTGGGTAAAAGCAATCGGATGTCTAACCGTACTGATGAGTTATAATACAGCTGCGGATGACTCTATATATATATATATATATATATGTATAAAATAAATTTTGATGTTCAAAACTGTTGAATGGTCATTTGAACATGAAATTACATCTCATCGGCTAATTGTGGTAGTTACCGATGAGATGTGAAATCTCGTTTAACAGTTTTGAATATCGAAATGTATTTTATTTTATAATTGGCTCTGTAATTTTAATTACATTGAGCTCTCCACCTCTATCATTTTTTAATATTAAACTATTAATATTAATTAGGATCGGGTCTTTGGAATTTACATTCCTGCTTTTCCTTTTGGATTAAAGTTATTTTAAAATATATATATCTGCGAAGATTTTAACAGATGACAAAAATTGCGACACGAGAATCCGAACAGAATATTGATGTAGCGGAAGATGCCTTCAGAAATGCCTTCAAAATGCCTTCAGAAATGCCTTCAAAATGCTGAGCAAATTATTAAGAAATAAAAAAAAACATCGGTAGAAAAAATATTATGACTAAAGAACTGTTATGCAATATCAGTCATCCTATATGGCAGTGAAGGTTGGAAAATCTCATCAATGATAAAAAATTGACTTGAAGTAATTGAAAAGTGTTTCTACAGAAGGATGGTGAGAATATCAGATAATGAGCATGTGAACAACGACGAGGTTCTAGAGAATTCGGAAAAGTGAAGGACAATTACACTTACCATGAGAAAAAGACAGTTGAAAACTTCTATGTTACGTAATGAGAAAATATTGCGTAGAAAACTTAATACTCAGAAGACAGCTTGAAATCAAGAGGGAAACAATATGAAACCTACATAGCCAGTTAGAATAAATGGATGGCGAAAGAAAGGTGAGGAGCGATAGCAAAAATACAAAATTTATTACGAGTTACAATAATGAGGAGATTGTGGAGAGCTATGATCAGCAGACTTGTCAAGTAACACAACACAAAGAAGATAAAAACAAAGATGGAAATCTAGTTACCTCGTGTTTCTTCTGTTTCTGGGTATAAGGTCTTCTACGAGGGTCATTCAATAAATAAGGTGAATTTTTTGGTATAACGACTTCTAAGAGGGTCATTCAATAAATAAGGTGAATTTTTCGGTATAACGACTTCTATAGTGTCATTAAATATATAAGGTAAATTTTTCGGTATAAAGACTTCTACGAGGGTCATTCAATAAATATGGTGAAGTTTTAGGTATAAGGACTTCTACGAGGGTCATTCAATAAATAAGGTGAATTTTTCGGTATAAGGACTTCTACGAGTGTTATTAAATAAATAAGGTGAATTTTTCCGTATAAGGACTTCTACAAGGGTCATTCAATAAATAAGGTGAATCTTTCCGTATAAGGACTTCTACGAGGGTCATTCAATAAACAAGGTGATTTTTTTGGCATAAGGATTTCTAATACAGATAACAGCTTACCTTTTGTTTAATCCTTTTCCTTTATTTCTTTTTCAAAAGGATTTCACTTTTCTGCAGAATGAAAAAACTTTGTGAATTTTGGAAATTAAAAAAGATGGCCGATCAAAATTTGATAGGCTCATCACGATGCCATAATAAAAGTAAAATTTACTTCCTGTTATAATTAAAATTATATAATTAAAATTATAATTATAATTAAAATTGCATCGAGGAGCGAACTCAGCAGAGCGGCGGTCTGTTAACAGATTTCGGTACTTGGCAGAACGGATCATATGTTTAAAATCCCTGGTTATCTCCCCCTCTTAAAGAAAGATTCCACTGTCCACATGCATGGGCTGGGGATCTACATCAGCGAACACCTCCCCATAGATAGGGTGACTTCACTTGAATCTACTGACCACCAATATGTATGTCTTCGTCTGTCTCTCCTCAGTTCTGTTAGTTACCTTCTTTCTGTACCATTCTCCCTCCTCTCCTGACTGCTCCCTTCTAGATAGCATTGTTGACAACATTGATAAGGCTATTCCCATTAGCTCACATATCTGTATTTGGAGATCTCAAAGACCATCACTCTGAGTGGCTTAAAGACTCTGTTACTGACCTAGAGGGCATCCACGCCATGAGCTTCGCTATTTCCCAATCCCTTACGCAAGTGGTGGACTTCCCCACTCGCTACCCAAGTACTCCCTCTGGACACTCCTCACTACTAGATATATGTTTTACCTTTGCACCTGACAACTGTCAAGTCTCGCAGCTTTGTCTGCTCGGCAACTCCGACCATGCTGTTTTCTCTTTTCTCTCTCAGTATTTCTTTCCACTCTCACTCTCCTCAGGAGCCTCCTACCTACAAGACCTCCTACCGCTACCAAAAAGCTGACTGGGATGCATTTCGTGATTTCCTCTGCGACGTCCCTTGGGGAAAAGTGATCGATCTCTCAGTTAATGACTGTGCCTCTGAGGTATCGTCATGGGTGAAAGCTGGCATTGATGCATTCATACCCGCCAGGAAGTATGGCCTAAAACCTCATTCCTCAGCGTTGTTCTCTCCTGCCTGTTCGGTCGCCATTGCCCACAGGAACCATTACTTCCGTCTATTCCGGAGACAGTCATCTGCTCACAATAGGCAAATATTCACGTCTGCTCGCAAAGAGTGCAAGAGAATCCTGAATGACGCCAAACGGTTGTTCGCTGAGAGAATGCGACAGTGCATAGCTGACCGCAAGTTTGCCTCCAAGGACTATTGGAGGATATGCAAACGGGTGCTGAACAACTGCAAATCATCTATACCTCCTTTAATCCAAGAATTTGAGTTTCTCACGTCATCTGCGGACAAATCTGAGTGCTTTTCCCGCAGATTCTCATCCAACTCTACATTTGACTCATCTACAGTATGCTCACCCGACTTCCCCATTAAAACTGAGGCCAATCTGCACGACGTATATATTACCCCGAAGGTAGTATCCCGAGTAATCTCAAGACTTGACCCCCATAAGGCGAGCGGTTACGATGGAATCCCGGTGATAGTCCTCAAGAAGTGCGCTCCTGAACTCTCCCCTGTCCTCTCTAAACTGTTTAACTACTGCCTTTCTGCTTCCTGTTTTCTTGCATGCTGTAAGTTCTCTTCAGTCGTTCCTGTATTTAAGAATTGTGGTGAACCCTCGGACCCATCCAACTATCGCCCTATCAGTCTTCTACCGATATTCGGGAAAGTGTTCGAGGCTATAATCAATGCTGAAATAGTTCAACATCTTACTGCCCACAAAATCTTCTCTGACAGGAAATATGGCTTCCGATTTGCCAGGTCAACTGCCGATATGATAAAAACCGTTACGGAGTACATGCTCCAGACTCTCGATGAGTCAGGCGAGGCTCGTACGGTTGCTCTGGACATCTCCAAGACTTTTGACAGGGTCTGGCACTCTGGCCTTCTTTGCAAGCTACGGGGTTACGGCATTACCGGACATAATCAAATCTTTTTTAAACAACCGCAAAATGAAGGTCGTTTTGAATGGGCATGCCTATTCATCCTACAGCACGAATGCCCTGTCCCCCAGAGCTCCAATCTGGGTCCGACACTGTTCCTTATTTTCATCAACGACCTCCCAGATGAGATCAAGTCCTAACTAGGCATCTACGCAGATGACACCACAATATACACCCGCATCAGTAAGAAACCTGGCGTGGCGGACAGACATAATCTCACTGCTGACCTTGAACGAGATCTAGACTCTGTGGTGAATTGGGGCAAGAAGTCGCTTGTCAATTTCAATGCGTCTAAGACCAAGCTGTTGTCTGTCAACCATCACAGGCAACCTCTCCTGCCTCCCATAAGCATGGACCAAGCGACCCTCCCTGAGTGCAATACACTGCGCCTTTTCGGCCTTACCCTCTCTTCTGATTTCAAATGGAACAGCTACATCGAATACATAGCTAAATCCAATGCTGAGAAGGTTGGGTCACTGTGTCGATCCAGGATGTTTTTTGACGCCTGAATCCATCCTGCATATATACAAGTCTACCATTCGACCGTACATGGAGTACTGCTGCCATTCACCTCAGTGTTCTCGACAGTGTTCTCGAAAGGAGAGTCAGTAACGTGATAGGTGCTGACTTGGCGGCTCGACTACAGCCACTTCCCCACCAACGAAATGTGGCCTTCCTTTGTCTGTTCTATAAATACTTACATGGCTTCTGATCAGACGAACTCAAGTCTCTGGTTCCTCCTCAACAGGTGTTTACTCGTGCAACCAGATTGGCAACTGGGCCCCACCCATTCACAGTTAGGTTGGCCAAATCCAGACGACAATTCTACTCCTGCAGCTTCTTCTCTCGCACTTCCCGCTTGTGGAACTTGCTTCCTTATTCTTGCTTTCCTGACAGCTACAACCTCTGAAATTTAAATGCAATGTCAATACTCATTTACTAAACGCTCGACCCTAGCCCTTCCCCCACCCCATATATCCTTCCCTTTCTCTCCACCCTTGAAAATGTCAACACACCTACATTCTCATCTTTCTATTGCTTCTTTCTAATTGGTTTGCACCTCTCTGCTCTCTCTTCTAATCAATCTTCTTTCAGTTATGTAACCCCCCGCACATCAGTGGCATTTCCGCCTTGCTCGCGGTGAAATGATTATATATATATATATATATATATATATATATATATATATGAAAGATTGAAGACGTTGCAGTAATAGCTTAACGAATCTTTGAAGTCGGCATAATTAAAATAATATCGCTCATTTAAGTGACAACTTTATCACAATAATTTATCTCTTTTCATATATATATGTGTGTATGTGTGTGTGTGGGGGGGGTTGTGAAACTTTTTAAATATTGATACAAATAACAATGGCTTTCATCTCATTTACAGTCATCAGAAATCTGTGTGATGTGTAATTTTCAGCTTCAGGCATTATGATTCTCAAATCCTTCCTTTTCTTTTTAGCTCGAAGCAATATTTGTACCCAGATTAGTTCATCATGTCCATGTCTGAAGTTAATTTTAAGAATCATGTTAATTGAGTTACTCTTTCTTTCTCTCTACTAGTTTTGTTTTCAATACGTTTTGTGGGTGTCAAATACTTCAAACGTCTTTCCTCATTATGTGCTACGCGGATTTAAAATGTATTTTTCTGATTTTAATTACAAGTTTCCTTTTAATTCTGTAACTCATTGATTCTGATATCTAATTCGAAGTTTGTATAAGAATGGATTATTCTGCTTTGTATGATTTGAATATATGGATTGAAATCCGACATGATGAATTTAATCAGTTATTAACAGTTGGAAAAAATGTTTTTTAATCTTCCATGTTTCACAAGCTTTTTCAGAAATTTTTAAAACGATTAATTTAATTTTTGTTGTTTTTAATTCGCCGAACTTATCGAGAGTCTGGTATATGTAGTCGGTGGTAGTCGTTAGCATATCGGAAGTCGACCTGGCAAAGCGTTAAGCGGTACTGCCTGAGAATAATGGGCGGTGAGATGTTAAACAATTTTCAAAAATTGGTAGGAGGGTAATAGGGCAATAATTGGCTGGGTCCGAGGGCTCCTCTGGGTTCTTAAATACAGGAACCAGAGAAGAGGACTTCCAGCAGGCAGGAAAAAAACAGAGAGGCAGTAATTATAGAGTTTAGACAGAACAGAATAGACTTCAGGGGCACATTGCTTTAGAAGAATAACCGAGATTCTGCCGCCACTGCTCGCCTTATTAGGATTAAGTTTTGTAATTATCTTCGATACAAGAGACGGGGTTATGTGACCATCTCACAGTTGAGCTTCGGTTGATGGAGGAAAGTTGAGTGCGGATACTTAAAAAGAGTCAAATCTGGGGTTGGATGAGAATCTTAAAGAAAAGCACTCGGCCTTTTCTATATATGCAGTGAGGAACTCAAATTTATTAATTAAGTGAAAGATGGGTTATTTGCTGTTCTTTAGCACACGAATTCAGCGGCGCCAATAATTTTTGCTGCCGAATTTGGGGGCAGCTATGCGTTGCTCCATTCTTTTGGGAAACCACAGCTTAGCGTCATTCATGATCCTCTTTTTACTTACATTATTTGGTTTTTGCACTTCACAGTAAATTTAATATTTAGGCATATTTTGACAAAAAAGAATCATCTGTATAGAAAAAAAATAAAATGATGGGGCAAAACGGACTTGATTTTAAAAATCAACATGAATCCATTGCTAAATCCACTGCTATGAAAATCGGTTCTCTGTGCAGGGCCCGGAGGTTTTTTGCGTCTGAATCTATCCTGCACATTTATAAATCTACCATCCGCCCGTGCATTGAATACTGTTGCCATATCTGGTCGGGTGCCCCTGCTATTCTCCTTGGGCTTCTAGACAAGGTACAGCGGAGGGTCTGTAATGTGATCGATACCGACTTAACAAACCGCCTGCAGTCTCTCTCACCGGCGCGACGTGGCTTCCCTGTGTCTCTTCTAATATTTTCACGGCTTCTGCTCCGATGAACTTAGATCACTGGTGCCCCCTAGGTTCGAAATTGCACGCGATACTAGATTAGCAACTAGATCCCATGAAATGCAACCGCAACTTCTACTCCAACAGTTTCTTTTCTCGCACTTCCCGACTGTGGAATTCTCTTCCACATGACTGCTTCCCCGACGGCTACAATCTCCAGGAGTTTAAATGTAAGGTCAATAGACACCTCCTAACAAACTAACTTCCATTCTTTCAAACACTCTTCCAACCCATCTATCACCCCCCTTCTGACATTTCCTATATCTAACCACTCTTCCTATTTACTTCCCCTATATAGCCCCAAGCGCAATAGTGGCAGTGGAATACCTTGCTTGGGGTGAAATGATTAAAAAAAATAGCCCAGAAACAATTGTCCATTGTCAAACAGGAATATGACCATATCACACTAAATACACTGGTTCTCGCTCGATCACCGAAGTTAAGCAATGTTGTGCCTGGTCAGTACTTAGATGGGTGACTGCTTGGGAATACCAGGTGCTGTAAGCGTTTAGTGACGGATGTGCGTTGTGGTGAAGTGGATATTGGCTCGGAAAGAGAAATCGGTGAGCCGAGTTCGAATTCCAGTTGAATACCCTGCATTCACATAAGCACTGGTACTCTTGGAAAAAGTATTATTCCGTCCCTTCCCAGTTATGGGTTAAATAACAAGGCTAGGACTTGGTGACACTGCCCTTAAAAACAAATCACAACGAATCTTGATACTCGAAAAGAAAAAAGTATTATTAGATACAAAACTTATATAAAAACAACAGTAAATTGTTGAAAGAAAAAAGTATTACCAGCAATAAATAAATAAAATTTAGTTGGCAATAAATGACCCGCCGCGGTTGATATGCCAAAAAACAACCAACCAACCAACCAACCAGCCAATCAACCATTGTCAAACAACTATTAGGCAAAAGTATTCTCGATCTATGTAAATGGTCACATCTAAATTCCAAATCGATTCAACAATTATATTACTTACGTTAGCGTTGTTCGTTTTTTTCCGTGGCGTTCTGTTAGGGGTTAAAGTTTAAATGTCTGATCAGTGAAAAATATTTACACTGTGAAAAAAAAAAGCTTAAACTTTTTCTTTTTGGACGCCTGCAGCGAAAATGGAACGATATCCTTTTCTCAGTTTGTGGTACATACTCATAAAAAAAAAACCGAAATAATAGATTCTGAAAGTTCTAAAGTTTGGGAATGCAACACATTTCATGGAATAAATAATTTCCTATTTTTATAATTGCAGAGAAATATTTTCTTTTTTATTTCAGTTTTTATTTATGTGTTTACTGAAAATGAATATAAAGCATTGAAGGCAGATGGACTTGAACTTAAACATTTCGAGAGAACACGGAAAGGACGTGTTCAATCGTTAAAAAATGTTTTTATCTCGATAATGGAATTTTCTGCTTCTTTTATAGGCATGGATTTTTCAGAGACGTCGAATCCGTATGGCGAAGGAAGCATTCCAGAAGTTCAGTAACGTTTTAAGAAACCGGACGATTTCGCTAGAAACAAAGAAGAGAGTACTATATTGTTATGCGATGTCACTTCTTCAATATAGCAGTGAATGTTTGAAAATATCATCAAAGATAAAGGAAAAACTTGAAGCAACTGAAATGTGGTTCTACAGAAGGATGCTGCGGATATCAGGGACCAAGCATGTGAGCAATGATAAGGTTTCGGAAATGATGGAAACGTAAAGGAAATTAATATCGAGCATCAGGAAGAGACATCAAAAGTTCCTGGGACATGCAATGAGGAAAGAGATTTGGAGAACCTGATACTAACAGGCCAGATAGAGGGAAAAAGAGACAGGGGAAAGCAGCAGATGATATATTTGAAGGGCCTCATCAGATGGATGATGGAACGAGGGTTGCATGCTGTAACAGGAGAAGGCATGCTAAGAGCCACCAGGTATAGGGAGACATGGAAAACCATGATCGCCTGCGTCCTGAAGAGCCAAGGCACATAGAAGAAGAAGTAGAGGTTTTGTATTAGTCCCGAAGCTTTATTAGTGGATATATCTTTAAACGATTTTACAATAATTAAGGCAATAAAACTACTAAGTTACAGAAGATTACTGAGAGTGAATGAATTAGAAAACAGACACCTTTTTAAGAAGCAAAAACAATAAAACCGTGATCGGGAACGCAGGAGATAACGATTGACTTCGCATTTAAATTTTGTAAAATCAAAGTGAACTATAAATCATGGAACCAAAAGATAGTTACACAAGCGAAACGTGCGAAGAAACTGTTAGCATAGAACTTACGCTTATATCTAGCAAGTTCAATTGTAAATTGATATGACCTAGTCACTAATCTAGCATTGTGCAAAAATTAACAAAGTCTAATTAGCATAGCACAAATTTAATCAGAAAAATTAATCTCGAAATCTTTTTTTAGAATAGGCACAGAAAAGAATTTTACAGCGTTGTAAATATAATCGAAACTGAGACGGCTCAGTATCAATAATTACTGATTTCATTTATTTTAATTTTTTTTATAATCAAGGTAGTTTACTGCCACTCTTGTGCAGAGGGTTACAAAGGAGGAAAGTTATGAGAAAGAGTGACAGGTTATAGAGGGTGTCAGGAAGTGGGTAAGAGAAAGATGAGAATACTGATGAGAGTGGAGTGGGCGGAGAAATGAGCATGAAAGATAGGATGCAAGTTATTGAGATAGGAGATGACTATTGACTTTACATTTAAATTTTTGGAGATTGTTTCTGTCGAGCTATCTATATATGTATGTATGTATGCATGTATCACTTTTTTTTATAATCATATCAGCCCAAGCAAAGTATTTTTGCTCCCACTGTTGTGCAGGGGGTTACATAGGAGGAAAGTTATGAGAAAGGGTGACAGGTTATAGGGGGTGTCAGGAAGTGGGTAAGAGAATCATGAGAATACTGATGAGTATGGAATTGATGGAGAAAGGAGCATGAAAGAGAGGATGCAAGTTACTGAAATAAGGGATTACTATTGACTTTACCTTTAAACTTCTGGAGATTGTAGCTGTCGGGGAAGCAAGTAAACGGAAGGGAATTCCACAGTAGAGAAGTTCGAGAAAAGAAGCAAATAGAGTAGAATTTGCGTTTACATTTTATTGGTTACGTAAAATTGTGGGACCTATTTGCTAATCTTGTGGCTCGAGTATATTCATATATAGGGGGCACCAGTGAACAAAATTCATCTGAGCAGAAGCCATGAAAGTATTTGTAGAAAGGACACAGGAAAGTCACATTGCGCCGGTGAGAAAAGGACGGCTTCTGAGCTGGTAAGTCGGGATCGATCACATTACAAATTTTCCGTTGGATTTTGTCAAGGGTCCCCAGGTGGATTTCAGGGGCACTCGACCAGTTATGGCAGCAGTATTCAATGCACGGACGGATGGTAGATTTGTATATGTGCAGGATTGTTTCAGAGGGGAAAAAACTTCCTGGCACTACGCAGAGAACTGACTCTCTTAGCAGTGGATTTCGCTTTGGATTTTACATTGTTACGCCACTTGAGATCTGTTGTGAGAGTTAACCCGAGGAGGCGCAGTGTTTTGCTTTCAGGGAGACTAACCTGATCTATACTAATGGGGGTATGAGCGATTATCTATGGTTAATAGATAACAGTTTCATTTTGGAAGCATTAAAATTCACGAGTCATATCTTACCCCAGTCCACCACGGATTAGAGGTCCTTTTCAAGCACGGCAGCGACATTTGCTTTGTTAGACTCGGCAGATTTTTGATCGAGTCGAGAGTTAACTGTAGTGTCGTCAACATATATGCCTATTTGGGATCTTATTACATCGGGGAAATCGTTAATGTAGATCAGGAAAAGCGTAGGACCAAAATAGAGACTTGCGGAACACACGTGTTTGTATGATATTATTAGGAGGCATGTCCTACATTGTGCGATTTTTATATTTTATCAAGAATCTTCAAATACACAGCAACAGCACAGGAACATACTTGTTAGCAATATTATAAGCACGGACGAATCGTAGACCATTAAATATATGAGCTAAATTATGAAGAAAAAATTGTCTAGCACAGGTAACTAATCAATTCAATATCCTCTTTCCACTTCACGTCATCCGGTAATATTAACACAAGAAATCGCAACGAATTACTCTACCTGATTTTAGCATCAGTCATGCTGATGTATGTCTGGAAGGTTTCTCTCAGTCAATTAACAGAGATCAGCTTCATATTGAAAACAATGTAATGTGGTTAACCCGTTCCAAAATGTACAAGCTCTCGATCGTTTACAACTGCTTTCTCATATCATTGTTTAATAACAGTTTCTAGGAACGTTCTTACCTCTAGGACTGGTACTACAGTATCAGAATGAACTCTGTTAAATAACAAAAAGTCACTTAACCAATATGAATATTAACAAAAATAAAATGGATAAAAATTTTCGCAGCATCTAGATGTTGATGTTCCACACAATTTCAAAAAATGATTAAGAAGGAATCCTCAATCAATAATAAAAAACAGTTACAACAGCAACTGGACTTGAGAAGTGAAAATAACGAAAAAAATCGCAAGATTGAAGTTCCACTGAACTTCAAACAAAAGGTTAGGAGGGAAACCACCATCGATACTGGAACGAATAAGCATAATGTTGGACAAGAAAAACTTACTTTCTTGAAAAATTGTTTTCAAAAGATATTATATACATTTCGACCGACCGTCATACTGCTTTATCCTTCAATAAATGTAGAATGTTTCTAACTATGAAAACAGCTAATATTACAATTTTAATTGGAGTTGTGCTGTTATAATTTGTCTGTCAATTTTTATTTGTTTTTCTAGCCTTTGTTTTCTCTCCGAGTGTCCTGGTTCCTTTTCATCATAACACTTGCTTTGAAACAAAGAAATATTCGTGATCTTTGGACTTCATAAAGGGACATTGGTTGGACATATTGTTAAGTCATCGCTACGTAATAACATACGTGTTTGTTTTCTAGTAACCTGTACCCTTTGTCTAACCTCGTGAACTGACTAGCTTATTTTCTGACGTTCTAACGCTGAAGAAACCGCGCTCCATCTTGTACTGATCATATTTCAAAAACCTATTGATCCAATCTGTTAGTATCATGAGCGATAAAAATAGATCCACGCTGATATTTATTTTATTTTTGCTTTTGCAATGTGGGGAAATAATTTTTGTTTACTTTGGTTGGGTTGATAGCATATAACCACAACCGCGGATCACATAATCTCCAATAGTCGTTGTAGAACATCTACTACACCCATAGCAGTGTCGGGGTCACAGAGGCAAGGGCCTCCTGCGTATGACAATAAAATACATCCGATAGCAAACCGTTCGTCGGGAGTTTGGAGGTTTTGAGAAGCGTAGAAACACTGTTTTCATTCCCAGGTCCAAACTGACCCCGGGTGGTAGCACCTGTTAATCTCCTAGGAGTTGGCTAATACTTAGCTACAAACAAAACGCAATAATACACTTTTTTAAAATAAAGTAACCAAAAACACACTTTTTTTTTATAAATGACGATCAAAACTAAATCTATAAAATTACATTTTTATTGTATAAGAACTTACACTGCATTTTATGATATACAATCAATATATATATATCTCTTTAAAAATACCTTAAAAATATAAAATTATGCACAACATATATGGTAACATGCAAAATATGCAGATTTCAACATTAAATAATTTATGAAGTTTCATAGTGTCAAACAAACTATCCAACCAGGTAAAGATAGCCTGAAGGATCCTATAACAAGACTGGATTCCGAATTTTACCTTCTCTTAGCCTGGTTGTCAAATACTGGTATGAACGACACCGTGTGCAGAAACTAAATATGTTATAATTCTATGGGATTACACCATCTTTACAAACAAAAATAGTGAAGTACATCGGCCAGACATAATAAATGTAAGAATCCAGAAATCTAAATGGAAAAAAATGTGGAAATCGAAAATGAGAATCGTACCGGATATAGTAGGTGGGCTTGTAATTATACAAAATGAAATACAACAACACATTGAATCATCCCTGAAAATTACAGTATAATAGAAATACCAAAAATATTCTTGATAAATACAGCCCACATACTAGAAAACCTTATCAATATCACGGTAGCGTTGTTATGAGACTTAAACAAAAAACAAATAACGAAATGTACCCATAAAAACATAAACACTATTTTCCTTACATCATGTGACCATAGCAGATGTTCAAATATAATAATAATAATAATAATAATAATAATAGTAGAATAACATTAATGTTATTAATGCTAAATGCAGACAAAAAGAAATAGTCTAATGATCCCACTGGTGATAATATTTCCTGTTTCAGTTGGGCTATTTCGATGAGGAGAAAGATAATGGTTTTTAGACACACCAAACAGATAGAGTATTTACATTATTCAGACTTTACAGTATTTACATTATTCCTCATTTTTGTTGCCATTTGTCCGCTCCGGTCTTCTTCTGCTAGGAATTTCGAAGCGAACCTTTACTTACATTTGAGTTTATCATACTCATTCCTTGCGTAAAGACCCGTTTGGAAATCATATCATGAGTTATCTAACTCTGTAAGTTACTTGTTCAAGACTGCTGTTGCCTAATATTGAAATCACAAGTCTAAGAGTGAAGTGAGGAACTAACCAACGCAATTTTTGGGACTTATAAACCTAATGTCCAGTAAACATTTTAACCTTTCATATTGTAATTTTTTATGATAATGGCTTTTTTTAATAATTTTGATGTTAATGGTTTTCTCTAGTATTTTTTTTTTACCAGACTTCATGTTGAAATTTTTGAGACTAATGATTTAGTGGCCCCTATATTGTGTTCATCTCTATGCTTGATCGGTTAGGAGATTTTTGAAGCCTACCATATGTGCTGATTCATTAAGTTTACGTAGTTTCCAGTGCCATTCTCTATCTATTATTTCCACTTGAACAAGTAACTTGCAGGGTTAGAGGGCAATAACTTATTACATGATTTCCAATCGAGGCTTTACGCAATAGTCCGAATAATGGAAATACTGAAAATACTACCTTATCTCAGAAATACAGACACAAACTAAACAGATATTTCCATATCTAATCCTCTGTCTTGAGCCACTGAAGAGTCTTGTGTCCGTGCATTCTGTTCAAAATAATGCCTCGTCAGTGGCTTAATCAGTAAGAATCTAAATTATCGATAAAAATTCCGTTTGTATAATTTCACCATAGTTTATTTATTATGTTCCTAAATGAAGTAACAGTTTCAAAATTTATTCTATTTCATTAAATAGAACAGTTATAACTGATGAAAATAACCTGTGAAATTTACAAGGCACTAACCCTTAAAACAGAAATTAAAATGCTCTTAAACGTTAGAGAATTGGTTGTATTGATTTATTGTACATATAAAATACTAATTAATCTTACATGTATGTATATATGTATGTATGTATGTATGTACACAACCGGCCATAATTATTAGACCACCGCAGTGTTTTTAAAAAATTATGTATTTCCTAATATTTTTAGTATTAATTGCCTAGTGAATAATTGTTAATGAAAATAGAATGTTTCTTTTGTTAATACTGCACTATAACATGTGCACCAAATGAATTTATAAGTATTCAATAATAAGCCTATATTGCAGCTTTATCAATGAAATAATGAAGAAAATTTAGGGTGATTCAGAAAACTTCATCTTTGATTCCTGACCTTGTAAAATTTTGCAAAGTAATAATAACACAAGAACCATTCTTTTTCAGTTAGAATTATCCACTAAAAATAATATGAAATAGATCATTTCTTTAAAAAAAAACTGGGCTGGCCGAATAATTATGGCCGGTAGTGTGTGTGTGTCTGTGTGTGTGTGTGTGTGTGTGTGTGTGTGTGTGTGTGTGTGTGTGTTCCCTAGATAGAGCCTAATCGATATTGTATATTGCACTCTGAATCGCAGCGAGGAGCAGGGTTAATTTCATAAACAAATGAGGCCACTTTTTTTTTAGAATATTTAGTATTTATTAGAATCACAATCTACTTATATGAGTGAATACTTGCTCATTACATTCAAAATATAATGCATTTAAAAAGCAGAACATACTACTTTATGACAAAATTATTAAATAATTTTAAACATACATAAAACACATGTTCATACAATTCTCTACAAAACATTGAAACTTTTTTATTCATGACATTGTGGTGCAGTGGATATCGGCTCGGAACCAGAAATCGGAGAGCCGAGTTCAAATTCCAGTTGAATTCATTGCATTCACTTACGCGCAAATACCCTTGGGAAAGATATTAATCCGTCTCTCCCTTTCAATTATGGGTTAAATAACAGGAGACAGTGGGTCCTATAGCATTGGCTGGCAACCAGTCTACCGCAGAAAGCAATGGAAACCTACTGTGGGGTAATCTTCTACCCAGTCAGTCATGTCAGACATGATCGTCCAAGCGTGTTTCACATATGGCACTTAACTGACTGGTTGAAGGTTATATATGTCGCATGAGTTGATTGTAAATAATTATTTAGATGCACGCTGGTTGCTTGTCGTGACGTATTTTCAAATATAATCAAGGAAAAAATATGTATAATAAAAAATGTATGCGTTGTTTTCAAAAAAAATACAGATGTTTTAATCTATATTTACGTAATGTGTTAACGCAGAAGCTCAGTAGAACAATAAGCCTTATTTTACCGTCATTTACATTAGTATTTTTATTTTCAAAGTATATTTTATGTGAGAAATTTCTCATTCAATGCAAAGAAGCAATACATATATTTATTGCTGTCGTAAAGTAATTTACTTTCATATTTTAAATCACGATATATTTTCATTAAGGTGTTTTTGGTGCTTTTCATTCGGTTTCATGCCAGAAAAATTACTTATTATTAAATAATAATTAATATATTTATTATTTTGAAAATAAGACTACACCTGTTTGATGTTATTAATATAAATTTTCACGCCATGTCTTTATTCTGTATCTCAGTAGAACAATAAACTTTTTTTAGTGTTTTAAATCAAAATCAAAATATGTCATTAATAAGACTGATAATATTGTTACCTCTTCATGTTATATGACAAACTATTTTAAAAGAAAGGGATTCTTGATGGTCTCATACCTCATACAAATGTCTGCACAAATATGATATTTTCTTTATTTGTTTGCGAGGTAAGTCACATTTCTGCTGCTTAATGGCCTCACTCCAGATAGTGACCCAAGCGATAGTCATTGTACAGTTCGAGAACAGCAACCTAACGTGATAATTATTTTCTCCCGCCTAGACCACTGACCTAGGCAGAACAGGCTTAATATATCTACACCAAAAGCTTGTAGGAACATAGACGAACCGCTGGAACATAGATAAATCCTGCCACATCCCCCTTTGACACACGACCATGTCCCGCTGAAACAAAGATGAATCTTAACACGTCTCGCTGAGAGAAACAGCTTACAAACTGTGCCATCACGTTTGGATATAGATGAACAAGGCCTTTAAATCGACAATAATAATAATGGCTCCCCCAAGATCAGAGTATCTTCAACAATTTGTAAGACCCTTTCTTTTGTTACTCTTTTGCGTTAGATATATGTGATATGTATTTTTCCATGTGTGGGCACTTATATATATGTACTACCAGTATAGCCCGGCATTGCTCGGGTGTAATGAAAGCTTTAAAATTAATCCATGGTCCTGGAGCTCAGACTCAGCCTAAAGAATATTTGTGTGAAGTTTGGTGAGAATCGGACAAAAATTGTGAATTTGTATAAAGGACATACAGACAGATAAACAGACACGCACACAAACATCTTGCCTTTTATATATATATATATATATATTATCGATTTTCTGTAATATTGTAAGAACTTCAACCTCGAAACCTCTGAATATCGTTTCTCATGTCTTTGTCTATGAGTGTATCAAATTTGATTAAAATCGGACGACTACTATAACCCGATTTTTTCAATTATCGATTTTCGATATTTATCGGGGGTACCTCGACACAAAACCTAGCTAAGAACACTCGCAGACGGTTATTGTACAACTGTGTAAATTTTCAAGAAAATCGCTCCAGGCGATTCGGAGTCTATAGATAACGGACACACACACAGACAGACGCATACACACACTCAGAAAAGTTCCATTTATAAATAGGTTTGTATAAGTATGTATGTCATAGCATATAAAATTATCCGCTGAGGACGAGTGTTGATTCGGTCCTCTTTCCGCTTTATTACGACAGATTTCTTTTTTCCATTTTGAACAACAATGAATGAAAATTACAACCACACTTTCTTAGCTGGTAAGTGTAATTTAAATGTTGAAAATTTCATAGTATCATCAATATTGCAAGCATTAAGATAAGTTGATGTAGGTTGATGCGCATATTTCAGAAACGATAGCGTCTGTTCATTTGCTATTTGCCCGGACACATACTTTCTGTTTCATTTCTGTTCAAAAGTCGAATGGCTTTGAATTGAAGGTGTCTGAAGCAAATTTGTTAAACAGCAGCGATTTTAGTGCTGTAAGACTATTTTGGTTCTAATTTTCTTTTTTTTTTCAAATCAAATTCACTTGCAATTTGATAAAGTAATCTCATTTCCCTTTAAACCAGTCTACTTGCCAAAGTTCTGTGAACGATATGGGTCGGGCACTAAGCCTTTGAAAATTTATTTTCTTTGGGAAATAGGTTGAAGCAAGAACGACGAAAAACGAAATTCTCACTAACACACCAGTGAAAAATCTTCTGTTTAATAAAAAAAAAAACGAACATTGTAAAGAAAATCTCAGGTGGGTGAAGGTGAATGATAAAAAAAAAAAAACTAGAAAAAGCAAAGGGACGTAGAAGGAGAAGAAATCAACTGCTGACAAAATGAAATAAAGAACAAAGGAAAGAAAACCATTGATTTTAGCCTCAGATTTTGACTCAGACGAAGATGAGTTTTTCTGCACTTATTGTTCTGGAGCGTACGGAAACTTTCGACGTCAGGAGGATCTAATGTAAGGGTTATGGAATTTGGCATCATGAGAATTCCTTGGATTTCTCGTGAGATATTTGAATTTTTACTTGTCAGCGCTGCAAGAATCTAAATAAATTCTGATTAATAACTTCATATTAACTAACTACTGTATGTTTCTGGATTTACTATAATTTTCTTTTCTTCTTTTCCTCAGTATATTCTATTGGCTACATTAAAAATAACGTCTAAGCCCATGTTTTGGGTTGTTAATTGTGTGCATAAATTGGTTTAATCCTACATCAACTTGCCTCACTGGGTAGATTAGTGTGCCCCACAAGTGAAAGGTTGATGCGTTTCACATGCAATCATAACGATATAATATTATCTAAATTCATTATTCTATACGTTTCAAAGTATATTCAACACATATACGCGTTTGCTAAGTTTCAGCTATGTTTTAGTGAAGTTGTTTTGTTTTTCTTTATAATCGTCTCAACCCAAGCAAGGTAATACTGCCTCTATTGCGCGGGGGGTTACATAATAGGAGAGTGAATAGAGGGAGGTCAGGTAACATTAGGTGTCGGAGAATAGGACGAGAAGAACGGCCACTTTGGCATGAAGAGAATTGCATGAGAGAAAAATTTAAAGTGAGAAGAAGATGATCGTCAAGAAGATAAGAGATGACAGCTTATGTTGCATTTAAACTCTTGGAAATTGTAGCTATCATGGAAACAAGAATACGGAAGGGAGTTCCACAGGCGGGAAGTGCGAGAAAAGAAGTTGACAGAGTAGAAATTGTGGTTACATTTGACTGTGTCCACAGTAAAAGGGGGGAACATTTTTGGCAGTCTAGTAACTCGAATAAATTTCTGTAGGGAGGCACCAACGAGCTAAGCTAGTCGGAGCAGAATCCGTGAAATTATTGTTGAAAAGACACAGGAAAGTTACTTCTCATCGGTAAGAGAGAAATTCGGTCCGCCAGTTCAGAATCTACTACATTGCAAATTCTTCTTTGGATTTTATTAAGAACACTAAGGTAAACAGCATGGGCACCCGACCATATATGACAGCACTGGTTTAGCGTCAATCAGAAAAAAAAACATCAAGTACTCTGTTTTTTCTAATTTGGGTTAGGTAAAAAAATAAACGGTATTAAAATTGTAATGTCATCAAACATGACTGTTATAAATTCCATTGACATTTGAAAATTATTATTCATGTCTTTTCTTCTATTGTTTTGATTTAATTTCGCCTTATTGGTGATAATCACGGCTATTATTTGTATTCGGTGGCTTAATATATTGATTGTCAACAGCAAGATAAATCATTGTTTGTAGGCTTTATTACAGTGCCCACCACGAGTTTGTTGTAGTTTGGCATCAAGGCTACAAACACAAGTTTATTCTTTATTGATTTTTTAACACAAATACCTTTTATAATTTCTCTAACGTATAAATGAAAAATTTTATTAAAAATATAACAGATGAACAAATCTGTTGTAGATCCCGGGAATGGGGACCGCACAAAATAAAGGAACAACAAACAGAAATTGAGATAGAAAAATAAGTATATTAAACGTAAAGAATACAAAATTGAATGCAGGTTAGTAATCGAGGAATATAGTTAGTAAAATGGATATATACAATTTCTCTAAAGTGAAGCCGTAGTATAATTAGTATGTCCACGTCGGAAGCTGACGGGTGCTGTATAATAATATACTGCTGAGTAGAGCTTAGAATTACTATGAACTGCTGACGCTGTATCTCTCGGTATCTTTCGTTATCGGATGTTATCTCGCATATCACTTGATGTCTGACGGACACTTCACGTTATCTGGCTTATATGCAGAAGTATATGTTTACTCTAGACGAGTCTATTGCCTAGGAAAAGGGGGGACCCCACAACAAAATCATTTGAAAATCAACATAAATCTCTAATATCTAAATTAACTGCGCAAGTGAGGACATTTTAAAAATCAACAACGCAAATAGGTGTTTTTCCCCAAAAACCATGTAGCGGAACTCTGGATTCTGATTGGTCATCAAATCACAAAATTCATAATACGTCAGAGAAACGTTTCTTCCACAACAAAAGAAAAATATCATTCTGGGAGCCACCCATGTGACTAGATTCAATATTTAAGGATGGCCTCTGACCGAGTCACGGTGGTCAGTCAGGGGAGGCGGTTTGCTGACACTCATCTAAAATGTAACCAAATTCAAATCGACCCGGAGATAAGGTCAGATCGCACCTTGTCTTCTTTCTCTTTCTCCTTATCTTTTTCAACAATTATTGCGAGAACATTTTGTATGAATTCTACCCTTAACCTCTGAAGAATATTTTTAATTGAACATTAACTTATACAACTTATGTTATTCCTTCTTTTAATAAATTTCCATTTTAACATTAAAAATGTATATTTTATTATTCCACTCTTCTAAACTAATCCATATATTTCAACTGACAATAAACATACTGGCGATGAAAAGCCTTGTGATGATAATTCTAGATAAAACTTGTAAGCTGTAGGGAGTTCGGTTTAGTAAAACACAAGGCCAAATCAAAGAAACATTAACCAGCTCCCTACGCTACAACCGCACAATATTACCTTGTTTTTCGAGGTACTTTGTCTCACTAACACTGCAGGGTGTAGTTGAAGTTTGTCTCTTTTCAATTAGTGATATAACTTCTTAGTAATGCTGGATTGAATGCTTTGAATTATTTGGAATATGATACCTAACCAAACATTTCACAAATTGCAAAGTGATATTCTTTGTGTGAAAACATTCCTAAAACTTGACTGGAGCAATAAGTAAACTCACAAAAATGATAGTTTCTAAGTTAGTTACTGTAAAGTAATTGACCTCTGGCAGTCTATGCTTTTATGGTAGATGATGTGGTTGCGTGGGTTTAATTCTAATTTATTGGAATTCATCAGCAATTATGTGAGTAGATGAATTTTTGGTAAAGACTGGTGTCAAGAATCTTCAGGAGAGTATTTTCCGTTTACTGTTGATATCTGATTTGTAGGCTTACAAAATAAGATTATTTTCGAGATTTTTGTACGGTTTCTATGATATGAGGAAAAATGAATATATAGTTATTCTTATGTAATCATTCTATATACTTGCACCTAAGCAGACCGTAAATATAATGGCCTATATTCTTTAGGATATTGTCGGAACAGCCGAAAGTGACCAGCCGCCGGTTGCTATATAACATACTCTTGGAGTTGCACCATGGAGATGTGACTTGAATCTCACTAATAATAGAGGAAATTTTGACCAAACATCATTTCGCGTAACTACTACTACTACTACAATTGAGAACTCATCGATATGTCTTAGATAAAATTTATTTTCGTTTCGAATTCCAGTTGAATTCGTTTCATTCACTTACGCGCAAATACCCTTGGGAAAGGTATTAAACAATCTCTTCCCTCTAGCTAGGAGTCAAATAACAGGACAGATTTGGTTCTATAGCCTTGGCTGGCAACCAGTCTATGGCAGAAAGCAATGGCAACCTACTGCGGGATAATCTTCTGTCCAGTCAGTCATGTTGCTTTCAAGACATGATCGCCCATACGTGTATCAAGTATGACACTTAACTGAATGTGGTACTGAATGAAAGATTCTGCAAATAATAATGCTAAGAAATCACCAAGGAGAATACACATTGGGAATCTATAAATCTATAAATTTACTTCTATCCATTGAGGCTTTTATCAAGATATGGAGTCTATGTATTTTGATTCGTTGGTTCGATTTGTCAAATGAATTTCTATATGTTACTTAATGCTGAAGTTTAAATACTTTGAACACAATATCATGTTTCTACTACAGATAAAATGTAGTGATTGTCCTATTGCTTTAAATATGTATTTTTAATTATTTAGCTATTAATAGGAATTTGTTTAGTTGAATTTGTTTAACGGGGGATCAACCTATATGGGCTCTTTAATGTCCAAATCTATTTTGAAAACAATTTTATGACTTCAGGTAGATATATTTCAAACGCAACTGTTTGAGATTTAGTCTGAGTTTTGTTTAATGGTATATCAATCTCTGGATAAATTAATTCCAAAATGGTGAGGTTCTAAGGCATTTTTAATGTTCTGTTATAGTGAGAAGGTTGATTTAGCCAGACTTTAATGACAAGTTTTTGTTTTGATTCTTTTTTATTCTAGAGAACTAAAAATGTGTCTTCTAGTTTTGTATTCAAAGATGTTTTGCCGAGAATAAATTTCTTCCTTCAAAAATGTGTTATGGTCATAATTTTTCATCAAAAATGTATTGTCGGTAATATTTTTCCTTCAAAACTTTGTCGCAGTCAAATGTACGATCAATGAGCACAAGCTCTCGCGGCACGATACGATCAGTCAAATGCAGTTTACCGTCATACCCAGGATCCCGAGCGCAACTGTATGTCTTCAACCAAAGATAAAATGTACTGTTGGTAATTTTGGTTTAAAATGTTTCATTGATAATTTTACGATAATCACAGGTAACCTCCCCTGCCTCCCATAAGCATGGAGCAAGCGATTCTCCCTGAGAGCAACACACTACGCCTCCTGGGTCTTACCCTCTCCTCAGACCTCAAAAGGAACCACTATATGGATTCCATACCTAAATCTAGTGCTAAGAAGGTTGGGTCACTATGCCGATCCAGGATGTTTTTTCCGCCTGAACCCATCCTGCATATATACAAGTCAACCAGCCATCCGTGCATGGAGTACTGCTGCCATTTATGGTCAAGCGCCCCTGCCGTTCTCCTCAGTGTTCTCGACAAGCTCCAAAGGAGAGTCTGCAATGTGATAGGTACTGATCTGGCGGCTCGACTGCAGCCACTTCCCCACTGTCGAAATGTGGCCTCCCTTTGTCTGTTCTATAAATACTTTCATGGCTTCTGCTCGGACGAACTTAAGTCACTGGTGCCTCCTCAACAGGTGTTTACTCGTGCAACCAGATTGGCAACTGGGTCCCACCCATTCACAGTTAGGTTAGCCAAATGCAGACAACAATTCTACTCCTGCAGCTTCTTCTCTCGCACTTCCGGTCTGTGGAACTCGCTCCCATATTCTTGCTTTCCTGACGGCTACAACCTCCAGAAATTTAAATGCAATGTCAATACTCATCTATTAACCACTGGACTCTAGCTCTCTCCCCACCCCCGTATATCCTTCCCACTTTCTCCACCTATGTATCTGTCATCGCACCTACATTCTCAGCTTTCTATTACTCCTTTCTAACTAGTTTGTACTCCTCACTCTTGTCTAATTAATCTTTTTACAGTTATGTAGCCCTCAGCTCATCAGTGGCATTTCTGCCTTGCTCGGGGTGAAATGATTAAAAAAAAATATTGTTGGTAATTTTCCAATAAATAGTCAGTGTTGTTCATTTTATTGTAAGTAGGTATTGCTGGTTGATTTATGTTTGTTAGCGGCATATCGATCTCTATGGATTATTCAATACTGAAATGTGAATATTTTGAACGCAATTTTATGACTTCGACTAAATATATTTTTAACGCAACAGAAGTTAAAATGTATTATTGAACATTTTGTTTTAAACATAAATATATCGTTAGTAATTTTACTATAAATAAGTATTCTTGGTAATTTTACTTAAATAGGTATTATTCGTTGCATGAGTTTGTTTAAAGCCAGACCTATCTCTATGGATTACTTAAGACCGAAATTTAAATATCGCGCACGTAGTTTTATGCTTTTAACTATAAATAACTTCTACATAACATAAGTAACTTCTTGTATATATTTGAATCCGACGAACAAGTATTCCTGAATCTACTAACCATGTACAGGTTGTATATCTTTTATTTAATATACTTACATTTTTCCTCTCATATACTTTTTTTGTTATTATTATATTCTCGGGTTAAGGTAGATTTTTGCGATATATAGTTTATAGATCATAAAATATATTGTTAGTTATTTCATTATAAAAATTTACTATCGGATCTTGTTCTCGGTTTCACTATTTGCCTTAGTTGGGAGCCTAGCAGCTGCTACCTCACTGGGTTAGTGTAGATCTGAGAATAACAGCAATAGGTCATTACCAGCTTTAAAAAAAACTGAAACCTACCGATCAGAGTGTTGCTAACGTATCTATTCATATCCAAAACGCCAAATTTATTTTAAATTTCATAATATTTATTATAAACAAACAGTTGAATCCGATTAAGTGTTTCTTCATCAACTGTTTGGAATGCGATTGTGTTTTGAATTGATTTTCCATTTTTAAACTGACTGTGTGAAGAGACTGTGGATTGCACTTCGGATTGAGACATCAAAGGGCCGTGTTCAAATTCCAGTCGATTCTCTGATAATTATTTTATAATTTTCTGTGTAAAGGTATGAACAGACCTCCTGCGCTCGTCTATGATTAAGTAGAAGCGCAGATTTGATTCTATAGCCTTGGTTAACTTCTAGTCTATGACAAATAAACTCTCAGTTCAAATAAGCTTGAAGAGAGTTCACCTCTCTCAGGCACGTATATACTAACATTGCTGCTGTGGATACGAGGCATATGATGCCCTAAGACCCCAAAAAGCTATAAGACTCGTGATCGTATTTCTTATTAAATTGGCTGTCCCTCAATCAAAAGAACACAGCCTTACCAGGTATTTACTTTACCCTCAAGAAAAGCGACTAATTTTCAAAGAATAAAAGAGAAAACGATATAGTTTGAACTCGGCAAGTTAGTACCATTTCTAGGCATATAAGCGCTACATTACCGTTGGGGTGTCACCCCTTTGTACACACCGAATGCGCTCCTTCCTCATTGCGTGTCCCAGGAACTTCAGCTGTCTCTTCCTGATGCTCAGTATTCATTTCCTTTATGTTTCCATCATTTGCAAAACCTCATCATTGCTCACATGCTCGATCCATGATATTCGCAAATCGCTTGTGCCAAGCTAAAAAAAAAGTATTAAAGGAATGTGCTATGAATGGCGTAACCCGATTTTTAGGCTCGCATGTGTCTGAATATTTCTTTTTAATCGTGTCACCCCAAGCAAGATATTCCAAGGTATATGAGTATATGTCAGAAGGAGGGTGATAGACGACTTAGGATGTACATAGGGAGAGAGTTGGAGAGAGTGGGTGTGAGTTACTGCGTTAGGAGGTGTCTATTGACATTACATTTAAACTCCTGAAGGTTGTAGCCGTCGGGGAAGCAAGCATGCGTTAGGGAATTCCACAGCCGGTAAGTGCGAAGAAAGAAGCTGTTGGAGTAGAAATTGCGGTTTACATTTCACCGGTTTCACTGTAAAAGGGTGGGACCTAGTTGCCAATCTAGTATCTCGTGCAAATTCACATCTAGGGGGCACCAGTGATTTAAGTTCGTCAGAGCAGAAGCCATGAAAGTATTTATAGAAGAGGCACAGGGAAGCCACGTCACGCCGGTGAGAGAGATACTGCAGGCGGTCAGCCAAGTCGGTATCAATCATGTTACAGATTCTTCGCTGTATTTCAGGCGAGACTGAAAAGAAGTTATTGCTAGATTTCATCATTTCATATGATTCAACTTAATTCTTTTATTTATTAAAGAGTTTTTTTTTTCGTCTAATGGCGTAAATGTTCGAGAAATATGATTAATTTATAATCAAGAATCATAGACTAAAGAGATATACCTAAATGGAAACAGATAGCGTTCAATGTGTTTCATCGGACGAAGTCTATGATTACTTTGATGCGAGTAGATAGGCCATCTAACGCAAGAGGGAGTTGAGGATTTTAAATTTAAATAATATTTCATGTGCGATTTTCATATATAATCTAAATGGTTTCATTTAGATTCTTTTTTTCTTTTTGATTATGTTAACATCACTTCTGTTATTAATGATCCCTCATTTTGATAATAATAGATCTGCCAAGAATTGGGAATTGTAAGAATCGAGATGCACATTTACTGTGGGTTATCTAGCAATTAAATTGTCTATTCGCATCAACAATTGACATAAACGTAGACCAGTGAACTCATAAAGGACATAATGTGTCACATAAATGACTATATATATATATATATATATATATATATATATACAGTTAAATATAAGAGACAATAAATGTCTGTTATGTTTAATCCTGAGCCGTTCTAAACGTCGCATTTTGGCTTTAATTTCAGTTGAAGATAAAGAACAAAATTCTCCAACATTTAGATAATTTTTTGTATTAAGTTGGTTCTAAGCCTCTCGGCTCACGTAAGCCATCCTCAGAGAAGTTACAAGGACGTTAACACAAAAACATCCACCATCAGCGACGATTTTATTTTGTGTTGACATAAAACTCTGCTAGGCAGACAAAGTTCTATTTATAAGTAAGTTTATATATATATATATATATATATATCCACCGCATGCCAGAGGGTCGTATTCCAAAAGACCGTCTGTATTTCATACAGGAGGTCTTTTGGAATGCGAACCTCACTGTGCGGCCACAACTGCGGTATCGTGACATCATAAAACGCGATATGAAAGCTGTGGGCGTTAATAGGGCGTCATGAGAGTGTGCAAATTAAGAGCCTGTTCAGATGGAGAGGAACCCTAGCCCAACAATACAAATCAAGGGTGGATAAACTAATACAAGTCGCCATGGAGAAAGCAAAATTACAGATCCGACAGAGCAGAAACAACACATAAATGCTGCCTCTGCAACAAAGACGGTTTCTACAGTCACCGACGCCGATACTCCAGCCAAGCAAGCAAATATGATTCTACCCATGGTCAACCCTTACCCACGGAGGCTTACTATATATTTATAAGCGTTCAAACCCAGGATAGGATTGGTAAATAATCAGGGATAGGGTTGGTAAATAATCCAGGAATATCATAGTAATATCGCTAAAATATAAAAACTGATCCAGTAGAGAGCTCAATGTAAATTAATTTTATTTACATTGCGAATATTTATTTATTTATCTGTAAATTCAAACAGGGTTGAAATTGCATGATTTAAACTGACATGCTGAAAATGGCTATTTCCCCTCTAAATTTTATCTGAATTTGCATATATGTATAAACACTACCAGCCATAATTATTAGGCGACCCCAGTGTTTTGAAGAAAATGATGTATTTCATACTATTTTTTAGTATTTATTGCGAGGTGAATAATTGTCAATGAAAATAGAATGGTTCTTTTGTGAAATATTGCACAATAACATGAGCATCAAATGAATTTATAAATATCTAATAATTACCTATATAGCAGTTTCATCAATGAAAGAATGAAGAACATTTAGCGTGATGATGACAAGTTCATCTTTGCTTCCTTGCCTTGTAAAATTTTGCAAAGTAATATTAACAAATAATAACGTCCCAAACAAATATATTAACAGAAAAGAGCGTAAATATGTTATCTTCCGAGGCAAGTGATGAGGGATGGAAACTGATGACATAATTACCCAAAGTAAGGCAGTTTTATTGCCACTGGTGTGCAGGAGGTTACATAGGAGGAAATTGAAGAGAAAGAGAAACAAGTTATAGGGGGTGGCAGGAGATGGGTAATAGAAAGATGAGAAAACTGGTATGATGAGAATAGGGTGGACGGAGGGATAACAATAGGGTAAGGTGCGACCTCCCCAACAGCTGCAATCACCAAGAATTTAAATGTAAGGTCAATAGACATCTCCTATCTCACTAACTTGCATCCACTCTCTCAAGAACTTTTTTCCATCTACTCCACCCCCATTCTCAGTATTCTCATCCTTCTATTACCCTCCTCGTGGTATTTTCTATAACTAAAGCCTCTTTATTTTCCCCTATGCCACCCCCTGCGTAACAGTGGTTGTAGAATGCTTGTCTGGGATGAAATGATTTAAAAGAACACGATAGAATATAACAATTGACCTTACATTTACATTCTTGAAGATTGTAGCTGTCGGAGAAACATGTATACGGAAGGGAATTTCACAGGCGGGAAGTGCGAGAAAAGAAACTCGTAGCGGTTATAATTTATTGGTTTCACTTTAAAAGGTCGGACTTCGTTGCAAATCTAGTTACTCGAGTAAATTCATGCAGGGAGGGCACGAGTGAGGTAAGCTTGTCGGAGCAGAAGCCGTGAAAGTATTTGTAAAAGAGATATAGGGGAGCCATACACCTATGAGCTACCATGTCGGTATCGATCACATTAGAAATTCATGTTGGATTTTGTCAAGAACCCAGACCCGACCAGATGTGGCAGCGGTATTCAATACAGATAGATTTATATATGTGCAGGATAGATTCAGACAGGAAAGACTTCCTGGCACTACACAAATGTAACGACCTTACTAGCAGCAGATTTAGTTATGGATTCGATATAATCATTCCACTTGAGTTCTGCTGAGATGCAGTGTTTTGCTTTCAGGGTGTCTAGCTTGATCCATACTAATTGGGTGAGGTGTAAGAGAGATTGTCTGTGACGGTTTAACACGTAGAAGAGTCATTTTCAAGCTCAGCGGGGAGGTTCGCTATGTCAGCCTCAGCGGATTTTTGATCGAGGCGAAAGTATCTGTTGGTGTCGTCAGCGTGGATGCCTCCTTGGGATCTGATTACATCGGGGAGATCGTTGATGAAGATCAGAAAAAGCGTAGGGCATAGGATAGAGTCTTGAGGGACATCCGAATTCGTATGACAATATCTGGAGGAGTGTTTGTTCAATAATACCTTCATGACGCGATTTGAAAGTCATGACTGGATTAGATCAAACAATGGTCCAGTTATACCATAGCCTCGAAGCTTGTGTTGAAGGCCAGCAACCCAGACTCTGTCAAACGCTTTGAAGATATCAAAGGCAGCAGCTCAAGCTTCGCCGTTCCAATTGAGAGCGTGCTATATATGCTCAGTGATGGTCGTTAGCATATCAGCAGTAGATCTGGTGAAGCCGAAACCATACTGTTTGTCAGGAAAGTGTCTATAGACTGTGAGACGTTACACCACTTCGGCGTGGATAATAGTTTCGAAAACCTTGCCAAACATCTTCAGGAGGCTTATAGGGCAATAATTAACGGGCTCTGAATGTTCTCCAGTATCCTTAAATATTGGAACCATAGAGGACAACTTCTAGCAGACAGGAAAACAAGAAGCAGAGAGACTGTAGTTACAGATTTTGGAGAGGACAAATGGAAGTTCAAGGGCACATATCTTCATTACAATGATTGGAATACCGTAACAACCGCTCGCTTTAGGATCAAGCTTCGAAATTATGTTAGAGACCAGCGAATGGTAATGTGGACGTCATTCAGTTGGACCTCAGTTCTATGTGGGAAATCGGGTGCAGATACTCCAGACAAATCCAGTGTGAGTTGGTGGAGAATCTGTGTGCAAAGCACTCGGCCTTGTCCGTTGAAAAGATGAGGACCCGAAATTCATTGATTAAAGGATATATTTAGGGCATACTGTTATTTAGTACACTTTTAAAGAGGCACTACTAATCTTTGAAGCTGAATTTACGGAATGCTATGCGCTGCTTCATTCTGGCAGCAAACGGCAGCTTAGCTTCATTGAGTATCTTCTTGCACTCAATACGAGCAGAGGCAAAAAAATTATGGTCCCACGCGTGGTTCCGATAAAGCCGAAAAGAAGTGATTCCAGTAGGAGTAAGTGGCCGAGCAAGCATGTAAAACAGGGGGACAAATGGGATTTACATTACAACTTCCTGGTTGGGAGGAAAGCATTGATGCCAGCCTTAATACAAGAGGAGACCTCGGACGCACATTCGTCAACGAGAAGACTAAAACCATTGTTTCAAGGGACGCAGCAGTGTGATATTCTGCTAGTCTGATGTTCCTGCTTGAGGTGGGATTAGAAGGAGATGTTAACGGAAACCACCGCATAATCAGAGTTCCCAAGACGGAAGAACTGCTTGATATTGCAAGTGTCAGGGGTGGAAATAAAACAGCGATTTAGTACTGTGTCCAGCTCAGGTTATGAGAGAAACGCTTGGAGAAATCTACTATTTGCATAAGGGACTAAGTGATTGAAAAATTAATTCATCGACCCCAGCAAGATCTGTGACAGAGTTTTCCAGTCACTTGGCGTGGTGTGCATGAAAGTCTCCACATGGAACCAATCATTTTAGATACACCATACGCATAAGGAAACGGAAGAAATTGGAAATTAATCTAAACTTATTTATAAATGGAACTTTGTGTGTGTGTGTCTGTGTGTGTCCGTTGCCTATAGACTCCGAAACAGCTGAACCGATTTTTTCAAAAATTTGCACAGTTCTACTATAAGCGTCTGCGAGTGTTCTTAGCTCGGTTTTGTGTCGAGGTACGCCCGATAAATATCGAAAATTGATAATCGAAAAAATCTGGTTATAGAAGGAGTGGTCCGATTTTAATCAAATTTGATACACTCATAGACAAAGACATAAGAAACGATATTCTGGTTGGAGTTCTTGCAATAGTGCAGAAAATCAATAATATATATATATAAGGCAAGATGTTTGTGTGTGTGTCTGTTTATCTGTCTGTATGTTCTTTATACAAATCAACAATTTTTATCCGATTCTCATCAAACTACAACACAAATATTCTTTAGGCTGAGTCTGAGCTCTAGAACCATGGATTAGTTTTAAAGCTTCCATAACACCCGATCAACGCCGGGCTATACTGCTAGTAAGTACATAACGTATCTCAAATACATCGGAGAAAGGAAGTAAACCAAGTGCTAGTTTCGCTACGCCTCAAGTTGCCAATAAAGAAAAAAAACATTGCGTAAAGTCTAGAGTCTTCTTGTAAAACAGCTCTTCTGTAAATCTTCTTTGCTATGGTCTAATATATTTTATAGTCAAGTATTTCTGAGTAATTTTATTGACGTTGGTAAAGTATTCTGCCTTGTGAGACGATAGAGTTACATTTGCGTATCAGAAATCATACGAGATGCACGCCTAAAAATATTTGATTCTTATGGAGTGAGTTCACATGCTGTAGGTTGCTCTGAGTCATTCCCTTTCATACTACCTCTCATGTTAGAAGCCATGCCGATGTTATCTTACCACTGTACGAAGATAACTATTCAGAACAGGTAATAAATGCGGAAATTCAACATTTTTGTGGTGTAATAGATATCGGTTCAGAACGAGAAATCGGCGAATTCCAGTCGAATTTCTTTCATTCATTTACGCAAAAATACACTTGGGAAAAGTATGAAGCTATCTCTTCTCGATCTTGCTATGGGTTAAATAGCAAGACATATTGGTTTTATTGACTTGGTTGATTAAAAGTATACAGCATGAAGTAAGGGCAACCTACTGCGGCAAAATCTTCTGTGTAGTCAGTCATGTCACTTTCGAGACATGATCGCCCAAGCATGTATAACGTACGGCAACTAACTGACGCAAACACTCACACACACGCACACACACACACACACACACACACACACACACACACACACATATTGTTATTTTATTATTATTAATTGTAAGTTTCTAAATATTTATTTCTTTATTAACATTATTCAGTCAGTTAAGAGCCACGCGCGATACACACTTGGGCGATCATGTCTCGAGAGAGACATGACTGACTGGGCAGAAGATTATCCCGCAGTAGATTGCCATTGCTTTCTGTGGTAGACTGGTTGTCGACCAAGGCTATAGAACCCAATCTGTCCTATTATTTAACCCATAACTGGAGGGAAGAGACGGATTAATACCTTTTCCAAGGGTATTTGCGCGTAAGTGAATGCAAGGAATTCAACTGGAATTCATACAACAATGAATGGTTCAAATTCATCCAATATCAAGTGAAATAGAACAATAAAAGAAAAACATTTATATATATATATATATATATATATATATATATATATATATATAGTACTGTACTGTATATATATACTGTAAAGTATTAGGACAAAAATTATTTTTATTAAGTTTAAATTCACCCCTGTCCTAACACTTCTGCATAGTGCTGGTAATGTGCACAAGTATTAAAACAGGGGTGGTTTTCCTAAAGACCTCACTAAAATTCAAATGAAGGTGAAAAGCCAAGTAAATTGCTAATAAATTTTGTTTATTTAAAACTAGGTGTAAAAGAAATGTATTAAAAATGTTATATGTAATTTTTTCCTATTTTCTATTAAACAAGTTATTTTCAAACTACTCTATTGAACATCTGGGATATTTTGGATAACAAATTGATAATTCTAATGTTACTTCGAAAGACAAACTCTGGGAACAAATACAAGCTGCTTTGCAGGAGATACGATTAGATACGTTGAAGAAGCTTGTGATGTCAATGCCTGACAGAATGAAGGCTGTGATCAAAGCAAAAGGTTATTATACTAAATATTAAATTGATCTTTTGTAACAAGTATTTTTCATGTTAATGAATTAGTTTAGAAAATCAAATATACTTACTTTAAATAAATTGTTAATTTTCTGTCAATATGCTGCATAAAAGATAAAACAGTTCTTGTCCTAATACTTTTGCACAGTACTGTATATATATATATATATATATATATATATATATATATATATATATATATATATATATACCGGGTCCATCAATATGCTTCTTTTACTAACTTAAGACTGCATGTTTCTGACATCAAAACAAATTAAAATATGTGTATATAAACATATGTTCAAAAGGTCAACGTTGTACATTAATACAGCAACTCATAGCAAATGGTCAAAATGTCCTCTGCTTTCTTCTACAAATACAAGCACACGTCGGATCATTGACTAGCAGACGTTTTTCAAATACGCCTACACAGTGTCGAGCTTTCTTCAAGCTAAAGATAAAACACTGTTCATTTTTTCCGAAATTAGTTTACTAGATTGGTTTAATGAGACGATTCTTTTAAAGTGAAAGCTTCAGCTAATAAATCCTTCTTCGTGAAATGTACGATGCTTTGTTTAAACTACGACTTCTTGGCCTTAATGACAGTTTTGTAATGTCTATTTGATTCACACACTGGCGTACAAATAAAATATTTCCTATCGAAATAATTCCAGTTTGACCAAGCCCTACATGGTCGCATTGTCACCTTGATACAACGCTGCACTCACTGCCATAGCCCATGCATAAAGAAATAAAATAATACATATAGTACTTGCGTTGTAACTCTTTGTTGACACGTATAACTTCAAAGCAGTGAAAATGTTACTTTCTTCCACAGAGAAAGTTTTAAACACTAATCGTTTTCTAAGTTCTTTATGTTTGTATTTTTAAAAAAAAGAGAAAATGAGTCGCGTTTCGTTGTGTAATAAAGTTCTTCAAGGAAAACTCATTCAGAGAAAAAACGCGGCAGCTAAGGCAAATTTTCATTTTCTGTTTATTCATATTGTCTGTTCATGCATATAACCTTTCAAAAATTTTCTTATCCAAACACCCGCACACACACATACACACACGCACACACAGATATATATAAAATTTACAACGTCCAAAATATTAATTTAAAACAGTGTTCGATATATAATATCGAGCTGTGAATATTAAGAGGAATGAAAATCACAATATTGATACATGTTTTTTCTTTTTGTTTTACTCTCTCACCGATGATGCTATTAAGTTTATCAGAGGATATGAAAAAATAATTTGTACATATTCTAAAATATAATTTATAATGTATATATATATATATATATATATATATATATATATATATATAGACAAGATTTGTCTATATATTATATGTAATTTTTTTCATATCGTCTCATAAGATTAATAGCATTATCGTTGAAAGAGGAAAGAAAATCACAATATTGATATATGTTTTTTTTTATTTTCTTTCAACCATAATGCTATTAAGTTTATCAGACGATATTATAAAAAATTACATATGATAAATCGACAAAACATGTCTATATTCTTTAATGAAAAATACATCAATAAAAAATGCTGCCTAAATACACACAATATATATATATATAAATATATATATATATATATATATATTGTGTGTGTGTGTGAGAGAGAGAGAGAGAGAGAGAGAGAGATTTGCATTTGCTGAAAAAACAAATGGATTTAATCAAAATGAACATCTTATTGTAAATAAGTCCTTAAAATCCTTTCGGCCAACACACCATCATAGGTGCTCGTTGGCAAAATTATAAATGATAGACAAAACACATTCATATGAATTGAAGAAGGGAAGGTAGAACTCGTTTACAAACAAAATTTTAATCAAAAGGAATTAAAATGTAAGGGGGTATAAACGTAAAGTTCCACAAAAAGTAATGAAATAGAAAAAAAAGACACACATTCCTCATCTCAAGAGGCGCAGTCATGACTGTCAAGCAAATGTTCTTCGGCAGCCTATTCAGGAACAGATTGTGTGGTTCTTAAAGGCCGACTTGGACTACCCGAACGTACATTTGCGGGGACTTGCTGCGCTACCCGTCATTCCAACCTCAGGTTTGTTCGTCCTATGTAAACGAAAAATACAACTTACTTTTCCCACATAAACATTAAGTAAGAAAGGGCAAATTGAACAATCTTCTTAGTGATGGCCATCATTCGGTGAAAAAACTTTCTTAAACTAATAATTGTTTTATCGATAAAGCCAAAATAAGATATACGGTTTTAGGTATGCGAAGTTTTATTTACAAATGTCAAACGACAAAAGTATTAAAAATATTGATTAAGTAATTACAAAGCAATAAACGAGAAATTTCATTTGGTTTACAATTACATACACTTGAATGAAAATTACGTGCTGTCAAAATACACCCTATGCATATATATATATATATATATATATATATATATATATATATATATGTGTGTGTGTGTGTGTATATATATAGTAAGGAACCGTGGTGAAATAATGATAGTTCAAACATTCATATCTCTTTTATATTGAGAACGTTAAACCCTTGCTTAAATTTAAATTATTGCGTCTGACTTTGCCTACCCTATTCAGCATTTTATCGCTTTCGATTTTATCTTTATGGCCATTGTTTTTAAATATACCCTATTGTATCATCAATACTCCTCTGAGAAATGTAGATATATTGTATGACTCTAGATGACTGAACGCAATTTACCGTTGAAGATTACCAAATTAATATAATAAATGAATTTCACTTTGAATCAAAACCGTATTTTAAATGGAAATTACTGACAGACATATAAAGATTAACAACAATGTATTGAGTTGTTTATTGCTCTTTATCAAAATATCTTTTTTTCATACTTATATAATTTTCTATTTTGTACCCGTGGTGATATATTTGATAGCAATTTGAACTGAAAAATCTCAGGGACGCGTTCGAATTTTAGTCGAGTCCGAGAAATTTATTTATGTGCAAAAACCCTTGAGAAAGGTTCGAACTCATATTTCGCAGTCCAACGGTGAGCAAATGAACTGGACTTGGAGAATTAAAAATCGTAAATCCGTTCAATGTAGAGTAGTTCCAGAACTTTTACCAAAGAAACGAAACAGTTGCTGCGGCAGCATGTGTGTAGCGCCTCTAAAACTCTAATAGGTAGTGGGTCTTGTAATCTTGAAACTTTCATCTAATTTCAAGATTTATTATTGTTATATTTCTGAAGACAATTTTGGAAAATTTAGCGGTATGTTAAAGTTCGCTTTGATTTTTAATGGCATTAAATATTTTATTGATTTTTCATTGTTATAATAAAGTTTGGTGAGAATCTTGTAGATGATTTAAATTTCTGTTTTCAAGAGATTGAATTCTTAACGATTGTCCAACGAACGCAAGCAGCATAACTCGTCTATATTCTGTAAAAAACGGTTTAATTTCTATTTTTGTCTTCAGAAATTTAATTAAATCAACTTTACAGTGTTAGCTGCAACAGGGATTCTGTCCATTTTTTAGTCTGTTTTTCTGTAATTTTTGGAAATTATTTTTTTTTTCGTTTTTTGTTGGTCATTGATTTTTTTTTTGTCACTTAGTTTGTGTAAATTATTTTGCAATGGAAGGTTATTTTTGACTTTTACTAAGTTAAAACTTTGTAAACCTCAGTCACGTTTTTTCTTTCTTTTTTTTTTAATTGGAGTAGATAGTTCCTACTATCGCCCGGTCTCACACTCCACCCACTTCTTTTGAATGAGTTTAGATGTGATCGCCTTGTTTCTTGTTTAGGAAGGGGTTCCCGGTTCATCCCTTTTCTCCGGTCTTAGTGCTAGTTCAGCTGGAAGCTCTTTGCAGTAACGGAGTATGGTGGCAACGTCTTTACATTCTGAGGGTACCGGGTTGGCAGTTTCCTGGTTGCTGCTTCCGACTGGTAGTTAGGAGCCCGAACTCTTGCATAGCGTCTTGAGAGGCTGCTCTGATCAACTGTTGAATAATACCGGGGTTCTTGTAGTTCCATATCGCGCATGGACGGGCGTCCCTGTATGAACGTTCGGTGGGCAACCCCGAGGCCACATTATGTTGTAGGCCGAGCCAGTCTCCATCCTTCACAAGTTGCAAATGATTGACCGACTGATTCTATTCTAAGACCTCTCCTTAACTGAATCACTATGGAAAAAAGCAAACATAATAGCAAAACTAAACCAGCTCATTTGAAAACGCCCAAACCTGTCTGCATCTCTTTCACTAACATACGCGGCAACCGCATCAACTTCCCTAGCGTTTCCTCCATAATAACTCACATGATATATTAGCCCTATGTGAAACTAATCTTAACCCTTCTGTTCCCTCATCTGAGTTCTACGTTCCTGGCTACCTTCCCCTCTTCAGGAAGGACTCCAATGTTCATATGCATGGGCTTGGTGTCTATGTCAGCGAACACCTTCCCCTAGCTAGAGTGTCATCTTTTGAATCCCCAGATCATTCTTTCATGTGCTTCCGCCTCTCACTTCTCAGCTCGATTAGCTATCTCTTCTTTCTCTACCGCTCTCCTTCCTCCCCTGACTGTTCGTTACTTGACATCATTTCTGACAATATTGACAAAGCCATTTCTTCCCATCCCTCTGCCCATGTATTCGTGTTTGGTGACTTTAACGCCCACCACACCAAATGGCTGAAGAACGCTGTCACTGACCCTGCTCGAGTCCACACCATGAACTTTTCAATCACTCAATCTCTTACGCAAGTAGTGGACTTCCCCACGCGTTTCTCCGACAACCCTAACGGAAGGGACTCACTTCTAGACCTCTGCTTCACTTCCATCCCAGACTCTTGCACTACCAGACAACTCTGCCCACTCGGAAACTCTGACCACACTGTTGTGTCCGTCAATATTTCACTCCACTCCCGCCTGACCCATGAAATCCAGACAAGTAGAATATCCTACTGCTATCAAAGAGCAGACTGGGATTCGTTCCAACACTTCCTCTGTGACATCTCTTGGAACAACGTCTTTAGTCTTCCCATCGAAGAATGTGCATCCGAGGTCTCCTCCTGAGTTAAGGCTGGCATCGATGCCTTCATCCCTGCTAGGAAATTCCAGCTTAAATCTCATTCGTCTCCATGGTTCTCACCTGCTTGCTCGGCTGCCATTACCCACCGGAATCATTTCTTCCGACTCTATCGTAACTATGCGTCGGACCAAAACAGGCGCCTTTTCACTTCAGCTCGTAATAAGTGTAAAAGGATACTTAACGAAGCTAAGATGTTGTTTGCTGCCAGAATGAAGCAACGTATAGCATGCTCTAAATTCGGCTCTAAAGACTACTGGCGACTCTGTAAAAAGTACTTAACAAGAGCAAGTTCACAATACCCCCGCTAATCAACAAATTTGAGGTCCTCACCTCCCCAGCAGATAAGGCTGAATGCTTTGCCCGCAGATTCTCGAACAATTCGAGTCTGGACTCGTCTGGAGTTTTGACACCCGACTTCTCACCTAGAACAGAGACACAATTGAATGATGTCCACATTACACCTTCGCTTGTCTCTAAGATAATCTTAAAAATTGACCCTCACAAAGTGAGCGGTGGTAACGGAATCCCAACCATAGTCTTAAAGAAATGTGCCCCTGAAGTCTCCTCTGTCCTTTCTAAGCTCTACAACCTCTGCCTATCTGCTTCCTGCTTTCCTGCCTGTTGGAAATCCTCCTCTGTAGTTCCTATATTTAAAAACACTGGAGAACCCTCTAACCCTGCAAATTACCGCCCTATCAGCCTTCTTCCGATCTTTGGCAAAGTGTTCGAAGCCATTATCAACGCTGAGGTGGTTCAGCATCTCACAGCACACAGGCTCCTCTAGGACAATCAATATGGTTTCCGCTTCATCATGTCTACTGCTGATATGCTAACGACCATCACCGAGTTCATATACCAGGCACTCGACAGGAATGGCGAAGCCCGAACCGTTGCATTGGATATATCTAAGGCGTTCGACAGAGTTTGGCATGCTGGCCTTCTATATAAACTGCGGAGCTATGGTATAACTGGACATTTGTTTGAACTAATCCAGTCATTCCTCTCTAACCGCACAATAAAGGTGGTATTAAACGGACATGCCTCTCAGAACTACCATACAAACGCAGGTGTCCCCCAAGGCTCCATCTTAGGTCCTACACTCTTCCTGATATACATTAATGATCTTCCTGATTCCATAAGAGCCCAAATAGGTTTGTACGCCGATGACATCACAGTTTGCTCTCGCCTCCTACAAAAATCTGGTGTAGGCGTCAAAGCTAATCTTGCAGCCGAGATTAAATAAATAAGTCGTAAGTTATGGAATGTAAAAGTGTGACGCGGTCCCTCCGATCCTTGGGTCCTAACCCCGTCACGGAAACCAATTATAATGACATCCGGAACCTGAGTCAGTGTTTATGCTGTCGATACGGCACTAGTTATGACGACCTCCTCGGGTCGCTCGTCGTGATGTCTTCGACATAATACCTGGTCTTCAAGTAGTCTATTACAACAGTGTTCCTCCTTGCCCACGCTGTGAACTATGATCCCAAAGAAGCCACGTTGAAATTTTGATAGCTGTATCTGTAACATGTCAAACTAATCCGAACGCGCGTACCCTTTTGTGTAAATAAAAAACAGCACAAAAAAAAAAAAATAGAAATTCGATGACACCTGGATATGTTGTGGAAAGGTTTTTATATACAAAAAAAAAAACAAACAAACAAAAAAACAACAGTAAACAGAAATATAATACAATAGTCGTCGAATTCCTATTTCTACAACAGAGTGAAATTTTAGTTTGAAACAAATGTTTTTTCACTTCCATCAGAGATTTCAAGCTTTTTCTTTCAAGTTTTGACGGTTCAAAAAGTCTTATGAGGGTTTTCACCGAAGTCTTACTGAAAAAGCCAAAGATGGATCTTTGTGACGGCAACGGTAAATTCGTCTTGTCTGCCTTTTCCCGTTAGGGCAATCAACAACTCAACCCCAAATATAACTCTTTCTTGAATCTTTCTGTTTCCATACATCTTCAGCAAGGATTCGATTGGAGGCGTGTTATTTGACTTTAACACTTTTAAGTTGGTCGGCGGCAGGCTTCTCTATTTTTCTTTACATCCTCAGTTAGGAGCTATCGGAGTCAACCGACACTGTCTCTACGTTTGCCCCACTCGGTGCGGCAACAGTCACTGCCTCTACTGCTGACACCCAAACCACGTGGCTCCCGGTTAGGAACACTTTTCTCTCAGTTATTACATCTCTGGGTCAAGAACCGAATGGACTCCAACTGATTTTGGCCTATTCGGCTTTGATTTTTGTGCGTGTCCCAAATTCTCTTGGCCGGTAACCCTCTAACACCATCCCGACATACTTGCCTTTTCTCAACAGCGGGATCACACCCCTCGTGAACCGGTTGGGGATGGATCCCTGCTGGAATCACTTGGTGAGCACTATCAAAATCGGGACAAAGATGTGCGACAGCCTCAAGTACAATTCATCGGGCAAACTATCGAAACCCGGCGATTTGCCTCTGCTGACCTTCTTCAAAGCCGCGTAGACTTCGCCCTCCGTAATCACTCTCTCTCTCTCTCTCTCTCTCTCTCTGAATCAGCCGGCAAAAGCTGGGGGACATCAGCCAAATAGCTGCGAAACTCCTCATCACGAAGACCAGGCTCCTTGGTAAACAGGATCTCCTACGAATACTCTCTCTCGCAACTCTCTATGGCAGAAGTATATGTATACTAAGTCGAGTCCATTAAAAAAGGGGAGATCCCGCAGCAGAAACAGGAATTAAATTATGATCAGACGAAAATAGAAGTATGTCTACTGTTTTAACTGTGATGCATATTTGTGTTTATGTTCCACTTTTTAATTACCATGTACATCAGGACCAACATCTACCTTTACGACCTTCGCGGAAAACTGATCCGATATGTATCTTTTAACACCTGTTTAAGAGTAGACTTATATCTACACCTTTTGCTCACAAGTAAAACTGGATCTACGTATACTCTTTTGACTCGCGCGAAAAGATTGTCCGATGTGTATCATTTTAAATCTCATGCAAAACTGGAGCCATGTTTTGCTTTTTTGACATTCAAGCTGTTGTGCAAAACTGGACGTATGTTTAATTTTTTGCCTTTCGATCAAAAATGGTTCTACGTCTACATTTTCAATTAAGACATAAAATGGTATCTGTTGACTTTTGTATAAAATGATCCTTTTCTATTAATGTGTCGCTCGAGGAGAACTGGACACATGATCACCGTTTTAATTCTTCGTGTAAAACTGTCCATATCACTACCCTTTGATCTCTTCTTTAAACTGGCCCTATGCATGCATAGCTTTTTAACTTTCATGTAAAACGACCTATGTATAGTTTTTGACTCCGTTTTAAAACTCGTCATTTATCTACCTTTTTAACTCCGGCGTGTGTACCATTTTTTAAAATATACTGTAAAACTGGAAGTGTGATTATCTTTTTAGATTTCCTGAAAATTTAGACGTATATCTGCCTTTTTACTCTTGTGTAAAACTCGAATTAATTAGACATTTAAATTTTATTGTAAGCGTGAATATATGGTCGCCATTTTAGTTCTTGTGTAAAATGAATATGTTTTAATTTGGGCATAAACTGGTCTATGTATATATTATCTATTTTTAGTGAACACTTGTGACTGTCTTTTATTTTCAGACCACTCGCAAGCTTTCCAACTCTAGTGTAAATTCAAAGCTATTTTCATATTTTGTTCTTTTAATGTGAGAATGAATCCATCACTATCTTTCAACTCGCATGTGATGCTCAACATATATGTACGTAACAATTATCTCTGTGTGATTCTTGTCAAATAAGACTTTTATTATATGCAACATGAAATAACCACTAAAAATGACTGAAACCTGGTTATTAAATTGCTTTCTAAGGTATCCAGAATGTGATGTATCACAGGAATGATGAAATATCCAAGATATCCTACTGTCACTGTCTAACTACGCCCTATATCACTAGAAATAAAGACAGACCAAAAGATAGCAAAATATGGATATGCATCTCAACGATAGGTAAATCTCGTCAAGTTTCAGACACAGGTGGAACTATACACGTGATGTGTTTTAAAGTATGGAGGCTCAAGTTCCAGATTGTTTCATTTAATATAGTCCAGCATAATTCCAAAGAATAAACACATATAAAGTCTCACTTCTTAGATTACAATCGCCATCAATTGGGTATTTTACCATATAGCTTCGAATAAGTGGACGTTATTTTTGTAAAGAAGACTGCGTGACAATTAGGAAAACATTACACGTAAACAATACGCCCGTGGCTGTTCATAGTTCATGTTGTTTTGAGCTGAAGCCGTTTGATTGTTACATACACTACCCGCCATAATTATTAAGCCCCACCAGTGTATTAAAAAATGATTTATTTCATACTATGTTTTAGTATTTATTACCAAGTGAATAATTGTAGATGAAAATAGAATGGTTCTTTTGTTAATACTGCACAATAACATGTGCATCAAATGAATTTATAAATATTTAATAATTAACTAAATTGCAGTTTCATCAATGAAAAAATGAAGAACATTTAGGGTGATTCGGACGAATTCATCTTTGCTTCCGTGCGTTATAAAATTCTTCAATTTCACATCAGGATATGATCTGATATTTAAAGCATCAGGATTAGAACTGATTGGAAGCGTTTGACTTCGACAGATTTCAGCAAAAGGTGGGTAAATGGGGCGAGCCTGGTTCGTGTAAACGGGGCTAGCCTTGATTTTCTCTTTTAGATCTTGCCGGGAACCCACAACAGTTTCAAATGACAGTCAACTGTTAAAGATATGTGCAGTTATCTATGAAAGTGGAAAAGGTAGATATCGGACCCGTTTCACTCTCAACTCACAAGAAAACACAGGCTTGCTGTATACTCGTGCATATAGCCATCACTCGGAAGATGGTATCTAGTATTTCTTTCGGGGGGTCTATCGTACTCTTTTCTATGGAACGAAATGAGGCATCAAAGCCATGGGTACAAGTCAATGTTTTCTCAATTGATAAACTTTTAAGATACATTAATATGTATAAATGAGCATACCCACCTCAAAAATTGTATAAAACCATTAACTGATTGCAGCAGTATAATACCTACTGTATAAATCTAGTATAATGTTCCTTAGTACTTGAGCCAGTAGATTTGTTTGGTATACTAAGAACGTTTCCAAAACATCCGACAACGCATGAGTTACATAACACAGGTTGTACCTGCGAATTCTAAAAGGAATATTCTTGAAACTATTTTAATATATTGTTTTATGTTTTATGAAACTAAACAAGAGAAAAATCATGGCTTTACAAAACCTTCAATGAACTCACAAAATTTCTACTATTATATCGTTGATAGTGTATATCCAGTGTAGGGGTAGATCGTTGATAGTATATCACTAATGTAAAAAGATCTGCCTTTAGTAAACTCATGTGGGTCACATGAAGACGATGGCTAAAGAAAGTCATTTTAATCCCTGGGTCAGTTCTGATTGCTATAACTTTCCAATTTTCTAGGTTGGATCTATATATGATACTAAAAATATTTTCTGTAACTACGTCTTTTTATAAGCTCATTTTTATTGAATACTAGCAGTATAGCCCGGCGTTGCTCGGGTGTAATGAAAGCTTTAAAACTAATCCATGGTCCTGGAGCTCAGACTCTTTGGACGTTGGCACGAAAGAATAAAAAGCAATAATTGTTTCCAGTTAAAGGGAAACCGTAGACTGAAAGAAAAATAAATGGATGTAAGTGAAGTTTTGATTTCATGGTATCGATATCAAATAAGTTTTTTTCGTCGTAAACTGAATTTTGAAGGCTAAATAATCCTCTGAGTAAATGGTATCATAGCTGAGATTAAGAACTACAACTCTACCTACTTAGAGCCAAACTCGAAGAAAAAAATAAAATAAAAGGGCTGAGAAAATACAGACATACAGGCAGATAAACAGAAACACACACACAAACATCTTGCCTTTTGTACATATATATATATATATATATATATATATATATATATATATATATATACTGTAATGGTTGTTACAATTAAAAAACATTGTAACAACCATTACAGTATAACGCTCTACATTTGTATCGAGCACTCTTTATAAATATAAATGCATGAACAAAAAGGCAAATAAACCTACGTGTTCAACAACTTAGTTACAATATATATATATATATATATATATATATATATATATATATATATATATAATCATTTTTCTGCCCTATTGTAAGAACTGCAACATTGAAACTTCTGAATATCGTTTCTTATGTCTTTGTCTCTGCGCGTATCAAGTTTGATTAAAATCGGACCAATCCTTCTCTACCTCAATTTTTTCGATTATCGACTTTCGATATATATCGGGGGTACCTCGACACAAAACCAAGCAAAGAACACTCGCAGACGCTTATAGTACAACTGTGTACATTTTCAAGGAAACTGGTTTCGTCGTTTGGGAGTCTATAGGTAACGGACACATAAACATACACAGACACACACACACACACACACACACACAAACACACACAGACAAAGTTCTATTTTTAATCAGTTTAGATTTTTAAAAAGATTCTCTGAAATTACAAGACCCGTAACAGAATATCAACGAAATGAATTAATAATTTCATTCGATCCTTAGTCCCAAAAAAGACATGACTTAACAGAAGACTTTTCCTTAGTACTTTCTCATTAACATTGCGGTATACTGGCTGTCCACCGAGGCTATGAAATCAAAGTAGTCGTTCTATCTAATTCCTAGCTGGATGACGAAGCAAGGCATTTTGCGTGTAAGTAAATGCAAAAAATTCAACTTGAATTTAAACTTAGCTTTTCGATATCTCTTTCAGAGCCGATATCCAATACACCACAACGCATGTGTCTCAGACATAGTTCACTTTTAAAATATTTGCTAGGAAGGTCCCTGCCAGTTGTTACAATTAAAAAACATTGTAACAACCATTACAGTATAACGCTCTACATTTGTATCGAGCACTCTTTATAAATGTAAATGCATGAACAAAAAGGCAAATAAACCTACGTGTTCAACAACTTAGTTACAATATATATATATATATATATATATATATATATATATATATATATATATATATAATCATTTTTCTGCCCTATTGATCTATATAATCCCGTGCTTACTGTACTGAGTTTTCAATTGACGCCTACTTTTAAATCGTAACTTTTTTGTCTTTATCTTTTTCATGCTATTATATGGGGACACGACGGCAAAAATTCCAAATAGCTTACAGTTGCAAAGGATAGAAAGGTAAGATCGTCCAAAGCCTGAGAGGCTACACCTAAATCTACTTCACATAACTTAAATGCTGGTTTGTTTTTGTTGTGAGGAATTACCTACACACGAATATGAACTCTACCGGACTACATAAATACCGAGTGTTATCTGCTCTCGTGGGTAGCAGTAAGTAGCAGCAGCTACGACACTCATTTGTTCGTTCGCTTTTACGGCTCTAATTACTATTATACTATATTTTCTTCTGTACACTCTTCTTTCTTGTTATATAATATTGATTCCAACCGCATACCGTGTCCAAGTCTTTCTTGTGACTTTTTTCCCAGGGCCACATCAGTTTTACTAAATCGTTTACAATATTTAAATATTTATTAAAACGAAAACATGATACAATTGTAGATTAATATTAGGCATTTAATGTATATCAACGTATATTGTTTTATTTGACCAAGAGTATAAACAAATTATAAGAAATGACGTATATTGATATATTTTGAAAGCGATGACTTTTTAGCTGCGAATTACATGAACAGATTGCAGAATCAGACCATTAAATTATCACTTTATTTTTCTACAGTTACCGGTTTTCTTTTTCGTCTGTTATCGATTCTTTCAAAAGAAGTCATCATTTTCCACCATTTTTGGTAAGTTAATTTTTTTATTTTTTATTGGTGGGAATTTACTACTTCAAAAACAGTGTGGTTGTCTTTTACTCTCTAAGGAAAGATATCACTGTGTGAACGCACCTAATTTCGACCGTACGATATTTTTTTATAAGTTCGGAATAAAAAACAACAACTGAAAACTTCACTGGCACAATAATGGAAGAAGACAAAGAAAGTCAACATATTTTAAGGCTGGTGCAAAAATGAAAATGTCGGCTTACTATAAAATGCTAATGGATATCCTTTTGGGGAAATAATGAATTTTGACATAACTGAAGCGTGCTAGGAATCTTAGACGATTTTATGCCCACCAGGCCAATAATAACGCGAAGATTGAGGATGTTGAGAAGATTTTCAGAGTTTTATCTTGGTTTCCAATAATTCCTTGCAAACTGCTGTTTGAGAATCATTGGCTTCGAGACAAACACTTCAATTTTTCTTTGAATTTTACTCTAATCCAATGCAAGACCCGTCCACGTATGTACCCGATGGCAAACTTGAAAATTCGTAATAATGACTCATATGTTAATCAAAGTTATTTTATATTCCATATGTGTTTATATTTCTGATATCATCATCATCATATCACCCGTCACATCATCATCATATGACCCGTTACACCCAAATGTGTGTAGGGAAGTAATCTTAATTACTGTTTCCGAAAAAAAACTGTTTTTTTTATGGGCCACGGTTATTAGCCCTGCGCCCAACCCACAAACCTGGAGGACCAGTGGACCATTCTTGGTTCTTACGTTTACAGCACCTGGTATTCCCAAACGGCCATTCATCTAAGTACTGACTAGGCTCGATGTTGCTTAACGTCGCTGATCGAAAGAGAACCAGTGTATTCAACACGATATAGCTGTACACCTTATTTCTGATACGAAGTATACTAATTATTTAAACTATTTATATATTTGGAATATTTGTTGGCAAATTTCAAACCTTTTGACTTTTGTACAGTTCAGCCTTGTTCCTTTCTTTTAATCCAAATTTTTCAAGTTTTTCTGTTCACTAACACATGACCCAGTGGATAAAATATTTGAATCTAGTGACTTGTCTCAAAGTGTTTTAAGTTCAATATCAGGTTACAGAGATGAACACAAAAAGAGCTTCGGCATTTGAGTTAAAGGGAGATCACTGATACTGACACATTACAAAAATGCTTGACACGTGTAACTAGAACGCTCTACGCCAGTGAACGTAATAGACAGTCCAGTTCTAAATTCCAAACACCTGAAATAGACCGGAGTGTACGGCAACTGAAACGTCGTGAATATAGCAATATAGGAACAAAGATGAGAACAAAAGTCGGAACAATATAAATAGAGTAAATATTTTTTATTCGTTCACGTATTCCAATTAGCAGCCGATTAAATCTCTGGGAATGAAGAAACAGTAAACGTTTTTAATTCTCCATTAATTCATAATGTATTAGTAATTTATAAGTCTTCTTCAATGTTATTCGTCTACAATATTATTGTTTCATAAATTGCAACTTGATTTCAGTCACCTACCCATATTGCAATTTTCCTGTGGCTTTTGAGAAAATTTTCTTAATTGTTTTAACCAGCTTTACTCTTTGTTGCCTCGATTTCTCAATTTAAACCCAGCACTAGATTGAGATGCTCGTTATAGTGCATATCGGCTCGGAACGAGAAATCACATAGCAGATGTATTTTAGAAAATTGTAAAGTCGTCTTTTTCCTCAATCTATGGGCTAAATAAGTAACAGGACAGATTAGATTCTAAAGCCTTTTTTGGCAACCATTCTTCCGCAGAAAGTAATGGCAAACCACTGTGGGAAAATATTATTTCGCAATGATTTCCCAAGCGTGTATTGAATTTGACTGACTAAGTTTGGGAAAAGATATTTATCATTTCACTGTTGAAATGTTTGATTTGACCATCGACAACTGAAATGCAATTTCAATCATTAACTTCTGACTTCAAAATACAAGTTCTTTTGTCGTTCTCAAATTCCGAAAGAAAAAGTTTTTCTCACAATTTGTCACTGTCAAAAACAGGCTGCGTCGTAGCGTTTTTTTTTTAACTGGCTTGGTGTGAAATAATTAAAACAAAAAAGTGATTGCCAGACTCAATTCTGTTTTCGTCTTGATTGTTTCACATGTCTATTTGATTTCACAATATTCCAATAATGATTCACGAAAATGTAACCCTATATTATTTACTTAGTTGTTTAGTATTTTTCAATTTCTTTTCCTTTTTTATACGACATTACGATTTGAAATTTTCGGAAGGCTGTCTCAAGTGGACGTCCGGCAATTGACAGCGGAGTTGAGTTGGTCTCCACTTGGCAGTCAGCTTGACGTGTAATACTTTTACTTGTTTTTCGTAAATGCATCTTTGTTACACTAATACCCGAGTTGTGTTTTCTTCTGAACCTATTCTGGTCCACAACAATACCCAGTGAAGATCAGACTCAAATTTCCATTAGTGTTCATTATTTTATTCTACTGGAGATACTTTACATCCTTTGTTGGTATCATCGATTTGAATATGCTTCCTCAGTTTCTAACTAATTGCTGCTGATTTGCTAATTGCTTTATACACGACATTACGATTTGATTTTCTCGTAAAGAAAATACGTAAACGTCATGATATTGCTTCCGATTTAAAAATCGTAAATTATTACTCTTTTATTTGGGATATTCGGTACGTTTGTTTGAAATTATTTGTTTGGAATTTAGCGTGAATTTTGTGCTAGATACCTGATATGGAACCCACCCGTTGTATCATAATGAATTCTTCTCATGACTATTTTCAGAATCATTCAATTTCTTTGCCTTTTTTACACGTAATGTCTTGTAAAAAAGCAAAGACATTGAAAGATTTGAATTTCTGGTAAAGAACATACGTAAACGTCATATTATTGCTTACGGTTTTAAAATCGTAAATTATTGCCCTTTTATTTGTGATATTCAGCAAGTTTGTTTGATTTTATTTGTTTGCCAATTAGTGTCGAATTTTGTATTAGGTACCTGTTATGGAATCTAGCCGTTGTACCATAATGGACTCTTCTCATGACTATAAATATCGGAAGCTCATATCGGAAGTTGACGATTGACAGAGGTGTTGAGTTGGTCTCCACTTGACAGTCAGCTTGACGTGTAATACTTTTACTTGTTTTTCGTAAATATATCTTTGTTACACTAATACACGAGTTGTGTTTTCTTCCGGACATATTCTGGTCCACAACAATATCCAGTGAAGACCAAACTCAAATTTCCATCATTGTTCATTATTTTATTCTTCTGGAGATCCTTTTTATCCTTTGTTGGTATCATCGATTTGAATATGCTTTCTCAGTTTGTAACTAATTGCTGCTGATTTCTGTCTACTGTTTCATTCTTTTAAGGCCTAACCAGGTAAACTTTATGACTATTAATACATATTCTTATTCAACTTTTTACCTATATCCAATTATATGCTTTAAAGTTTTATGCATGGTATATGTTTCCTGTGATACAAGGCCAAAGGCTTATTCAGATTACAAGGTTAATGATTCAGATTATTATAAGGATGTTTGGGAACGAGGAAGGAAGAGAGATAAATATTATGCTGCCCCAGTTTTAAACAAATATGTATTTCATATTATTCTTAGTATTTATTGCCAAGTGGATAATTCTAAATTAAAATAGAATGGTTCATTTGTCATTATTACTTCTTAGAATTGTACAAAGCAGCCAGAAAACCTTTGCTTCGGCCAGCCAATAAGAAAAAGAGACTGACATGTAAAAGAGATCACAAAAACTGGACACCAGAACAATTCACATATTATTGTGCAGTATTAAAAAAAGAACCATTTTATTTTCATTTAGAATTATCCATTTCGCAATAAATACTAAATATAATATGAAATACATCATTTCTTTAAAAAAACTGGGGTTGCCTAATAATTATGGTCGGTAGTGTATATCATAATTGAAATTTGTTGATTCGATGATCTTGAGTAATCATGAAAGCATCTTCTCGATAGACTGTTCAACAAAATGAGGGATCTGAGGAATAAGATGAGTTGAACATTCAACTGCCGGAAGGCATACGAAAAGTATGAACAGAATTTGATGCTGTGTAAAAAAGTCTAAGGATGCAACCCTTGTTCCGTCATCTACGTGATAAGGTCCTTCAAATATCTTATGCACTGCTTTCCTCTGTCTCTTTTTCTCTCTATCTGGCTTGTTAGTATCAGGTTCACTTCCTGATGATAAGTATTAATTTCCTTTTCGTTTCCAACCTTTCCAAAACCTCATCATTGCTCACATGCTAGATCCATGATATTCGCAACATCCTTCTGTAGAAACTTTTTCAGCTGCTTAAAGTTTTCCTTATCTTCGAAAATATTGTCCAACATTCACTGCCATATTAAAGAACCGACATCACATAACAATCTTGTATTCTTCTCTTGTTTCTAATGAAATTGTCCTTTTTATTAATACTTTACTCAACTTCTGGAAGGCCTCTTTCACCATGCCAATTCGCCTTCGGATCTCAGTGTCGCACTTTCCTTCTTCTATAGGAACACTTTCCAGGTATTTAAATTTTTCTGCCTGCTTGATTTTAGTGTCCCTCACCTGTATTTAGCATTTTAGGCTGCCCTTTTTAACTGATGACCATGCATTCAGTTTTCTTGCCGTTTATTTGTAGTTCTTTCTTGTCAATCTCTTCATCTACCTTCTGCATGAGGTCTCGTTGTTTTCTTTCCACATCTGCTGTCAGAACTGTATCATCAGCATACATTATATTGTTTGACATGTGGCCTCCAATGATGCCTTCACGAGTCTAAAATAAGTTTATATTAATAAAACCTTAATGACGTTCTGCTTTGCCCTTACTATTCCTCTGGATATTGTTCCATTTGAAGTTTATATATATATATATATATATATGTACATGTTATATAAATATTACATTTTTAATGTCTATCATGTTACTGATCATTAATGACAAAAAAAACTTCCTGCTTCTACATATCAAATAAAAACTTATTTTAATGAAAGTTTGTATATGTTACTTCAAGTGACGAAATATTTTCTTGTTTACTTTCTATTGTAAGAAATAGGCATTGATATGTAGATTACCGACTAAACATAGAGGAAATACATAGAATATATAACTACTCCGATTTGGAGAAGAAAAACTGGTTCACATTAGCATTGATAAGTAAACCGAAAAACTTAGGACTATACAACAATGGTGTCGCCAATAGGAAAAATATATGTTATTAGAAATCCCGATTTCGTGAATGCATACATAAGAGCATTCGTGTTCTATGAATGATAAAAATTTAAAGACATACCCAGAGTTGCCAAAAGTACAGTGAACAGCTGTAATAAGAAAAACATGGGGGCACCATGCAAGCCCATGCAGATCAAGTAAGACCAAAAGACAAATACGAAGAGGAAAGCGACGAGAAAACATCTACGGATACCTCAAGTAATGATAGTGATAAACAAAAATGAAACATACCCTTGCAGTATGAAATGTCTGAAGATAAACATAGCGATAATCAAGATGGACTATATGATACGGAAACTAAGGAAGACCAGTCATTGCACGAATATCGCCACGAAATTGAGAGATAAATGGTCTAGAATAAGATGTGCTTATTTTATGTAATGAAAGTTGCAGGAATTTGATCCTACAAAAAGATAGTGAGAATATAATGAACAGACCTTATAAACAATATGTAACGTTTAAGAAAAAATGGAAAACAAAAGGGCTGATCTAATTTGAATCAGCAGTCTGCATAAATATCCAATGTACATAATGAAAAATCAAGACTTGGACACGCTTTTTTCAGCCTGTTTGGAAGCATCAAACCGAGCAGGTGAGCACTGATGAGGTTTTGGAAAGGATACAAACAAAAAGGAATTTGATATTGAGCATCAGGAAGAGACATCTAAATTTCCTGGGACAGAAATAAGGAAGGAGGGCTTGCAAAACCTGATACTAACAGGCCAGAAAGAGGGAAAAGAGACAGAGAAAAGCAGATGATTACATATTTGAAGGGCCTAAGCAGGTGGATGACAGAATAGGGGCGGCGTATTGTTACAGCAGAAAGTGTGCTCAGAGCCTCCAGGAATAGGGAGATGTGAAAGGCCATGATCGCCTACGTCCTGAAAAGACAAGGCGCAAAGAAGAAGAACAACAATCATCAAACATTACATTTTAAGAATCTTTTTTATGCATGACCATGTTCCATGTGGCTGTTGATGGGCCAGATTTATATCTTAAATTCATTAAAAAATTAATTCATTCATTGATGCGTTTTCTTCAGGTTTGAGTCCATTTCTCCAATATTTAATTTCTTTTGAAAATATCATGTATTCGAAGGCAGACTTCGTGACAAAGCACAATAAAAAGGCATACATTTTCGTGCGATGGGAATGTCAATTTTAGTCTCACAATAGGCGATTTTAATTTGGCGTCCAATCTTTGGTGACAAAATTTTTTTAACAATCAGTTGCATATTCTCTCGAACACGATCAAGGACTGTGCAGGAAATGTAACAGATTTTTTAAAAGTCGATTTTTATAAGGCTTTTAAATCTTCTCAGCGTAAATTTGGTTGAAATCCTAACGTCTATAGAAAACATCGGATACTGATATTAAATACTATTTTCGTTTCTATGCTAACTTCCCAACAATATTTACCATCTTTTATAAAGTTTGCTTTGGTGAGCAGCAGCATCTGCTATCGGCAAAGATAGTTAACGTATATTTCCCCGTGCAAAGTTACCTTTAAATCTTGAAAGTCATCTCGAAAAACACACTAGTCACAAAACCTAACCTTGAATCCCGCGGTGTATTCGCCTTGGCAATTAGGCTACCATGCTTGCGCCATAGACCCCAGTAGGCTAATAACTGACTCAGTATGGTAACTACTTATGTAAATATTTCTAGTCACCGTAATTCATATTAAAATGCAGGCAGTCAGTTAAGTGCCATACGTGATAAATGCTTGTGCGATCATGTCTCGAAAGAGACATAACTGACTGGGCAGAAGATTATCCCGTAATAGGTTGCCATTGCTTTATTCTATAGCCTTGGCTGGCAACCAGCCAAGGCTATAGAATCCAGTCTGGTCTGTTATTTAACCCATAATTGGAAGGAAGAGATGGATTAATACCTTTCGCAAGGGTATTTGCGCGTAAGTGAATGCAATGAATTCAACTGGAATTTGAACTCGGCTCTCCGATTTCTCGTTCTGAGACGATATCCACTACACCACAAAGTTATGAATAAAGAAGTTTCAATGTTTTGTAGAGAATTGTATGAATATGTATTTTATGTATGTTTAAAATTATTTAATAGTTTTGTCATAAAGCCGTATGTTCTGCTTTTTAAACGCATTATATTTTGAATATAATGCGCAAGTATTCATTCATATAGGTTGTTATTGCTTTCTGCGGTGTACTGGTTGTCACCCAATGCTATAGAACCTAATCTCTCCTTCCATTTAACCCCATAGCTGAAGGGAGAAGAGATAGATTACATTAAATTATTATAAATATTGGGGGATCAGTTTATTAATTTATAATAGTAGAAAACCGACCCCCCACTTTATGCCCAGTGAAAGTTTTGTTTCCAAATTTTATATTCAGTTAATTAGCTAAGTGCCATACGTGATACACGCTTTGGGCGATCATATCCTGAAAGAGACATGACTGACTGGGCAGAAGATTATCCCGCAAAAGTTTGCCATTCCTTTTTGCGGTAGACTGTTTGCCAGCCAAGGCTATAGAATCCAATCACAACGCACATCCTGCACCACAACGCACAACCACTTCCATAAAATTCAGTACTTCATTTACAAATGTAATAAGAGTATTTTTACTTCATGGTATCACGTTCAAATATAATAACCATGAGGCGATTTGCATAAGCAACACGAACAAAAAACAAATAGCGTAAACAAATATCTGGCTGTTCATTTGTAGAGCTATGAACAGCAAGCACTATTTCTAATCGTAATGTTAAATAACAACACTTAAGATAACATGGTGCTGCAGTCGATATCGGAACAATAAACAGAGTACCAAGTTCGAATTTAATTTGCAGCATTCACTTATGCTCAAATACACTTGGGAATGGTATTAATCCGTCACTGCAACAGTCTCGTCGAGTTGCATGGTGCGTGGTCCGTAGCAGTTCGACACAGCTTCAGCCGCATCAGACGCCTTCTTTTGCTTATGCTGTCACCGCCGATGTTGTGTCTGCTCGCCGGCGCGCTCCCGCACGCCGAAAGCCTCCGATCCCATTGCAGTTAGTTGTTGTTTGTCGGAACCGTACTGGCCAATATAGTGTCGTTTGCCGTCCGCAGATCCCGTCGATGTCGTTAATGCACAGGTCGTATCCCTTCAGCTATGGGTTAAATATCAAGACAGACTGGTTTCTAGAGCCTTGGTTTATTACAAGTCTACCTTAGAAAGTAATGCTACCCTACTACGGGGAAAGAAATAAAACTTCTGCCCAGTCAGTCATGTTTCTTTTGATATTTGACTGCCGAAGCGTGTATCCCAAATGGCACTTAATGACTGAACATAACATAAAATCTATATTTCTATTTAAAATTATTTTTCATTGTATAATTATATAACAAAATTTAGCTTAAAATGTAAACGGTATTTTTCAATAACTTATTTTATGTGATATTTTTGTGGTGTTACTCAACAAAATATTTACGATTCAATAAAATCATTATTTTATTTTTAGAGAATAAATAAAAAAGGATGTCACCTATAAACGTAATTAAAATCCTTCAAAATTAATAAGATCATCAGACTATAATGCAAAGAGCTCATCACAAACATCTTCACTTACAGTTTCGCAATATGGGCTAGAGCTGTACGTCTCATGATACGGATATCAGATAATATCATGAAAATTTACGAAGATGTGTAACATATGTAATCTTCAAAATAATCGCCATCCAGCATCCAGCATCATCTGTCAAGGTGTTTCCAGCTGTTCAATGCCCTTGCTGTAGAACTTGGGATATATTGACACAAAGAAGTCCGTGTGGGCTTTGCGCAAGTCTGCTTCATTGGCAAAGGATTTCCCACGAAGATGATTAACCAGGGAGTGGAAGAGGTGGTAATCGATGGCGCAAATGTCAGATGGATAGTAAAAAGTCTCCAACCAAAGTTAATGTATGGTATCCCTGACCCCTCGCGCGACATGCGGCCTGGCGTTGTCATGGAGGAAAAGCCCACCTTTGCAATTCACCAGTGCTGGCTCATTCTGGCGCAATGCCTGTTGCATTACTTACAATTGCTGCGAGTAAAGGTCTCCAGTGACAGTCTAGGCCGTTGGTTGCAGTTAATAATAAACCATTAATCGACGTGTCTACCAGACACAAAATATAATCTTGCATTGGTGCATAGACTGTCATGCGGTGTTAGAGACAGCACCTTGAGGAGACAATCAATGTCTGGAACGCTTGGGAGTGTCGTACAGAACCCAATTTTTCATCACTGGTAAGCACTCGATTGAACAAGAATGCAGTACGATACGCAGGCTGCCACTCGTTGTCACTTGTAGACATCCAACAGCGTTTGCGGAACACACTTTCTCTGTTTGTACGTCTTACGTAGGCGGTGCAGGTGAAGTCTGTTTCATCGAAACGTTGAACTGCAAGTTCACCACACGTAAGATTACTGTCCTATTCAATGGCCGCATTCAGGACTCCGTCATTCATGCCCTGTAGTCGTCCACTGCGAGACTCATCATGGAGAGACAACTTTCCCGACTTGAATTTTCGAAACTAACGTCTTGCAGTGCGTTTATCCACAGCACTATCACCAAACGCTTGACATATGCGGCGACTTGATGCAGCTGCTAATAAGCCCACTTTGAAGTCGTAAAGCAAATAGCCCCGAACGAGATTTCTAGACATTTCCATCCTTCTCACAGCTGTCCGGCTTATAACCGATGCTTATAACAGTGCGCGTGTTTTTTAAAACGTCTGATGTTGGTGCTTTCCGAATTTGAAAACAATTCCTACACGCATTTCGTATATATTTCAACTTCATAAAAAAACGGACAGCAGTTTGTGGTCACCTTGTATCATTGTCATTTTTCTTTATAAATCGATTTCTGCTATGGTCTACCAAGTCTGCTGGAAGGCCTAAGACAGGTCGTGGTTTGTTGTTATGGCTCAATTTAATGTTTTTCATATCTCGCTAAAATCCCTCGCGTTATATAAGTTCTCCTTAGTGTGTTGGCTGTACTTAACAAGACATTTTTTTGTATATATCTTCAGCTGGGATTTCCAGGGATTCTTTCAATGTGATTTTTGTTCCATTTTTATCATTCCAAGTGCTCCTACTATCACTGGTACAATACTTGTTTCCAATTTCCACATTTTTTTTTATTTCAATTTCCAAGTCTTTATATTTTGACAGTTTTTCGAATTCCTTGGTTGCTATGTTACAATCCACTAAACACGCCATTATCAACTAATAAGCAAGTTTTTTTATTTTTTTTTATTTTTAAGAATAATGTCCAGCCTTTCTTCTGTGAGTATAAATGGTGGAATCACATAGAATGGTAATATCTTCTATTTCAGCAACCGGTGCTGGGTGATGTTCATACCAGCGTTTGTTTACATGTTTTCCATAGTGTTTGCACATTGTCCAGTGTAAATATTGCTCCATTCTTTCGTGACAATTTTTATATGCATTTATTATAATAATAATAATACTCATAATTATTATTATTATTATTATTATTATTATTATTATTAAATCTCACGTATTACTTCAGTACTTATTTTATTCTAAGGATATTTTTCTATAGGAAAAATTGTATTTGAGACAGAGATTGTAGCCCTTCAGAAAGATGCCATCATTTACTATATTAGGATTCTCTGAAAACGTTCTTGAGTTTTGAGAAAGCTTGTTAAAACCAGGCCCCAAGAATTAAACCATCATTGACGATGAAAGTGTGATACTAACAAAGTAATAATAATAATAACAACAACAAAACATATAAAGAAGAAAAAGAAGAAAAAAGAAAAGGAGGAAAAAAGAAAAGGAAGAAAAAAGAAAAGGAGGAAAAAAGAAAAGGAAGAAAAAAGAAAAGGAGGAAAAGAAAGAACAAAGAACAAGAACAAGAAGAACAAGTGGAAAAAAGGAAAAATGAAATGATCTATTTGAACTAAGAAAAATAAATGATAAACTGTAAATATGAATATGACAGGCGTGCCAGTGGTTATTAGATGATTGGGATGTGTCTAATAGACTATTAACGCCTTGAATATGTGAATTTCGGAAAAAATCGATACCATTCAGATACTGTCTGCAAGTATTACTAAAACACTGCTAGGGGTTTCACCAGAGATAATATTTAATTCCTTGTGGAATCTACAAGCTAATATTTCTGTTGCTATTTTTCACCAAATAGAAGACCCAAGAACCTCTCAGAATTGAAGGTTACTAGATGATGTTGCACTAAATATCTCTAAAGAGGAGGTAAGAGATGCATATAATGGGGAAAGGTGGGATAGATAATGATTTAAAATAGAACTGCAGATATGAAGATTTTAGTAATTGCGGAAAGATCATCTCGAGTGTTTTTTTGGACAATGCAACACTTCCGCTGAAAAAGCAAACCAGAATTTCCTCCTTATCAACGGAATATCAAGGAAATTAGATTATGAGATGGATATTATATGTTAATATGTTGGATAGATAAAAATTGAACATATACAGTGTAACTCTGATATAACAGAGTTGTCGGTACAGGATTAAAATTCTCTTATATCCAGGTTTCACATATATCCGGATTTCTCTTATATAAGGGCTTGGTCTACTTTATAAGGATGTGCGTTGTGGAGCATTGGATATCGGTTCGGAACGAGAAATTCTGGGGCCGAGTTCGAATTCCAGACGAATTCATTGCATTCACTTACGCGCAAATACCCTTGGGAAAGGTATAAATCCGTCTCTTATTTCCAGTTATGGGTGAAATAACAGGACAGATTGGGTTCTATAGCCTTGGTTGGCAACCAGTCTACCGCAGAAAGCAATGGCAATCTACTGCGGAATAATCTTCTGCCTAGTCAGTCATGTCACTTTCGAGACATGATCGCCCAAGCGTGGATCACGTATGGCACTTAATTGACTGACTATTTTATATACATTACCACAGGCTCTAATTTGGGACCTGAGAAAATCTCTCTTATATCCGAGTTTCTCTTATATTCGGGTCGCTTATATCCGGGTTATACATAAAAATTAAGATTTTAATAATCATGCTTTTTTGTTGGTTGTTTTGTTTTTACGGTATATCAAACTCGGCGGGTCATTTATCGCCAGCTAAATTTTATTTATTTATTGCTGGTAATACCTTTTTCTTTTATTGTTGTGTCTATATAAGTTTTTGTGTCTAGTAATCCTTTTTTCTTTTCGAGTATCAAGATTCATTGGGAATTGTTTTTAAGGGTAGGTTCCCCAAGTCCTACCCTTTAGATCTATCTATCACCCGGTTCACACTCCACCCACGTCTATTGAACAGGTTAAGAGGCTCATCCCTTGTTTCCTGTTTAGGATGCGGTGTCCGGCTTTCTCTTTTCCAATCTTACTAATTTTTTTTCTAGCTCCCTGCACATCAATGGCGTTACCGCTTTTCTCCGGGTGATACGATTAAAAAAAATAACTGGAGGGAAGGATTAATACCTTTCCCAAGGGTACCAGTGCTTAAGCGAATGCAGGGTATCCAACTGGAATTCGAACTCGGCTCGCCGATTTCTCTTTCCGAGCCGATATCCACTGCAACACAACGCATATTTGTCACTAAACGCTTACAGTACCTGGTATTCCCAAGCGGTCACCCATCTAAGTACTGACCAGGCTTAACGTTGCTGATCGAGCGAGAACCGGTGTATTTAACGTGATATGGCCGTAAGAACGCACATCCGTCACTAAACGCTTACAGTACCTGGTATTCCCAAGCGGTCACCCATATAAGTACTGACGAGGCTTAACGTTGCTTAACTTCGGTGATCGAGCGAGAACCGGTGTATTTAACGTGATATGGCCGTAAGCACGCACATCCGTCACTAAACGCTTACAGCACCTGGTATTCCCAAGCGGTCACCCATATAAGTACTGACGAGGGTCAACGTTGCTTAACTTCGGTGATCGAACGAGAACCGGTGTATTTAACGTGATATGACCGTAAGAATAAATAGAATATGAAACCAAATCGATGACGCACATGTAAGCAAAAATGATTAGGATACGTAAGATAGATTACAGTTGACCCTAGATTTGAAGATGTTATGAAAGTAGTCATCGGGGAAGAATAATTTCGGAGAAGATGTTCAGGAACTTTACCGTCCTGGGGAAGAATTTGCCTGGGTGAAAAATCCTTCTTACCAAGAAAATACGAAGGGAATCAGGATGATACAGCACTGTGCAGATAGAATGGTGATTCCTGTCAGTAATATTGAAAACTAAGAAATATATTTCGCCAAATGATTTCCATGATAATAATGTTATAGACGAAAGATGCTAGCAAAACTCTATGAATTATGTTGTAGGTAAGGAAACATTTTATCACGTACAAATCCGCGAAAATGATTTTGAATTTGGCCTAGGATTGAAAATGAAGATTTCGCACCTCCGTCTGGCAGAAATACGTCATGTTTTCTTTCGATGTGAGTCTTGAAAAGATAGAACTTAGCAGTTTGAGCGACGTACATTTTGGGGAGTTAGAGGGAACTGACAGTTTTGTCAGTATATTTAGCGATGAATCGTATAGAATAAGTCAATTGCAGGCTTGGAGTCACATAGTATCAAAAGCATTTAATGCGTGAATAATAATAATACTAATAATAATAATAATAATAATAATAATAATGGTTACGTGCATCTGGATTAAAGACTGAAACTGAAGGATTTATACTTGCAGCACAAGACCAAAGTCTTTTCACGAGAAACTTTCAGGCAAATATTATGCATAATAATATGGATCCAAAATGCAGGTTTTGTGATAAACACCAAGAAACAATAGACCACCTAATCTCAGGCTGTTCTGTGCTTGCCCCAAACGAATATAAAAATCGCCACGATAGAGTTGGGCAATATTTACATTGGGCAATGTGCAAACATTATGGAAAAGCTGTAAACAAACACTGGTATGAACATCATCCAGCACCGGTTACAGAAATAGAAGATGTAACCATTCTGTGGGATTACACCATCTACACAGACAGAAAAATTGAAGCAAACAGGCCAGACATTATTGTTAAAAACCAGAAGGAGAAAACTTGTCTATTAATTGATATGGCTTGTCCAGCGGATTGTAACATAGCAACCAAGGAATTTGAAAAACTGTCAAAATATAAAGACCTGGAAATTGAAATAGAAAAAATGTGGAAATTGAAAACAAGAGTTGTGCCAGTGATAGTAGGTGCACTTGGAATGATAAAAAATGGAACAAAACAACACATTGAAAGAATCCCTGGAAACCCCAGCTTAAGAGATATACAAAAAATTGTCTTATTAAGTACAGCCCACACACTAAGGAAAACGTTATCTATGTAATGCTGGGGATGATAGGGAAGACAGAAAAACATGAAATGGAGTCATAACAACACGCCACTACCTGCCTTAGGTCTCCCCGCAGACTTGGTTGGTAGTGAGACCAATGCAGAAATCGAAATATGATGAAAAATGACATAATAATAATAATAAATAGTGCGTAAATAGTACTATAGAAGGCTACGAATGATATTAAAAACTGAATTAAATTCACAGAATAGAGTTATGGCCATTAATAGCCTTGCAATCCCAGTTGTCCAATATAGCTTCAACATCTTAAACTGGACTCTAAACGACATCAGGCGAATGGATGCTAAAACAAGAAAGCTTCTTTCTAAGCATAGGATGCATCACCCAAAGGCTGATGTAGACCGTCTATACATACCCCGTAAAGAAGGTGGAAGGGGTCTTATTCAGCTGGAATTGTCATACAAGACAACAACTATTGGCTTACTAACATACATAGAAACAACAAAGGATTGGATGATACAATTAGTAAGGCAACATGAAGAAAGAAAGAAAAAATATTCAATAATAAAAGAAGGCAGTAAATACAAACAAGAATTACAGTTAGTAGATTCTGTAGAAAAGCAAAACAGTAGCCAAGAACCAACTGTTGCGGCAAAAAATATGAAAATGAAAGCCAAAGATAAAGCTCTTGAAAAGATGAAACAGCGCTGGCAAGACAAACCTCTGCATGGCCAATATCCAGTACGTGCCAATAAATCCAATGTTGACAAAGTTAATACTCATCGATGGTTACGTGCATCTGGATTAAAGTCTGAAACTGAAGGATTTATACTTGCAGCACAAGACCAAAGTCTTTTCACGAGAAACTTTCAGGCAAATATTATGCATAATAATATGGATCCAAAATGCAGGTTTTGTGATAAACACCAAGAAACAATAGGCCACCTAATCTCAGGCTGTTCTGTGCTTGCCCCAAACGAATATAAAAATCGCCACGATAGAGTTGGGCAATATTTACATTGGGCAATGTGCAAACATTATGGAAAAGCTGTAAACAAACACTGGTATGAACATCATCCAGCACCGGTTACAGAAATAGAAGATGTAACCATTCTATGGGATTACACCATCTACACAGACAGAAAAATTGAAGCAAACAGGCCAGACATTATTGTTAAAAACCAGAAGGAGAAAACTTGTCTATTAATTGATATGGCTTGTCCCGCGGATTGTAACATAGCAACCAAGGAATTTGAAAAACTGTCAAAATATAAAGACCTGGAAATTGAAATAGAAAAAATGTGGAAATTGAAAACAAGAGTTGTGCCAGTGATAGTAGGTGCACTTCGAATGATAAAAAATGGAACAAAACAACACATTGAAAGAATCCCTGGAAACCCCAGCTTAAGAGACATACAAAAAATTGTCTTATTAAGTACAGCCCACACACTAAGGAAAACTTTACCTATGTAATGCTGGAGATGATAGGGAAGATAGAAAAACATGAAATGGAGCCATAACAACACGCCACTACCTGCCTTAGGTCTCCCCGCAGACTTGGTTGGTAGTGAGACCAATGCAGAAATCGAAATATGATGAAAAATGACATAATAATAATACAGACAAAACAAGATCTTTCAGACTGATACAAAGAGATTTTACAGGGAAATAGGTAAAAAAAGAATTGAAGTGACAGTACCCCCCAGAATGGAAGAAGTCACACAGTTCTGGGAAAAGATATGGGCTTGCCCTGAAGAACCTAGCAAGGAAGTACATTGTATTACGCAGGAGATAGAACGAATGAAAAATAAACCCGAACAGACATGGTCTGGAATTACAGAAGATGATGTTAAATTTGCACTAAAAAAAGCACACAATTGGAAAACTCCAGGTATAGATAAAATTCCTAACTTTTGGCTATATTATTTAAATGCAGCACATAAAAAAATAGCCAAAGAACTCCAAGAAATGGTTGACGATCCCACTAAAATTCCTGCATGGATGACAAAAGGAATTACATTTCTTCTACCCAAGAATGTTGACACAAACAACCCGAAAAACTACAGACCAATTACATGTCTTCCGACAACATATAAACTACTAACATCTATTTTAACAAAACAAACATATTTATTCTTAGAAAGAAATGACATGATACCGCTTGAACAAAAAGGGTGCAAACGTGGCTGTTATGGTTGTAAAGACAAATTGCTAATTAACAAAATGATCCTGGAAAACTGCTACAGTACAAAGAAAAATCTTAGTACTGCCTGGATAGACTACCGAAAAGCATTCGATAGTGTGCCACATTACTGGATTTTAAAGACTTTAAATATATACAAGATATCGCCCGTCATCATCAATTTCATGAAACAGTGCATGTCTATATGGAAAACAACCCTTTACCTCAATCATATAAATGGAACCTATAAGTCTGATGAAATAAACATCAAAAGAGGTATATTTCAAGGTGATTCTTTATCTCCCTTACTATTCTGCATATCATTAATAGCACTAACCAGTCAACTAAATAAGACAGAATGTGGTTATAAAATAGGCCAAAAGAAAATAAGCCATCTATTTTACATGGATGACTTAAAGTTATATGCTAAGAATGCTAATGAACTGGAAGGTCTTCTGCAAACTGTAAAATGCTTCAGCGAAGACATTGGAATGAAATTTAATTTGAATAAATGTGCTAAAGCTACAGTTTTACATGGATCAATACAAGAAACATCCTCAATTAGCCTAGACCCTGCTGTAATAATAAAAGAATTGAAACCAGAAGAAGCTTATAAATACCTAGGTGTAAATGAGAGCGAAAACATTCACCATAAAAAAATGAAAGAAATAGTGCGTAAAGAGTACTATAGAAGGCTACGAATGATATTAAAAACTGAATTAAATTCACAGAACAGAGTTATGGCCATTAATAGCCTTGCAATCCCAGTTGTCCAATATAGCTTCAACATCTTAAACTGGACTCTAAACGACATCATACGAATGGATGCTAAAACAAGAAAGCTTCTTTCTAAGCATAAGATGCATCATCCAAAGGCTGATGTAGACCGTCTATACATACCCCGTAAAGAAGGTGGAAGGGGTCTTATTCAGCTGGAATTGTCATACAAGACAACAACTATTGGCTTACTAACATACATAGAAACAACAAAGGATCGGATGATACAATTAGTAAGGCAACATGAAGAAAGAAAGAAAAAATATTCAATAATAAAAGAAGGCAGTAAATACAAACAAGATTTACAGTTAGTAGATTCTGTAGAAAAGCAAAACAGAAGCCAAGAACCAACTATTGCGGCAAAAAATATGAAAATGAAAGCCAAAGAAAAAGTTCTTGAAAAGATGAAACAGCGCTGGCAAGACAAACCTCTGCATGGCCAATATCCGGTACGTGCCAATAAATCTAATGTTGACAAAGTTAATACTCATCGATGGTTACGTGCATCTGGATTAAAGTCCGAAACTGAAGGATTTATACTTGCAGCACAAGACCAAAGTCTTTTCACGAGAAACTTTCAGGCAAATATTATGCATAATAATATGGATCCAAAATGCAGGTTTTGTGATAAACACCAAGAAACAATAGACCACCTAATCTCAGGCTGTTCTGTGCTTGCCCCAAACGAATATAAAAATCGCCACGATAGAGTTGGGCAATATTTACATTGGGCAATGTGCAAACATTATGGAAAAGCTGTAAACAATCACTGGTATGAACATCATCCAGCACCGGTTACAGAAATAGAAGATGTAACCATTCTATGGGATTACACCATCTACACAGACAGAAAAATTGAAGCAAACAGGCCAGACATTATTGTTAAAAACCAGAAGGAGAAAACTTGTCTATTAATTGATATGGCTTGTCCACCGGATTGTAACATAGCAATCAAGGAATTTGAAAAACTGTCAAAATATAAAGACCTGGAAATTGAAATAGAAAAAATGTGGAAATTGAAAACAAGAGTTGTGCCAGTGATAGTAGGTGCACTTGGAATGATAAAAAATGGAACAAAACAACACATTGAAAGAATCCCTGGAAACCCCAGCTTAAGAGACATACAAAAAATTGTCTTATTAAGTACAGCCCACACACTAAAGAAAACTTTACCTATGTAATGCTGGAGATGATAGGGAAGATAGAAAAACATGAAATGGAGCCATAACAACACGCCACTACCTGCCTTAGGTCTCCCCGCAGACTTGGTTGGTAGTGAGACCAAAGCAGAAATCGAAATATGATGAAAAATGACATAATAATAATAATAATGGCGTTCACATTTCGAAACACACTTACTGGTTAACTATCGTGTATCCAGTTAAGATTTTAGCAAGAAAGCAATACAACAACAACCAAATAGGAAAAACGATATATATATATTAAACACAGCAAAATATGAATATGCGGAACTCTGTTAGTAGAACACGGGTTAGGAAGTAATACTAGAATTGGGACTCACAATAGTCGTACGGTAGCATGCGGATCTCATGCGGATCTCTCTCTCTATGATCTGCTACCTCTTGTGAGGGGAAGTATATGTAGTTGTAAGAAGAGTTCAATCCGTTGTAATGAGTGATGCCACCATGACAGTAACAATATGTGTGGACGGGTTTACACCCGCTATATATAATGATAACAGAATCTTAATCTTAAAAAAATACTTGTCTATATTTCTGAGATGAGATAGCATTTACAATATTTACATTATCCGGACTATTGTCCTCATCTTTGTTGCAATTCGTACAACCTTTCAGCCACTGTACGAATTCGGTTCGAAATTCAGGGCACCTGAAGAAGGCCGGAGCATACAACGACCGGAACGTTATACAAATGGCCAAAAAATCCGAATAATGCAAATACTGTTAAAAAAAGTAATCTTTCACCAGATCATGAATACTTGGTTTATTGCTACATTACGTTGAAACACTGAGTCCTATACAAAGTTAGGCAACATCAAACCTTGCCAGTACCTCGATGGGTGACTGCATGGGAATAAAAGTGCTGTATGGTTGGATGTGTGTGTTGTGTAAGGGAAAATTACACTGGATTATTAATTGGAGAGCTGAATTTCAATTCCAGTTGGGTTCGTTACATACACTTACAGAGTCAAAATAAATCCACCAATCTTTTCAAGCGGTAGGTTAATTAGTAAGTCAGTCAGTTAAGTGCCATACGTGAAACACGCTTGGGCGATCATGTCTCGAAAGAGACATGACTGACTGAGCAGAAGATTACCACACAGTATGTTGCCATTGCATTCTGCGGTAGACTGGTTGCCAGCCAAGGCTATAGAACCCAATCTGTCGTGTTATTTAAGCCATGACTGGAAGGAAGAGACGGATCAATACCTTTCCCAAGGTATTTACGCGTAAGTGAATGCATTGAATTCAGCTGGAATTCGAACTCGGCTCTCCGATTTCTTGTTCCGAGCCGATATCCACTGGACCACCACGCACATAATTAGTAAGACGTATGTCATTAAACCATTCTTATCTCCAATGCAAAGTTCTTACAAGCTAAAAGAGAATATATTATTGTCTTTAAATATTCTGCAAATGGGATATAGCCCGAAAAAATGAATCCATAAAAATAACTGTTTCTGAAATCTTAATTCCGGCCAACACATTTTCACCTGTGTTTATTTGTATGGGTATACCTTGATTATTTTTTGTATAAGTGTATCTTGATTATTTTATGGAATGCAGTTGTCATATCTGGTCAGGCGCCTCTGCTGTTAGTTTCAATGTTCTCGACAGGCTCTAAAAGAGAATGTGATTGGTCCCAACCTGACAGTTCGACTCCAGCCACTTTCTTACCCGTGGGATGTGGCTTCCGTCTCTTCCTCTTCTATAAATATTTTCATGGCTTCTGTTCTAACAAACTTAGGTCACTGGTGACGCCCTCCAAAAGAATTTAATATTGCAACCACATTGGCAACAAGGTTCTACCATTTTACAGTTAGAGCAAACAAATGCAGGCGACAATTCTACTCCCTCGGCTTCTTTTCTAGCCCTTCCCGCCTGTGGAACTCCCATCCATATGCTTGCATTCCTGACGGAGGATAATAGACGAATAAGAATACCGAGGATTGTGGGTGGAGTAGATTAAAAAAGAGCCTGAGAGAATGAGTGCGCGTTAGTGTGATCGAAGATGTCTACTGACCTTACATTTAAATTCCTGGGGATTGTACCTATCGGGGAAGCAAGCATATGAAAGGGAATTCCACAGGCAGAAAGTACGTGAAAAGTAGCTGTTAGACTAAAAATTGCGGGTACATTTTATCGGTTTCACTGTAAAAGGATGGGACGTAGTTGCTAATCTAGTAGCTCGTGTAAATTCATACCTAGGGGTCAGCAGTGATCCACGTTCATTAAAGGAGAAGCCGTGAAAGTATTCATAGAAAAGGCACAGGGAAGCCACGTCAAGCCGGTGAAACAGCAACTGCAGCCAAGCTGCCAAGTCGGCATCGATCACATTACAGATTATCCGCTGGATTTTGTCAAAAAACCTGAGGTGAATAACAGGGGCACCCGACCAGATGTGACAGCTGTCTGTTAGCAGGAATTAATTTTATTTGGTCAGACGCTTATCTTACCAGAGATATCTTACAAAGGAAAAATATTTAAAATGCTTAGAGTATAGTATATATATATATATATATATATATATATATATATATATAGTATTGCGCAAAAGTATTAGGACAAGAACTATTTTATATATATATATATATATATACAATTTTTCAAAAAGAGAATGAGCGTATAATCTGTCATGAACAGAGCCAGTATGCTCAAAATTTCAGTTACAATATTTCTGACTTTTTGCTAGTACAACAATTCATAGATCCCAAACAGTCCCATTAACATAGTTTTACAGAGAGATAGAGAGAAAGAAAGAGAAATAGAGAAAGAGAAAAAAAGAGAAAATCATATTGGTGTTTTTAATAGTTTACTGGGAGAAAATATTTTCCAACAAGTAGATTTTTTGTCAAAGTGCTTGATATCAAGAAAAGAGCGTTAATTGGATTAATGTTTGTCTCTTTTATTTGATGCAAAAGCAAATAACCCTTAAGAATTAAAATATTTCAATAATACCTTCCTGAAACTTCGAAGTCTGCATGAATGAAATAACCCTGCTCATCAAAGTAAAAACTTCTCCAGTTTCATTCTGTGTATATATTAGGACATTAAATAAATTTTCACTGATTTTTCATGAAAAGCAATGTTTATTTATTTTTTTATAATCCTATCGCCCGAAGCAAAGCATTCTACTGCTACTGTTCTGCAGGGGGTTACATAGGAGAAAACTTATGAGTAAGAGTGACAGGTTATATAGGGAGTGTCAGGAAGTAGGTAAGAGAAGGATATGAATAGTGATGTGAGTGGAGTGGACGGAGAAAGGAGCATGAGAGAAAGGATGAAAGTTAGTAAAATAGAAGATGACTATTGACATTAAATTTAAATTTTTGGAGATTATAGCTGTCGGGAAAGCAAGTAAATGGAAGGAAATTCAACTGGCGGGAAGTGCGAGAAAAGAAGCTGAGGGAGTAGAATTTGCGTTTACAATTTATTGGTTTCACAGTAAAATGGTGGGACCTAGTTGCTAATCTTGTGGCTCGAGTAAATTTATATATAGGAGGCACCAGTGAGCTAAGTTCATCGGGGTAGAAGCCGTGAAATTATTTGTATAAGAGACACAAGGAAGCAACATTACGCCGTCAAAAGAGTGACTGTATCTGAGCTGCCAAGTCGGGATCTATTACATTACACATTCTCACTTGAATTTTGTCAAGGACATCTAGCTGGATAGCAGGAGCGCCCAACCAGATATGGTAGCAGTATTCAATGCAAGGGCGGATGGTAGATTTATATATATGCAGGATTGTTTCAGAAGGGAAAAAATTCTGGCCCTACACAAAGAACAGACTTTCTTAGCAGCGGATGTAGCTATGGATTCTACATAGTCATCCCACTTAAGGTCTGTTGTGAGAGTTAAGCTGATGAAACGCAATATTTTGCTTTTCGGGAGACTAACCTGATCCATACTAATGGGGGATAGGAGCGATTGTCTGTGATCGTTAATAGATATCAGCTTTGTCTTGGAAGCATTAAAATTCACGAGCCATTTCTTACCCCAGTCCGCCACGTTTTTTTAAGCTTGGCAGCGAGGTTTGCTTCGTCAGCCGCAGCAGATTTTTGATCGATGCGAGAGTAAACTGTAGTGTCGTCAGCGTATATGCCTACTTGGGATCTTATTACATCTGGGAGATCGTTAATGTAGATAAGGAAAATAATAGGGCCTTGAATAGAGCCTTGATGGACACCTGCGTTCGTATGATAGTATTGGGAGGCATGTCCGTTCAATACTACTTTCATTGTGCGATTGGAAAAGAATGAATTGTCCAGTTATACCATAATCTCGCAGTCTTCATAGAAGACCCGCATGCCAGACTCTCTCAAAGGCTTTGAAGATATCTAGGGCAACATTTCAGGCTTCGTCCACGGACCATGAATCATACTATAAATAAAGGCATTTTAGTTATGAGACAACACTCCGTTCATAACAACATGCGATGAGGCTTCGCTTAAAGTTACTGTAGAATATGTAGTTTTGATCGCCGGTAGCTATTCAATTTAAAGAAGCATTTTTTCTACCGTTGAAACAGTTGTTCACACTTGACAAGACGCCGTTTGACGTCTTTTGGCTTCAATTCTTATTATTCTTATTAACACTTAAAGAACTTGTTTATGGAAGCATTGCCATGTAAAAATACACTCAGCAGTTCTGGGAACACCATCTGTTGGAAAACAAGTAAAACTTATGCAAGAATCTAATATATATATATATATATATATATATATATATATATATATATATTATGTATGTATGTATGTATATCCGTATGGCAAATATAGAAGAGAATTCTGAACATTTATTATTAATTTGTTATATTTCGCTAATTATCCACCGTTATTTGTAAATAAATTCCATTTTACAGAAAGTCTGTGAAAATTTTGTGAGCGAGTTAAAATGAAAATGTATGTTGAATGTTTGACCCCTTTTTTTTCCTTTATTGAAATGTTACAAATTATATACCATAACGTCGCAGCCTTCATAGAAGGCCAGCATGCGAGATATCTTTGAAGATATCTAGGGCAACATTTCGAGCTTCGACGTTCTTGTCGAGAGCCTGGTGTATATAATCAGTAATGGATTTTAATTGACAAAAAGTAACAGGTCACTGAAAGTATTTTCTATCTTTAGGCACTACTTCTTTCTCAGTTTTCTGGAAGCACTTGAATTCCGCGTCGGAAAAACGACATGTCTTTTAGGGCTAACCACGAGTAAAACAATTTTTTGCATCTTCATAAGAATGAAAGTGCTGCTTAAGCAAGTCGTATGACATTGATCAGAACAATGTCTGGTAAATATGGTGAGTGAGGTAGGACTTCCAATTTAAGCGTTTCTAACTAGGTTTTCCCCAGTTTTGCAACATGTGACCTAGTGTTGTCATATTGTAAATAACTTTGTCACGTCTCTACTTCTATAGCGGTTGGTTTTTTTCAATGCACGACTCAAACCCACCAAATTAGAAGCAGAAGCTTCAAACCATGGATATTTAGCTTGGCTGCCGATGTTGATGCATGATCCGGCTTAACCCACAATTTTCTTCGCTTAAAGTTACTGTAGAGTATGTAGTTTTCATCGCTGGTAGCGATTCAATTTAAAGAAGCCTTTTTTTATCTACCGTTGAAGCAGTTGTTCACACTTGACAAGACGCCGTTTGACGTCTTTTGGCATCAATTCGTACGGTACTCAATGCCCTTGCTTTTGAATAATTTCTAAGTCTTTTAGGCTCCTCGAAATTGTTGTGTGACCATCTCTTAAGAATTCTGCAAGATCGGCATGCGCCTGACATGAATATTCATGAAGTAATGTCAGTACGTCTTCGTTTTCAAATATTTTCGGTGCGCCAGAGCTTTCTTTAGCTTCAAAATCAAAATTATTAATTTTGAAGCATCTAAGCCCATCTCTGCATATTGTTTCCGACAGAGCATGGAACCGTAAGTCTCAACAAGAATTCGGTGTGGTTCAGCTTCATATTTTTTTGAATAAAGTAATGCAGTATAATTTTCTGCAAATACACGATCATTGGCACGAAATCCAAAATGTTTAATGCTATGAAAAAATGTTATTTACATTTCGGCAAAATGACATACACTGAATTTCAGACTTGCTTATTGTTGTGCGATATTATTCAGGATGTGCGTTGTGGTGCAGTGGATATCGGCTCGGAACGAGATATTGGGGAGCCGAGTTCGAATTTCAGCTGAATTCACTGCATTTCACTTACGCGCAAATACCCTTGGGAATGGTTTTAATACGTCTCTTCCCTCCGGTTATGGGTTAAATAATAAGACAGATTGTGTTCTATAGCCTTGGCTGGCAACCAGTCTACAGCAGAAAGCAATGACAACCTACTGCGAGATAATCTTATGCCCAGTTAGTCATGTCTCTTTCGAGACATGATCGCCCAATCGTGTATCATGGCAGTTAACTGACTGAATTGTTTTGGAGTATTTTTCGCATTGAAGGTTATAATCGTGATATGTCGGCTTCTAATCCACTTAACGCACCCAAAATGTTAGAAACTTGGTAATCTTTCACAGAAAGCTGACTCCTTAGTATTAGGCTAACTGCCGACTAATATCAACTGCCTAGTAGTTCTACTGAACGTCAATAGAAGTCTAAGAACTCTTATTAACTTACCAAGAACTCCTAAGAACTTATCCCATTAACTTCCTGTTAACTGTTATTAATATAGGAGGGAGAGTCCATTATCTGAGGAATAGGTGTGTTTCCCCATAACACTTATAGTATTGTTTATGGATGCATTGCCATGTAAAACTACACTCAGCAGTTCTGGGAACAGCATCTGTTGGAAAACAAGGCCATATATATATATATATATATATACATATATCCCTATGGCAAATATAGAAGACCATTCTGAACATTTTTTAATTTGTTATATTTCGCTAATTATCCACCGTTATTTGTAAACAAATTCCATTTTACAGAAAGTCTGTGAAAATTTTGTGAGCGAGTTAAACTGAAAATGTATGTTAAATGTTTGACCCCTTTTCTTCCTTTATTGAAAAGTTACAAATTATATTTTATGGAATTTTAATTCATAATTTTGGTTGTTTACGTATCATTCAATGTTTTATTTCTAATTTTTCTAAGTAGTGGAGAGCAAATTTTAATAGATATTTCCCCTATTATTTGAAGATGATTCATAAATAATGACATTTAAAGGGATCTTCGTCTAAGTAAATTTATGTTTATTTGATATGAGTAAAGTAGCTTTTCAAATCAAAATTGTGATCACATTTTTGTCATACAACTGCATTGAAAAGTCTTGTTTAATTTTACGCCTTTTTTATCCTTATACAGTATTTGCTTCAAATATAGGTAATAATTAGTTGGTACTCAAAAGGTTTTCTCAAACTTTATTTCATTCTTTCAAAACCAAATATAGAATTTCTTTCGTTTTATTTTGTCATCTCACCATGAATACAAATCATCTATCTACGTTCTTTATTTACAAATTTTGCATTAGAACAGTGAGATGAGACGTGCAATCTTGAAATGGCATAGTATTTATAAGTTTTGAAATATGCCGTTTATCACAGAAATTCAGATTAGGAATTTTTTGGATCAATATGAAATGGAACAGAAATAGAAAGACATGCCAAGAAAATAAAAATATTATATATAATTTTGTTTTTATTATTTCGCTTTAAAATGCCAACTTTTCACGTTTTTCTGACGTTTGAAACGCAATCTTTTTTGTTCAATATTATCACATCAGCGTCATACTTTTCATCAATCTGATCATTTTTTTTCATTTTTTCTTAAAATCTGTCTTTATGTTTCCCCTTTTTTCTTTCGTCTTTCTTTTTTACCGCATTGACATTTACGATGCTGAGCTTTCAACATATAACAAAATAGTGAGAACCTTTTCGAATATCTAGACTGAGAAAACTAACCGGCTTTAAAATCATCAAATGAGATCGGTTTTCCCAAAGCTGAACGTCAACTCCTAAAAGCAATGCCAAATACGCAACCATCGTTCTCAGTAGACCACTTAACCAATAAAATACAATTGTTTTCAATAACTTTGGAAAGTGAAAATGTCACGGACATATATTATAAAAGGACAACGTAAAAGCAAGAAAATACGCATATTAAGTCAAAATATTTTAAGGTACAGTCAGGAGGCCATGAGTAAGATATTAGTTTGAAAAGACTTGTATTTGAAAATGGAAAATTTTTATTTTTTATTTTGATAAAGATATTTAAACCCGATAATATTTCCTCAAATTATCGATAACATAATTCTATCTATTTAGGACGTTGGGATGGCTCGGTCATAGTCTCTTTAAATTTCAGTTCAAAGAAATAGTGACAATTTTAACCTTTTGGCAAATTTACTGTCTGTAAATTTTGCAAAGAACTAACAAGGTTATAATGTCAAGTCAGGCAATTAAGGAGGATGAGGCAAAGCTTTCATAAATATTGCCATAATTTGTAGCTGTGATACTGAATCAATATATGATCTTTAATTATCGTGTTAAAGCAACAAATTTGTATGATTAACTTATGGAGGAATTTTTGTTGTATGAAAGTTTTAGGAGTTATTTTAAATAAAGGAATATTCGATGGACTAACTGTTACACCACAGGCTAATCTTCATATACGATACCAATCAATATGATAAATCATATATGCAAAAATCTGAATCTGAACTTAATTTACAATGACATTCATATACAATAGGTTTAATATACGATAAACTTTATATACGAAAAGCTTTCTACACGATAATATTTATATACGGTAAGGTTTCATACGATAAACTTTATATACTATACCCTTCATAAACGATAAAATTTCTATACGATAAAACTTACATACGATACACTTTATATATGATAACGTTTATATACGATGCACTTTATATTCGATACACTTTATACACGATAAATTTTATATACGATACACTTTATATTCAATAACGTTTATATACGATACTCTTTATATACTATAATCTTTATATATGATACTCTTTCTATACGATTAAATATTTTATGCAATAATCTTTATATCCAATACTCTTCATATACGATAAACATTCTATACAATATTTTATATACATTAACATTTATATACAAAAGCTTTTAACTACGATGATATTTATTCACAGCAACTTTATATACGGTACGCTTCATATTAGATGTGATTCATGTATCATAAAAATTATATACCATAACCTTTACAATACAGTTACCTTTATATACGTTACGATTCATAACACATCATACAATAAGTCGCGGACCTGACATATAAATGGTGTCAATAAAAATTATTCAAATAATTTTTATGGACTACCAACCTTCAAATGACACGTGGCAAAATTTCGGCCTAATTGGATTATCAGCTTACAAATTCCAGTTATTTAAGCTTATTGAAGCTAGTAATGCAAATTTTCAAAACAATAAACAAATTTTAATTTCATGTTTTGATAAAGCATTGCTTTAGGATGGGAAAAATACTGTTCAATCAAAGCAATGGTTTGATTGGAGTTCTTAGGCAAGAAGAGGTTTTTGTCTAAATATGTGATAATGGATGAAACATGGATCCACCACTTCGTAGTAAAATCGCCAGTCATCAATAAGTGAAAAAGCGTACAAAGCGATAAAGATGCAAGCATCAGCAGGCACGGTTTTCTCTTTCGTATTTTGTGATGTGCAAGGTATTTTGTTCCTCGATTACCTTGAGACAGGAAGAACCATCAATAACGATTAATATCTAGCATTATTGGTGCGTTTGAAGAAACAAATCGCCAGAAAACGGACACAAATGAAGACGAAAAAATGATCTTTCACCAAGACAACGCACCGTGTCACAAGTCGAGTGTAACGATAGCAAATCTACATGAATTTCACTTCAGACTGCTTTCGCATCCACCCTATTCCCCAGCTCTTGCCCCCAGCGACTACTGGTTGCCTGCAGACGTTAAAAGAACGCTCAAGAGATAGACACCTGGCTCCAATGAAGAAGTAGTATCGGAAACCGAGGCGTATTTTGCGGTCAAAAACAAATCGTTCGTCAAAAATGCACGGATTTTTTAGAGAATCTTTGAAATAAGTGTATCCCAGTAAAGAGATGATGTTGATGAATAATGTCGAATTTTGCTTAAAAGTTGTTTTATTATTTAGACCCGGGATTTATTGAGTGATGTCTAATATGATGCACTTCATATACGATGCAATTTGTATACCACAATCTTTAAATGTAACTCAATTCATATACGATTCACTTTTATAGACGTTAATCTTTATATTCGATACACTTTCTATACGATATCATTCACTTACAATGAACTGTAAATACTATAAAATTTATATGTACGATATATTTATATACGATAAATTTTATGTACGATGAGCTTTGTATAGTATAAACTTTATGTTGTGGATTTAGGGCATGGAACCGCAAAAAATAATAAATAACAAAAAACAGATATGGAGATAGAAAATGTATGTTATATTGAACAAGATATACAAACAGGAAACACGGGTTAGTCAATTCAGGAATACTATTAGTAGAAATCAATATATGCAACGTAAACAGACATGAGTACATTTACTTAGTTCTTAGGGAATGAAAGTGTTGTGGATTCCGGGTGAGAAACCACACAAAATAATAAATAACAAAAAACAGATATGGAGATAGAAAATGTTAGTTATATTGAACAAGATATACAAACAGGAAACACGGGTTAGTCAATTCAGGAATACTATTAGTAGAAATCAATATATGCAACGTAAACAGACATGAGTACATTTACTTAGTTCTTAGGGAATAAAAGTGTTGTGGATTCCGGGTGAGAAACTACACAAACTAATAAATAACAAAAAACAGATATGGAGATAGAAAATGTATGTTATATAAAACGTAATATACAAACTGGATCGTGGGTAGTCAATTCAGGAATACTGTTAGTAGAAATAAATATATACAATCTGGAAGTGAAATAGTATGTCAGGGTAACTTATTCTAGCTGCAACTACAACTGTGATTCCAGATCCAACTAAAGACAACTGCTGGTCTCTCTATAGGCAGGATTATATGTACACTCAGTCAAAGGGGCGATTCGACAACACTTTATATACGATAGGCTTTCTATACGATAAAGTTTATATAAGATAAGCTTTATATACGATACATTTTATATAACATACCCTTTTTATACGATAACCTTTATATTCGATAATCTCTATATCCAATCATATTATACGATGCACTTTATAAGCGATGCACTCAATTTACTATACACTTCACATACGAGAAGCTTTTATACGATACGCTGAGATTTATATACGATAAGCATTATGTACAATGCTCTTTATATAATATACACTTTATATAAGATTAGACTTTTATACTTCATATAAGATATCCTTCATATGCAATACGCTTCATATACGACAAATTATGTATACGATAAGATTTATATAAGATAATATTTATGTACCATAACCTTCATTTACGAAAACCTTCATTATGAATTTACGAAACAATTCATATACGATACACTTAATATAGAGTAATCTTTATGTACAATACAATTTTTATGGTATACTCTTGTATATACGATACCATTTATACACAATTCTATTTATATACGATAACCTTTCTGTACCCTACCCTTTATATGCAATATCTTTCATATGCTATCCCCTTTACAAACGATATTTTTCTATACGACAACTTTCCCATAAGATACGCTTCATGTTGTGAATTCCGGGAATGCGAGCCGAACAAATAAACGAATAGTAATTGAAATAGAAAATAATGAAGATTTGTTGTTCAGGAATACGGGTTAGTAGAAAAGTATATTTACAAATATCTGGAGGTGAGGCCGTAGTCTATTGAGTATATCCGCGTCTGAAGCTGTCGGGTACTGCGCAATAATCTTCTCGATAAATAGAGCACAGAGTTACTATGAACCAGTAGCATTATCTTTCTGTCTCGCTTCTATAGCAGTAGTATAAGTATACTCTGGGCGAGTTCATTTTTAGGAAAAGGAAAATCCCCACAACACATCATTCTAGAATGTGACGATTTCTGGATGTTCTACTAGATATTGAAAGAGGATATTAACTATTGTAATTTTGTTGGATCTGTTTATAGTGAACAGGTATTTTATCCCTTGTGAAGATTCTATTCTTCAATGACAAACAGAGCACCAATCTTTGATGATGGTAGAACATTTGATCTATTGTATGCAAAATTACATTAATAATCAGTGTGCGAATTGTATTAAAGTTTTTTGATGGTTTAAATTCTCTGCTCCACAGTTTGAGATTGACCAAACATTCGTTAGATTGTCAGTAAATTATAACTTAGTTTCGATAGAATTAATATTTTATGCTTTTTCCGTTGCCAAAAGAATTCTTATTAAATCTCATAACAATGAAATAACAGATCTAATCCAGACTTTTTTTGAAAGTGTAAAATATTTCGAATTTTTAATCACTCTGATAATAAGTATTCGGCAAAAAAATAAAACTTTTAAATACAAATCTTAAAGGCTATTTTACGTATAAAATCTCTCAAATATGATAATATCAAAAATGCAGGAAGACATTTTCTAACGTTATATATACGAATCTAATCTAACAGAATGAAAGTGACTAAAAGTGATCTAATCTAACAGAATGACAAGTAGACTAAAAAAAGTTTTTCGTTTCACCCATGTTCAGTATTTTCCTTGTTTAGTATTTCCCTAGAAATTTTTTCCATAGTTTCTAACTAAAATAGATTAATGTTGAAATTAAATTTTAATTTTAATTTTCAATGTAAAATTTTGCATAGACGTTGTATTTCCATTCTGGTCCTTGTTGCAGTTTATTTATCTCTCTCTCTCTCTCTCTCTCTCTCTCTCTCTTTCTTTCTGTCCATCTGTATATATATATATACATATATATCGCCCGGTTCACACTCCACCCACATCTATTGAACAGGTGAAGAGGCTCATCCCTTGTTTCCTGTTTAGGAGGCAGTTTCCGGTTTTCTCTTTTCCAATCTTTTCACTCTTTTCTTTTTTTCTTTTTTCTTTTTTTCTTTTTTTTTCAATTGGAGTAGATAGACTAAAATATCGCCCGGTTCAAACTCTACCCACGTCTATTGAACAGGTGAAGAGGATCATCCCTTTGTCCCTGTTTAGTATGTGGTTTCCGGTTTTCTCTTTTCCATTCTTTTTACCCTTACGTAGCCCCCTGCACATCAGTGGCGTTATCGACTTGCTTGTTGTGATATGATTAATAAAAATATTCTTTTAAATTTGATTTCAGTTGCTCCAGTTATCAAAAGATCTGAATGGAATTTTCCCCGAAATATTTAGGGAATTCAAAGAAAATGTTAAGCTTTTTTCTGTCTATCAGTAACGGAATACTAATTTGGGGAATTTTATTTATCTTCCACTGCAAGTGTAGTCATTTAAACTTATATTAAGTATATACTACAGAATTGTATTATTTCATCTCCCACCCCGTTCTTTTCTGTTCATTTTTTGTGCACGTGATGTTAGCAACATGGTTAAAGAAAAATTAAACCTGCAAAGAGAGGATGATCTCTTAAGGAGACAAAAGCCAGCTAACTAGAGGTGGTGTCTTGATAAATCAGCGTTAAGAATGCAACGGAAAACCACTCCACTCTCATTCCCGGCGTGAAGGGGGTTATTTCCCAGGGAAGTAACACCTCGCCCTGTAAGGATAGACATGGTCAACTGTTGTCATCTGGAAGTCATTCAGCAACTATTAGCACCAAAGGCGTAAAGGGGACAGATTTTTCCAATTTTTGTATCTCGCTCGGAGAGGAACGACATGTGCAACGGGTATCTCTGGACCGTAAGCCTGCAACTGTGCACAACAAACAAAAAATTAACCTAGGAACATGGAACGTCAAGACGCTGAACAACTGTGGTCAACTTGAGAATGTCAAGCAGAAAATGAGCAGATTGAACATCAAAATACTGGGCATATGCAAAACTAGATGGCCAAACAATAGAGACTTCATCAGTGATAACCACAGGATTATATATGCAGGATGTAAAAATAACGAAAAGGGAGTCGGCTTAATACTGGACATAGAAATGAAGAAATGCGTTCTGGGATACTGCCAGTTCTCTAAAATAGTTCTCCTGCACAGACTGAAAGGGAGACCATACAACAAGGCATTTACAGTAGTCTATGCATCAACAACGCAAAGCATTGAGGAAGAAATAGAATCTTTTTACTGCATTCTTCACAATGCCAAGGCTCAATATAAAGCCCTAAAAAGTGTATTACCATGGGAGACTTAAATGCCAAAGTAGTGCAAAGAGAGTAAAGAGGAGACATGTTGCAAGTTTGGATGAGAAATCCGCAAATACCGGAGTGAAAGATGGGTATAGATGTGTAAGGCAAATGACCAGTTGTTTATCAAAACGAGCTTTCAAGAACACCAAAAACGCTTACGGACATAGGGAAGCACAGGAAGTGACACAAAAGACCAAATCGATTATATAACTATGAACAAAAGTTTCAGAAACGCAGTGGTTCAATGGGAAACCTATCCAAGTACCCCGACTGTGGAAGCGACTATGCTCTAAACTAAGGGTGGAACTTCAGAGACTAAAAAAGCCGAGGACAGCACACAGACAACATGCTCCTGGATAACCTAATCCTGCAGAAAACTACACTGACAGTGTGAGAAGCAAATAGGAAGAACAAATGGGGAACTTCGAAATGAGACTCACTTAAAGAAAGCGTTAGTGACATCAGCAATCGACATGGTCCGAGAGGAAATCAAATGCAGAAGAAAAAAACTACTGAATTACTCAAGAGATTCTTGACATGAACCAAAGGAGACAGAACACTATGCCAAGACATGGAACTGAATACAAGAAACTACAAAAAAAGGATCAAGTGAAGACAGGTTAAAGAGGAATGGCCGAACAACAAATCTGTCGAAGTAGAGAGGTTGAGCAAGACTAATAAAAGAGAAATGCATAACGAAATAAGGGAAATGACAGGAAAAAGTACATGCTTCTCAACAGAATATACAAAATCCAAAGATAGAACGATCAGTTGGAGAAAGAGGAAAGAGAAAATACTCTATAAATGAGAAGAATTTATAAAAGTTCTCTTCCACGACAAGAGAGACTAACCGATAGTAAAAAAAAAATAATGCTGACAGACCGGAAATACTAAAATCCGAAATCAAAGCTTAAATGGCCAAATAAAGCAGCTGGACAAGATGGCATTGTAAAAGAGATTTTGCCAAACTTAGAAGAATTTATAAAAGATCTCTTCCACGACAAGAGAGACTAACCGATAGTAAAAAAAATAATGCTGACAGACCGGAAATACTAAAATCCGAAATCAAAGATTAAATGGCCAAATAAAGCAGCTGGACAAGATGGCATTGTAAAAGAGATTTTGCCAAACTTAGAAGAATTTATAAAAGATCTCTTCCACGACAAGAGAGACTAACCGATAGTAAAAAAAAAAAATAATGCTGACAGACCGGAAATACTAAAATCCGAAATCAAAGCTTAAATGGCCAAATAAAGCAGCTGGACAAGATGGCATTGTAAAAGAGATTTTGCCAAACTTAGAAGAATTTATAAAAGATCTCTTCCACGACAAGAGAGACTAACCGATAGTAAAAAAAAATAATGCTGACAGACCGGAAATACTAAAATCCGAAATCAAAGCTTAAATGGCCAAATAAAGCAGCTGGACAAGATGGCATTGTAAAAGAGATTTTGCCAAACTTAGAAGAATTTATAAAAGATCTCTTCCACGACAAGAGAGACTAACCGATAGTAAAAAAAAATAATGCTGACAGACCGGAAATACTAAAATCCGAAATCAAAGCTTAAATGGCCAAATAAAGCAGCTGGACAAGATGGCATTGGAAAAGAGATTTTGCCAAACTTAGAAGAATTTATAAAAGATCTCTTCCACGACAAGAGAGACTAACCGATAGTAAAAAAAAAATAATGCTGACAGACCGGAAATACTAAAATCCGAAATCAAAGCTTAAATGGCCAAATAAAGCAGCTGGACAAAATGGCATTGGAAAAGAGATTTTGCCAAACTTAGAAAAATTTATAAAAGATCTCTTCCACGACAAGAGAGACTAACCGATAGTAAAAAAAAAAATAATGCTGACAGACCGGAAATACTAAAATCCGAAAGCAAAGCTTAAATGGCCAAATAAAGCAGCTGGACAAGAGATTTTGCCAAACTTAGAAGGTTTTGGCATAGAGAAAATTACGGAAGTAATAAAGGAAATCTACAAAAGTTGAACTAAGCAAATCAATTTTTCTAGCTTTACCAAAGAAGCCAGGTTCAGTCGTATGAGAACTTCACCGAACAATCAGTTTGATAAGCGACATAAAGAAACCTATCGTCCGGATCGTGATAAATCGAGCGCGAAGACGAATTAGGCAGGAAATAGGACTAGAACAGTGCGGTTCCGTCAACAACACAGAAAGAAAAAATGAGATATTTACGCTTAGGATGTTATTAGGAAGGCCAATATGAATAAAAAAAGAGGTTTACCTGTGTTTTGTAGACTATGCCAAGGTGTTCGACAAAGTACGCCACAAAGAATTGATAGAAATGATCTGCAACTTCTACATATTTGGGAAATGCATCAGAGTAATCAAGAACCTCTACTGGAAGCAAACTGTCTGCATATGAACAGGAAACGAACTCAGCAGAAATACAAAGATAGAAAGGGGCGTAAGAGAAGTATGTTCTCACCGGTTGTATTTCATCTTGTACAGCGGAACTATTGAGAGGACGCTAGAAGTTATGCCAGGATTCGATATTGGCGGTCACAATCTGATCAACACAAGATACGCAGATGATACAGTTCTGATAGCTGACACGGAAAGAAAACTACAACACCCCCTAAAAAAGGTAGATGAAGAAGGTCGAAAGAAAGAACTACAAATAAACTACAAGAAAACCGAATGTGTGGTCATCAGCAAATAAAGGGGTCCACAATGCCAATTACAGGTTGAGGATACTAAAATCAAACAGGTACAAAAATTTACGTACTTGGGAAGTGTTCTAACGGAAGATAGACTGTGCGACACTGAGATGCGAAGGCGAATTATAATGGCCAAGGGCCCATTCCAGAAGCTGAGCAGAGTATTAAGAGATAGAAAAATGTTGCTAGAAACAAAAAAGAGAATACCAAATTGCTATGTGATATCTGCTCTTCGATATGACAGTGAATGTGAGACAATATTATCGAAGATCAAGAAAAGACTTTAAGCAACTAAAATCTACAGAAGAATGTTGCGGATATCATGTGAGCAATGATGATATTTAAGAAAGGATGGAAACAAAAAGACAATAAATACCGTTCATCAGGAAAATACAGCTGAAGTTCTTGGGACATGTAATGAGGAATGAAGGCTTGGAGATTCCGATACTCACAGGTCGGATAGAGGGAAAAAAGATAGGGGAAATCAGCGGATAACACATTTGCAGGGCCTGAACAGGTGGATGACAGAACGAGTTTTGTGTTGAGTAACAGCAGAAAGCGTGCTAAGTACTATCAGGGATAGGGAGTCCTGGAAGGCCATGATCACCTACGTCCTGCAGGGACATAGCACAGAGAAGAAAGAGAAGACTACAAATATAGGTCTTTTGATATATACCAAGATTATCTTAGTGTAAAGAAAGACACCAGTCTCAGGTTGAATGTTATTAAAGATATGTTCAGCGAGAAGCGCCTTTTATTTTTTATTGACTCTGAGGACAATTGAACGTGAAGAAATTGGTAAACAATTCAAATTATTCAGCGATTTTTTATAGAAATTATTCTTTTGGCGTAGGCAAAATATTAATTTTCTCTTTCAAATTATTGAATATCGGAGGCCTGAATAAACAGTTTCCATTGCTCGCCAATCTTTGGGGAATAAATAAACAATAATTATTTCGTCTTTTCTTGCGATTTCAATTTATACAATGTAGTCATTGAATCTTTTCCAATATCTCCTATTAGATTTTGATGTGTTAACAAAATCACCAAGACAGCAAAACTCACAAAAAGTGACATATTAATTAATCAAGAATCTTGTTTAAAATAAGAATTAACAGTAGAATGTAACAGTGACGGCAATGCAAACGCTTATTGAATGTTTGTAAAACACAACAACCAATCAAGCTGCAAAATCAAATGTTTGAAAAGTAGTCAGTTGAGTAAATATATTTTTTCAACCTAAGATCCCAAGTAGGCATATACGCTGACGACACTACGGTTTACTCTCGTCTCAATCAAAAATCTGCCGAGGCTGACAAAGCAAACCTCGCTGCCGAGCTTGAAAAGACCTCCATTCCGTTGTGGACTGGGGCAAGAAATGGCTTGTAAATTTTAAAGCTTCCAAAACGAAGCTGCTATCTAATAACCACCATAGACAATCGTCCCTCCCGTCTATTAACATGGATCAGGCTTCTCTCCCTGAAAGCGAAAAACTGCGCCTCCTCGGATTAACTCTCACATCAGACCTTAAGTAGAATAAGTATATAGAATCCATAGCTAAATCCGTTGCTAAGAATAAAGGTTCTCTGTGTAGGCCCGTGCATTGAATATTGCGACCATATCTTGTTCTAATGCGACCAATCTTACGGGATTTTGGAACGAAGGAATTCCAACTGCTATATAGACCAGTGAAAATAGATTTACGAAAGACAGAAGTGTCGAAATCCCAAGATATCCAAAAAGGGAAACGACCCATCCTTCTCCACCTCCATGGTAAAAATAAGGGATGGATGAAAGGAAATTCAAACTTAAAAACTTTCTGGCATCATGGACATTTTCAAATTAAGAGAAATTATCGTCAACATACTTTTTGTAAACCAAAGGCTTGTTGACCCTCTCAAATAATATTTGCTCATAGTGACCCACGAAAATGTTTGCCAGAACAAGACCAAAGGGACTACCCATAGCGACTCCATCTGTTTGAACTTACATAGTAGCATCGAAACTGCGTTCTACCCATTCTGTGGCAAACTGCATACACTTCGGGAAACAACTCTTTTGGAATACAGGTACTACCCAAATTTCCTCTGTATAACCAATCAGAATAAATACTAATCGTTTGTTGTAGTGGTACCTTAGTATAAAATCTATGTCATACGACACCATTAGTTTAGCAGCACAAGAAAATTCCAAGTTTCTAATTTACAAGAAGAAATTGAAGGTTTCAGAAATATTGTTAGTTGATCGTTCACACGGATTTTGTGGGAAGATAAATTGTTTTACAACGTTGCTATCATTAGTGATCATTCCAGACACAAGGATCTAAACTGGAAATATAATCCAACACTTTTCGAATCTTCTGCACTATTCTCAGATTGCCATCCAGACACTTTGAAATGTTCGGACAAATGAGCTTCCGCCGCAGAACAGCATGCCTTTTCCAAAATTCTGACAGATTTATTTGTGTCAAGATGCTCTTTTTCTAACAGATGGTGCTCAACTAAATTTACTATACAGTGAAGACAGCAAAAAGTACATAACCAATGCGCACGCGCGAAATTATAGATAAGAAATGGCGACAATTCACGCATCACACCCTGTATATTTATACTAGCAGTATAGCCCGGAGTTGCTCGAGTGTAATGAAAGCTTTAAAACTCATCCATGGTCCTGGAGAACAGACTCCTTGGACGTTAGCACGAAAGACTAAAAAGCAATAGTTGTTCCAGTTAAAGCAAACCGTATACTGAAAGAAAAATGAATGGATGTAAGTCAATGTTTAATTTCCTGGTATCGATATCAAATTTTCTTCACTATTGTAAGAAGTGCAACTTTGAAACTTCTGAATATCGTTTCTTATGTCTTTGTCTATGAGTGTATCAGATTTGATTAAAATCAGACCACTCCTTCTATAACCTGATTTTTTCGATTATCGATTTTCGATATTTATCGGGGGTACCTCGACACAAAGCCTAGCTAAGAACACTCGCAGACGCTTATAGTACAACTTTTTAAATTTTCAAGAAAATCTGTTCAGCCGTTTCGGAGTCTATAGGCAACACAGACACACATATAAACACACTCAGACAAAGTTCCATTTATAAATATGTTTAGATGATCAAATGTGATTTATGTCTACTTCGAATAACCAGGAATACATAAGGGAAATATTATGAATATAAATTTAATTTTGAATTACCGTGTATTAATATTTGCTTAAACATTCTTATCCACAGTGTAATAATTGTAATAAATACACTTTTGAGTAACGAAAGAAAGATTTTAGGTAGGAAGATATTTAAAAGAAAATGGCATAATAATTTGATACAAAAATGCTGTCCTTTTTCCTTTCATATTTTTTTATTTTTCTTTCATTCTTCTTTCAACAAAACGCTTCTAATTGGATTACACTACAATGAAGAGCGGAAAAACCATTGTCTTCTTAATAGGATTCAATTTGTTTTCTTTTTCATCCAAAAATATACTTCTTTTATTTTTTTAAGAAAAAACTTTTGCACAAGAATTTCATGATGCAAATATAATTTTTCTGTTCATAAAAAGATTCTCACCACTCATAAGCAAACAGAAAGAATCCAGTGTTCATTGTTTGTAAATGAAGAACAAAAAATTTTTTTTAAAATACTTTGCTTGATTCTAATTATGTATAAAATCAAATGCATGGATAATTTTGAAAACTGCTTTCGTTCTGAAAATAAATTTTAATTTCACATTAAGAGAAATGATATGCTGGTGATTTTCACACTAAGTGTAGCTGTGATGTGGAACAAGGCCGAGATTTTGGAGCACCTTTTAAGAATCGAACTCACAATCCATTCGTAATAAGTACAGCTTACTAGTAATTATGCCAAGCCAACGTGCCCAAGGGGAATTTAGATGTGGTAATTAAACGGAAAGTATGAAAAAACCGGTGAGGATCAAATTCAGTATTGATTTATAAATAATCTAGCTAGACAAATTTACTAATCATGACATCATCACCTGGAAGTGAAAATTTTCTATGCGCATCTTACATATAGCAAAATACAGAAAATAAGGGAGCTCTCAGTGAGGATCGAATTCACTTCAGTCGTTATAGATGTAACGAGATAAGTTTGCTAACTATTACACTGTATTGAAGAGTCTAAACGTATCTGAATGCTGAATATCTGGACCACTGAAAGAGAATAAATGTTAGAAAATATGAAATGCGGTTTGGAGTAGATAGACTAAACTATCGCCCGATTCACACTCCACCCACATCTATTGAACAGGTGAAGAGGCTCATCTCTTGTTTCCTGTTTAGGATGCGGTTTCCGGTTTTCTCTTTTCTAATCGTCTCACTCTTATGTAGCCCCCTGCACATCAGTGGCATTACCGCCTTGCTTGGGTTGAAATGATTAAAAAAAAATTTTTTACTAATATTTAACCATAAATATGAATTCTTACTTTTCTTCCTCTTCAATTTATGTGTTTCTTTTGTAATGGTCCTGATTGATTAATCAACCATGTTTCTCATCTGTATTATTAATCATACATTCGTTAGTACAATATTAGTCGTAAATGCAGTACGATGCAAAAGTATCAGCACAAGACATATTTTATCTTTTATGAAGCATATTGACAGAAAATAAACAATTAAATTTAATAGAATTAACTTAGATTTGGTTCTTGATGTATCTATATGTGTGTGCATTTAATAGTGTTATTTAAATCAGTTGTTATGCAATCATCGCAAAAATTCACTTTATATCTTATTATATATATAAAATGAATTGTTTGAACATTATTTTTTATCCATACTCGTATTTAAGTAGATATTCTGTTTTTTTTTTTTAATTAAACACTATTATATATTTATAATAGATTATTTACGATAATTTTTTATTACGAAAATGTGTGTCATTCGAACCTACGACCCCTATCTACATAGGGGAAGCTACCAATTGATCTGGCAACGTCTTAGACCGCTCGACCACAAATGACCTGCAAACAAAACAAGGTTTTAATCAAGCCTATATGAAATAATTTTCGATTCATCGCAACAGCCACATCTGCTCTGAAATGTGTCGTAATATCAACAAATGTAAACATGTTACGGAAATTAACGAATTTTAACGAAACTTCGTTATAAACAACCGACAATTTGAAATGAATTGTTTGAACATTATTTTTTATCGATATTCGTATTTAAGTAGATATTCTGTTTTTTTATTAAAAGCTCGTTTAGATAGGAGGTCATTCGTGGTCGAGCGGTTTAAGACGTTGCAAGATCAAATAATATCTTCCTCAATGTAGATAGTGATCCCAGTTTCGAATCCTGCCGAATAACACACATTTTCGTAATAAAAAGTTTCGTTAATTTTCGTAACGTGTATATATATATATATATATATATATATATATATATATATATATATATATATATATATATAGTGCAAAAATATTTGGACAAGAACTATTTCATTTTTTATGAAGCATATTGACAGAAAACAAAAAATTTAATTAAAGTATTTTTTATTAAAGCAATTTTTATCTCCGCTACCTTTGGCATTGTGAACTGCTTAAAAAATGAAAAATATTAGCCAAATTCAAAAATAAATAGCACTTGCATGAACTACTCGAGGTCAGAAAGCTATTATCAAAATAAAGTTTAAAAAAGAAACTTTGAACTATGTTGACACTATTCACGGCTTAATTCAAGAAGGGCAATAAGAAAAAAGTCAGTCATATCCAAAGATAATAAAAAAATGGGTACTTTCAAAATAACTTTTTTAATAGAAAATAATAAAAATTAAATATAATTAATTTTAATACATGTATTTTACAGCTAGTATTAAATAATCAATATTTATTAGCAATTTATTTGGCTTTTCACCGCGTATTTGAATTTCAGTGAGGTTTTTAGGAAAATTACCCCTACCGTCAGTGTGCAAATGTGTTAGGACAGGGGTGATTTTAAATTTTATTTTGATGCCTCATAAAAAATGAAATAGTTCTTGCCCTAATATTTTTGCACACTACTGTATGTAGAATTTTTTTTTCTTAGAAAAACTATATTTTCTCTTGAAAAGAATACGTAATATGTTTTAGATAAAGTTGAGCATTTTCGTCGAGTCCAATAAATATTAAGGTTTTATTTATTGGACTCGATGAATATGCTCAACTTTATCTATCTAGCTATATATATATATATATATATATATATATATATATATATAGATAGATAGATAGATAGAGTCATCCGCAGACAGATATGTTTCGCTGTATCACAGCTCATCAGTACAGTTAGACATCCGATTGCTTTTTAACACAGTATTGAAACCCGACCAAAATGGCGTTAGTTGGCGATTCTACCTCTGGGCTATGGGCGTTCGGTAGAAGAAGGAAGATGTTTTAGCGTGTATATTATCATTATACGCACCCAATAGCCAGAGTGCTCCAATTCATTTACTGAATGAGCAATGCGTACATACCAAAGTACCTACTGTTTTTCAAAGTCTGCCATTATTCCAGAGTGCTCAATCAGGGTGTGAGAGTGTAAATAGTCATCCGCATATATATAGTCATTCACAGACATATCTATTTCGCTGTATCACAGCTCATCATTACGCTTAGACATCTTATTGTTTTTTACCCAGGATTGAATCCCGGCCGAATTTGCGTCAGTCGGCGATTCTACCTCTGAGCTATGGGCGCTCGGTAAAAAGAAGTAGACTTTTAGTTTGTGACATATCCTGTATTCATACGCCAGTGGCCAGAGTGTTCTAATTCATTGCTGAATGAAAGATGTGTAGGGTAGGTATGGATGGAATAAAATTCCGTATCCAAAGAAACCCTATTCTTAAAATGTGCTCAATACAAAGTAGAGCGAAAATAGCTATTTAGAATTTATAACATATATATGTTATAATATCACTACAAAATTAGACAGTTTGTTTCGGCACTATCAGTGTCTTATTAATTTATGAGTTTTATTTTAGGTTGGAGAGATTTAAAGGTTTTAAGACTAGCCAAAACCCCTTAATCATGAAGGCATTATTACATAACCAGAGTGGAACAATCAAAATAAAGTAATTTCCGAGACTTTAAAAACAATGTATTCGGGAATCAACATTGATATTTGATTAAATAGTGATCAGCATTAATAATCGAATACTAGATTCACGTTACTTTATTTTTTATTACGAATTTTCAATTCTAACTTTAGCAAAGCATTAGATTTAGATTTTTATAAAGATATTTAGATATTAAGCGAGGAAAAGACGTGGATGTACACATATTCAATGTATAACCATCTACATATGGAAAATAGACAAGTATATATATATATATATATATATATATATATATATATATATATATATATATATAACAAACTTCGGAACCCTCGCTGTAAAATGGCGAGCAAATTAATGTAGACTTTTAGAACCGTGCGTCTCTCGTGAAATCTATATGAGAACTTAGTCAAAGTAAAAATTCCAGTATGGCTCTTCAAGTAGAAAAACAAGATGCCCATTCGATAATGAATTGGAGCAATCTCGCTATTGGGCGTGTTTATACGCGGTAAAAAAGCCTGCCTTCTTCTACTGGACGCTCGTGGCCTAGGGGTAGAATCGCCGACTGACCCCAATTCTGTCGGCTTTCAATCCTGTGTTAGGAAGCGACCAGAGTCTAAGCCGTACTGATGAGCTATAATACAGCGGTTGACTATAGTATATAGATATAAAACAACTTAATGTTACTATTTTCAGACTAATGAACATATTTATTATTATCATTTTAAATATCAAAGTTGTGATACTTTATTCTTCGTATTCTTGACTTTCGTAATCAAATTTTAACTTTTCTTTAAATTTGTTGAGACAATTAATTAATTAACAACTAATCCTACTAACCGATGAAACAACAGTCAAAATAAAATAAATGCCAGTAAGCGTCTATTCTTTCTATAGTTACAAATGCCTAATGAATTATTTAAACCTGATAACTTTGTAAAATATTGTTTTGTTTCATTAAGTAACTTCTTTGCTCAATGTCTTTAGAAACGTCGTTTTTATTTCAATCTTGCCACTGCTCTTTGGCAACCAATCTAGAAGAAAGAAATCTTTGAACAACAGCCTTAAACTAAGTGCATTAATCGTGGCTGCAGCATTATGAGATCTATTACAAAGTTCGGAGCCCTCTCTGTAAAATGGCGAGCAAATTAATATAGACTTTTGGAGCCATGCGTCTCTCGTGAAATCAATATGAGAAGTTAGTCAAAGTAAAAATTCCAGTATGACTCTTCAGGTAGAAAAACAAGATGCCCATCCTTCGAGGGGGTTCCCTTCTCAGATCAAATAATCTGCCATAGTAATAAACTGTGACGTATGAATTGAATGTTCAGGTCTCTACAACCTGGATAATTATAATTATTGACCTTTGACTTCTCGAACTATATCCTTAACCAATCATTGAAAGGAAGAAAAGTTAAAATGGTCTCATGAGTACTACTAATTCGTTATGATTGCATTCTATAAAAACATTGCACAATCCTTGTCAAGTATATGACATTTGGCGAGAAATGTTCTGACAACCAATTAGAGGTATATTGACGAAAATAAATAAGCCAATGTAAGAAGATACATCATGAGAAATAACCGATTGACAGATGATGAAAATCAAAGAAATAAAAACAATTGCAACCAGAATAGGTGAATCAACTGAACGTGAAAGTGAACAAGAAAGGGACATAAATTGTAGTAATATCAAACAAACCACAGATCATATTGAAGAAACTGGAATAACCACCAATCAATATGAAGGTAATCCTGAAAGTTAAGGAGAATTGTAAATCATTATCTTCTATAGTGGGTTATTCGTTCTAATGAAACGTCGTTGTATGCTGAAACAGATTAACTGAAGTTAGCCTCGTTAGTAGATAGCCCTCTATAAGTTATAAAAGGGGTTATAAAACAAGAAAATCAAATTGAGTATAGAAACAACATTTATATATACACAGATATCAATTAAGTTTTTTTTACAAATAAAATGTTTTTAGGATGGGTCTAAGAGACGTTAAAATGTTTAGAGCAGCAAATGCTGAAAGAGAGTGCGTTGTAGTCCAGTGGATATCGACTCGAAAAGAGAATTCGGTACAGCCGAGTTCGAATTCCAGTTGAATTCTTTGCAATCATATACGCGCAAATACCCTTGGGAAAGGTATTAATCCGTCTCTTCCTTCCAGTTATTGGTCAAATAAAAGGACAGATTGGGTTCTATAGCCTTGGTTGGCAACCATTCTACCGCAGAAAGCAATGGCAACCTACCGCGGGATAATCTTCTGCCCAGTCAGTCATGTCTCTTTCGAGACATGATCTCCCAAGCGTGTATCACGTAAGGCACTTAATTGACTGATGTGTGAGCGTTGTTAGTTCGGAATGTCTTTGATGTTTCCGCTCCTTTACTCTGGTAAGTAGCTCAGGAAACAGCGAAGAAGAAGGTGAGAGTGAAAGTCGAAGCCAGCATAGTGGCTCGCTTGACGAGGTCAAGAGATGTGCTAATTATGCTCGCACTTTCTCAACTCTCGTGATGCTCTTTGTGTCGGCTTTTTATTTCGTCTTTGTGGGTCCTAGCAGGTCATTCGGGAATACACCCGTATTTAATTGTAGGCTTCCCATTAGCCGATAAATAAAATTTGCGTAGGCTTACGCAGTGGAATTTGATATTAAATAATTTTTGGTTTTCTGCCGGAACATATGCGTGGAGCCGGGTGCCAAAGACCAGTTTTGGTCATTTGCTTAGTGGATCTCTGAGAGCAAACATTCGGTCACTCGCTTTGCTCGGTATCACCACACTTCCTCATATGCCTGCCATTAAACGAGTTCAAAACACATTGAAACAAATTATTTTACGGAAAAAATAACGGTATTTTTGAAGCAAGGGAAGAAATTATGATATATATATATATATATATATATATATATATATATATATATATATATGTTAGACATAAAATATTGAAATGAAATGTATGAACGAGAATATCTCTCAAAACTACAACCAACAATGGATAATCTCAAAACTATTAAACTCTACAATGCAGCACTCCACCTGTATCTAGATGAAGTAGACCCACTTATAAGCCTCAACAAAGCAATATATGCATCAGCAATAGTAGCACCTAAAAATTAAACGACATTAACACAGACATAAAGATCTCATTTGAAAAATAAAAATAGTGAAATATTTTGCACAACTTAGAAGCGAATAACAATAATCGATGAACTGAAAAGAGGAAGAAAAGAAAATGCAGAAGAGTCAAAAAATACAAAATTAAAAATAAAAATGAAGTCTCATCAACTAATGAAAAAGTAAAGGAACGAATACAACTGAATTCTCAAATAATCAGACGTTATAAAAAAAAGATCAAGACTCTACAGACAGGACAAGATAATTCAAGCCGATGCAAAAAAATTAGAGATAACAGTCAAAGAAAAATTGCTCCCCGCCGCAAACAGTGGAAGAGACTATGCAGTTCTGAGAAACGTATAGGTTTGCTCTAAAGAATATAACAAATAATTAGATTGGATTAGGCAAGAGGTAGAATGTATGAAAAATAAAACAGAAGAAACATGAGCGATAATCACAGACGAAGATTTTGAATGTGCACTAGAAAAACTCACACTTACAAATCTCCAGGAATAGATGAATGTTCTCTGTTTTGGCTATATTATCTACATACTGCACACAAAATAGCCAAAGAGCTTCAAAAAGGTCAAAGATCCTACTAAAACTTGTGTCTCGGTAACCAACCTAATTACCTTACTTATACGAAAGAATGGTAAAACAAATATCCTAATCTCTATACGCTAATTACATTTCTCTGAAAAATTAAAAGATGTTGTATTCATGCAAAACAAACATAGTATTTCTTCATTAAAATTACACATTATCTCTTGAACAAAATGTAGTTGAAACGTCTCTCTTACAGAGAAGGGGATCTAGGAAAATGACTAAAAATGACTAAGAGGATCTTAGAAAACTGCTTCATTATAAATAAATTCTCAGTACTACCTGTATAGATTACCGTAAGAAATCCAATAATGTATCCCATTTCTGGGTTTAAAAATCTTTAAATATATGCAAGTTATCACTGGTCGCCATGAATTTCATCAAATTATGTCGATAAGGAAAACACCATTTCACATCACATAAATGGAATGTATAATTCTAGTGTAATAAACGTCAACAGAAGAATATTACAAAGTTACTCTTTGTCTCCCTTACTATTTTCTAAATCTTTAATAGTATTAACCAGTAAAATTAACAGAACAGAATATGGATATATCTCAGAATAAAATAGAATATATATCTTATTTAAATTTGTATGCTAGGAATGACAGTGAAATGGATGGTCTTCGGAAGACAGTAAAATATTACTGTGATGGCATTTAAATGAAATTTGGTTTTAATAGAAAGGGTAGAGCAACAGTTTTATGAGGATAACTCTAAGAATACTCTTTCATTAGATTACAAACTGACGTAGTAATCCAAGATTCAGAGCCTGAAGAAGTAGTTCGTTGAAAATGAGGGTGAAATTAATCACCCCGAAATACGAAAGAAATAGTGCGACAAATATACTATACAATTGTGCGACTGATATTTAAAACTTAACTGATCTTAAAAACAAAATTATAGCTATTAATAGCTTTGCATTTTCAGTGGTTCAATATAGTTTCATAATCATGAACTGGACTCTAAATTACATCACACGAATAGATTCTAGGTAAAGCAAACTTCTTTCTAATCATAACATGCATCAATAAAACGCTGATGTAGACCATCTATACATACGCCAAAGAGAAAGTGCTGGAAGTCTTGTTCAACTAGAAGTGTTATACAAGACGACAACTATTGCCTTAATAACAATAATAAAACAACAAAAGACTGGATTGTACCATTAGGTAAACAACATGGAAACAGAAAGAAAAAGACATTCAAACAGGAAAGAAGGTTACAAATTGTGATATTTGAATGAAGTGTCTGTGAACGGATTGACAGAGAACAAAAATTGTCGGCTTCGTTTTGATGTAATGAGAGGAAGCATGCTGCTGCGATTACGTGACATTGTAAAAATAATATCTATATATATATATATATATATATATATATAGGACATAATAAGCATACGAGTGAGAAAAATGTCATCGAAGGTGTTATTTCTAGTATAAATAACTTTACAGAAATAGTGACAAGTATTCATTTGAATTTAAGCCAGAAAGCAAAATTAATATGTATCCTATAGGTCTTAATAAGATATTCAGTTAACACTAACAACTTCAGCAAAGAGACTTCATGTTCGCGAGTCTACAGTGCAATATCAGGCGACGTTATTCAAAATTAATTAACGAAATATTCAGCGGAGTACAGGAAAATGAAAAAATAAAATCTATCAGGATTCAATTATAATTTCAACATTTACAGCAATTTTTTTTTAATCGTATCACCCCGAGCAAGGCGGGAATGCCACTGATGTTCAGGGGGCTACATAAGTGTAAAAAGATTAATTAGAAGAGAGTGAAGAGGAAGACGAACCAGTTAGAAAGGAGCAGTAGAATAATAGGAATACAGGTGTGGTGACAGTTTCAAAGGTGGAGAGAAAAGAAAGGATATATGGGGTGGAGAAAGATCTAGAGTCAAGTGGTTAATAGATGAGTATTAACATTGCATTCAAATTCCTGGAGGTTGCAGCCGTCAGGAAAGCAAGAATTTGGGGGCGAGTTCCACAGGCGGGAAATGCAAGACAATTAAAACAACATTTTTTAAAGTATTGTTTAATAAAACTACAGAAAAACATCAGATTTATTCACTCCAGATGCCGTCGCTAATTAAATTAGCGAATTTATGTACAATCCAGACAAATGGATAGCTTTTCCAACTTATTATAAAAGATGCAACAAGATCTTCAAAATAGATATTTTGCATTAGATTGATGAAAATAAAGTTCATTTTTTTAAGAGAATTTTCTTCTGATAAACCTAAAAAGTATGTAAATTTTATTTGGCAAAAAACAAAAAAACAAAAAGATAAATTTTGATGAAACTGGAAATAGTGAAACTGTCAATATAATATCCTACCTGAAAAAAATTATATCCTTCCTGAAAAAATAATATCCTACCATTTTTTTAATCATTTCACCCCCAGCAAGGCAGAAATGACACTGATGAGCTGGGGGCTACATAACTGTAAAAAGATTAATTAGAAAAGAGTGAAGATGAATGCAGGTGCGATGACAGATACATAGGTGGAGAGAAAGTGAAGGACATACGGGGGTGGGGAGAGAGCTAGAGTCCAGTGGTTAATAGATGAGTATTGACATTGCATTTAAATTTCTGGAGGTTGTAGCCGTCAGGAAAGCAAGAATATGGGAGCGAGTTCCACAGGCGGCAAGTGCGAGAGAAGAAGCTGCAGGAGTAGAATTGTCGTCTGCATTCGGCTAACCTAACTGTGAATGGGTGGGACCCAGTTGCCAATCTGGTTGCACGAGTAAACACCTGTTGAGGAAGCACCAGTGACTTAAGTTCGTCCGAGCAGAAGCCATGAAAGTATTTATAGAACAGACAAAGGGGGGCCACATTTCGACGGTGGGGAAGTGGCTGCAGTCGAGCCGCCAGATCAGTACCTATCACATTACAAATTCTCCTTTGGAGCCTGTCGAGAACACTGTGGAGAACGACAGGGGCGCCTGACCATAAATGGCAGCAGTACTCCATGCACGGACGGATGGTTGACTTGTATATATGCAGGATGGATTCAGGCGGAAAAAACATCCTGGATCGGCATAGTGACCCAAACTTCTTAGCAGTAGATTTAGCTATGGAATTAATATTGTGGTTCCATTTGAGGTCTGAGGAGAGGGTAAGGCTGAGGAGGCGTAGTGTGTTGCTCTCAGGGAGAATCGCTTGGTCCATGCTTATGGGAGACAGGAGAGGTTGCCTGTGATGGTTGACAGACAACAGCTTGGTCTTAGGTGCATTGAAGTTGACAAGCAAATTCTTGGCCCAATTCACCACAGAGTGTAGATCCAGTTCAAAGTCAGCAGCGAGATTATGTCTGTCCGCCACGACAGGTTTCTTACTGGTGCGGGAGTATATTGTGGTGTTGTCTGCGTAGATGCCTACTTGGGAACTGATCTCATCGAAAGAATAATATCCTACCTGAAAAAATATTATCCTATCTGAAAAAATGATATCCTTCCTGAAAAAATAATAACCTACCTGAAAAAATAATATTCTTTCTGAAACACCAGATTTATCCCAAACCATAAAACAATTACTACTGATCATATACACACTATATAATTATAAGACCTTTGATTACCCGAAAAGTATAAAATTATCAACATGACATTTGTAGTTAGTGTTATAAAACTGCGTACAAAATGTATAGATTTTCACATAAAAACATGTTAAACACTGAATTTGATAATTACTTTGATTCATGCTTCCATATCTAAGACTACCAAACCGACATAAATATTAGAAAATTATTCAAATCAGTAAAAAGTAAAATCGCTTTCGAAATTATTATTAGTAAAATGTTCATTGACCAAGTATTTGCCTCGTAGTTGAAATCGTCTTTGATGAGGACGACTTATCGATTTAGTGCACGTTCTACTATTTTGAATTGTAACATTTATGATTGTCTTGCAATAATTAGGTTAATAGAATTATTTCCGAATTTGATATGCTATGACCTTCTGTGAAATTTGTTTCACGAACTAATCAGAAGTTGACCGGATGTTACGATCAAAAGTTGAAAAGAGACGGGGTTAATGTCACATCGTCTACGTCATGAAAAGATATAATAATCGTAAGGTTAGAAAGTCAATTGCGGTCGAATAAATTAGACTTCGTAACATTAACGCCATTATTATAAATCAGTGCTAGCTGTTTTTTTTATTTGCTATAACATCGGGATATTAAAGAATAAAATTAAACACTATGTATGAGGTATAAGTCCCTAATATACACGTGATTACAAAAGCGATTGTACCTAAAGATTGGTATTTCTATCCCCTCTTCAGAGCTGTTCGTTCCTGGTTACCTTCCTCTCTTCAGGAAGGACTCCAATGTCCATATGCATGGGCTTGGTGTATATGTCAGCGAACAACTCCCCCTATCCAGGGTCACATCTCTTGAATCCCTTGATCATTCCTTCATGTGCTTGAACTCCCTTCCACAAGTCTGCTTTCCCGACAGTTACAATCTCCAGGTGTTTAAATGTAGGGTCAATAGACACCTCCTATCACACTAACTCCCAACTATTCTCACAACACTCTCATCTACCCAACCCTCATTCTCGGTATCCTCACCCGCCTATCACCTACCCTCTGTTATTTCCTATATTTAACCAGCCTTTCTCCACTCTACGTAGCCCCCTGCACAGTAGTGGCAGTGACATGCCTTGCTCGGGGTGAAACGCTTATAAAAAACAAAAAAAAAAATTAAATAAATCTGGATTTAGGTTATCAAATAAATTTAGTAAGGTCGACTAATGCATGTGTTTACTACAGTCGAAAGGTGTAACTGTCCATGAGAGTTCTCCTGAATGTCTTCTTTACAAGATCTATTGTATTCTAGCATTGAACACCTTTACATAATCTAATGGTTAGTAAGCTCGACTTTCTAAAATCATTACAATCTCTTGATTGGTGTCGCATCTGGAGACATTATATAGATACGAATATTGATATTGAATTATGCATATTGTTGTGTTACGTGGAAAAGAGCTAAAATATTCCCCAGCTTGTTAATTTATATCGATAGGAGTGTTCTGGATGGCCAGGTTTCAGTCTACAATTGGCCTGATACAGAGAAAGTGAGTCGCAGTGACTGTGGATACTTACAGCAAATATTTCCTATTGGAGCACTCTTATCATAATATGCGAAATGAAAGTAATAAAATGATATATCTTCCTTATACGAAATTATCTAAGATAAAATTAAATTATACTTTGACAGAACGTAAACGATTGGCAGGCATTTTACTAAATTCCATAAATATTTTACGGTCTTGAATTTACAAATCAAAGTCCAATTCGTGGGCATTTAAAAGACCGTACAATAGTATATACAACAAGTGCAAATGTTCGACGTTAGGTACTAAGTTTATCCATTATCAGCATGTTTACAATCAAGGACCAAATATTCCCAAGGTAGATGCAGTCTACTAGTTGCTGACTATGCTACTCCATTACCGTGCACCCGGGAAGTTATATGTTTTATATAAGAAATGAACTCATTACCACAAAAATTTGCATTAAATGCCTCCAGTGATCTAATTATATTACAAGTGCTCAGTAGGGTTATACAAGGATGGAATAAAAAAAAGGCTCACACGATTTTTGACCGTATGCTAACAGAAGGGGTAATTATCGGTAAAACTGGTTTGTGTTCCGTTTATATTGCTAGTAGTTATTTGACTAGGATGTGCGTCGTGGTACAGTGAATATCGGCTCGAAACGAGAAATTGGAGGGCCTAGTTCGAATTCCAGTTGAATTCACTGCATTCACTTCCGCGCAAATACCCTTGAGAAAGGTATTAATCCATCTCCTTCTTCCAGTTCTAGGCTAAATAACAGGACAGATTGGGTTATATAGCCTTGGCTGGCAACCAGTCTACCGCAGAAAGCAATGGCAACCTACTGCGGGATAATCTTCTACCCAGTCAGTCATGTCTCTTTCGAGACATGATCGCCTAAGCGTGTTTCACGTATGGCACTTAACTGACTGGCTGAGTTATTTGACCAAGGTGTAAAAAGGCCTTGTTGAAAGAGCTACACGAATCATCCGGCTATATCAAGTATAAAGTCTCTTGATCGGTGTCGCGTCTGGAGAAAGTATACAGATTCAAATATTAATATTTAAATATGTATAGTGTTGTATTATGTGGAAAGAAGCCACCATATGCCCCAGCTGGTTGACTTATATTGATAGTAGTATCCAGGATGGCCAGGTTTCAGACTACAAATGGACTATGCTGGCCAGATACAGAGGAAGTGAGTCTTAGTGATTGTGAATACTCACAGCAAATATATAAAAGAATGTGTCGTAGCACCTCAATCTTCCTCATTTACGACGTGTGTTCCGATGGTAGTTTTCTACACATTGATTACATTATGTGATTGTACCAGGCAATGCCCGTTGTCTCGTAAAGACTTCTCGAATTTCTGCGCTAAAAATTGTATTAAACCCGTTTGATGCTCATCCTATTATCCGTCATCGGCTGGACTTGCAAAACGATCAAGTGTGTACTTAGGTATACCGGCAAATATCAAAGCTTGCATTCATAGTATTTCATGTCACTACTTTGATGCTAAAATATTGGCATATATAAAGCATCATAGAGGATTTTCAAATTGAGGATTTAATGAACATTGTAAATTTTAAACAAAAATCTCAAATGGCTGACATGGTCATAGAAGTACATATCGACATAGTAATATTTTGATATATCCTGAAAAGGAGTACAGTATAAAAAGATAAGTTGAAGAATGAAACTCCACACCAGGAATGAGTAGTACAGGTTTATTTTACTAAGATAAAATTAACAATAATACACATATAGGCATGCCACAGGATGGAGCGGAATCGACTATCGAATAGTGAATGCCTTCGCCTAAGACCATTTCCCATCGTCGTACCGCCCGATACCGTCTTTTATAAAGTAGAGCATTCTATTCTCGGGAATGGCAGGATGTTCCACTATAACATATTTCAATAAAGTTATAGCTCGATCGGATATGGAAGAGACATGTAGATTGCATATGAAGGATCGTAGTAACGGCTCGGTCTAATAGACAGGACGAAACGATACGTCAGAGAAATCGAGCTAACAGTTAAGGTTGATTATGGTAATAAAAACAATACAGACATGAGTTCTGACTCAAAATGTAGTGCTAGGTTCAAAGCTAGCTACGCTAGTTCAAGGGAAACTTTACAGGGCATCTATATCAGCGTATTAACTTTCTAGATCAAAGGGAGAACTGGAAGATTGCACGTGTTCGCAAATCTTCCATACAAACAAAATAGGCGACTATTACTATCGTTCTTCCACGAGCTGCTCATGACAACCAACACAACTGTCATCTTTGATAATGGCTGATCTAAGCCAAAAGCTTAGAAAGGAATAAATAAAAAACATGTATCAGTATTATGATTTTGTTTCTCTTTCAGAGATAATACAATTAAACTTATCAGACGATATGAAAAATATAACATAAAATAAATCGACAAATATCGTCTATACTATGTAATGAAACATGCATCAATATATATATATATATATATATATATATATATATATATATATATGCTAGCAGTATAGCATGGTCATGGAGCTCAGACCTTTTGGGTGTTGGCACGAATGATTAAAAACCAATAGTTGTTTCCATTTAAAGCGAAACCGTAGACTGAAAGAAAAATAAATGGATGTAAGTCAAAGTTTTAAGTTTGGTGAGAATCGGATAAAATTTGCTGATTTCTATAAAGGACATACAGACAGATAAACAGATACACACACATACATCTTGCCTTTTATATATATATATATATATATATATATATATATATATATATATATTATCGATTTTCTGCACTATTGTAAGAACTGCAACCTTGAAACTTCTAAATATCATTTCTCATGTTTTTGTCTATGAGTGTATCAAATTTGATGAAAATCGGACCACTTCTTCTATATCCCGATGTTTTCGATTATCGATTTTCGATATTTATCGGGGGTACCGCGACACAAAACCTAGCTAAGAACACTCGCAGGCGCTTATAGTACAACTGTGTAAATTTTCATGAAAATTGTTTCAGGCGTTTCGGAGTCTATAGGTAAAGGACACACGCACACAGACACATACACACAGAAAGTTCCATTTATAAATAAGTTTTGATTATATATATATATATATATATCAAAGTAGACACGCACACACACACAAAGTTCCATTTAAAAAATAAGTTTATATATATATATATATATATATACATATATATATATATATGTATATATAAGTAATGAGTTATATATATAGATGTATATATATAATCTAAATTATGATCACAAACAAAGACGCACTAAACAAGCAAAGTAGTATTGTCTACGAAATCAGTTGTTTAAGTAAAAACTGTACTTTTTATTAAGTCTTATTCAAAAAAACTATTTTAGCTACATTTTACTAAATTATGACACGTGATATATCAGATAATGACTTTTTGTGGGGCCGCAGTACGTATGTCTATCCCACAAATTTCTATATGTGTTAAAACCGCAAAGACAAAGAGAAGATGGAAGCAAAGATGTAGAATTCATCAACGTCAGATTTTATTACAATAAAAACAACGAGGAAACAGTCGGAAAATGGGAAAAGGCCTTCGGCTGGGACGTTGGCAGCGATTGACGGGTTCAGCTCTAGCTGTTACATTGTCGGCAGTAATGTCGTCAGTGTCAGGCAGGGAAGTCACAGACTGGAACATCGTCAGCCGTCGGCAAAAACGTCGTCCGCGATTGAGAAAGACAGCACGAAGTGGAACATCGTAAGCGTCTGACATGAACGGCACAGGCTGGAAGGTCGTTAACGATCAGCAGGAACAGAACAGGCTGGAACATCGTCAGCAGGTACGTCGTCTTTGGTAGGAACATCGTCAGCATCTGGAATGACGGGAACAGGCTTGAACGTCGTCAGCAGTCAAAAGGAAAGGCACAAATTGGAATGTCGTGGTCAGTTGGCAAGAACTGCTTCAGAGTCTGGAATAAAAGGTACATATTTAGAAAGTCATCAGCGTCTTTCATAAATAGCACGGGCTGGATAGCCGTTCGTTTTTGTATAAACAGTACAGACTGGAACGCTGTATGTAGTCGGTAGTAACGGTACTGTTATTGGCATGAACGGTTCAAAGCTGATTGTTCCCCTTTGAATTATACACACCTACATATACGAGTGCTGCAGGCGGCCGGAGAGCGAAATGTGAAAATCTGAATTGTGCACAGTTATTAAATGTTGATCTTGCCCTCCGGGCCAACGAAAATTAATTATTTAAACAGCTTTCCACACTGAGGCATGATGTGATCCAGGTCGGTTTTTCATGTGAGAAACCCGAGTGCGTACACTAGGATTGCTAGTCAAAGATTACCAAGCCACCGCTACTCGGTAATTGGTTACTAAGCTTGTCTCAGTTTGTCTTAGCGGGTCGTAGCATTTCAAAACTGATCGATCCTCTTTCAAAGCTGCACACCCAACATCTGGAGAACAGAAAGTGAGTATCTGAGTCGTACACAGACACTACACTTTGATCCTTTTCTCAAGGCTAAGGAAACAACGTTTATCAGCAAAAGTGATACTGATTATAAGGTTTCCGCTGTAAAAGAATCTCGTGGCTGCTGATTTGAAATGACATGCGCTGCGAAAAATGGCAGATTTTCGTGTTCAATCATAGTATAATTGGAATTGACATAATTCCATGTGTGATGGAAACTCAAGCAGGGTTTTACATGGGTATGCGATGTCATTTGAGGGAATTGAAAATGCACTTACAGTCTACGACGGACACTCGTTACCAGTGTGTCTCTTTGTGTGGTGAAATTCCATAGGAAAATAGAAAGGAAAGTAAAAACGAACTTGTGAACAGTTTAAAATTTTATTCATGTGTGCGTTCTTCGAAAAGAAAAACAAACAACTTTTAAACGTTATAGAACTTTCTGTTGGGTGTTCTTAGAAAAAGAAAGAAAAGACGAACTTTTTGAGCATTATAGAACTTCTGATGTGTATTCCTTGAATAGAAAAGACAAACGAAATTTTGAACAAAAAGAAAAATTCTAGTTATATGTTTTTGAAATGAAAAGTCAAACGAACTTTTCAAACTTTACAGAATTTTCTCGGACGTTTTGAAATCAAAAGTGAAAACAGAAAAAGGAACAGAAAAATAATGATAATGATGCCAAAGAAAAAAAAGTAACGTTGGGTGCTCCTCACTTTTCTCTTCCAATTTTGTTTTTTTTTGGGGGGGTGCTTATGGTATTCTTCATGGTATCACAAAATAGTTGGTCGATGCGTCAAAGCTGATAACAAACTTACTAACGAAGAAAAAAAACATAAATGATATTTGAAGAAAATCAGTCCTTTAGTGGCCAGTATTGTGGGTTTTGATTGGCGCTTCAATAGAAAGAAAGAGAAAAGGAACAAAAAGAAAGGAAAAAGTAAAAAATTAAGAGTTAACGTCCAACAGGTAAGACGAAGGATTATCGCTAAGGCAAGAAAAGCTATAAGTCATTTGTTAAAGGCTTACGGCCTATCACGTTGAATAAACCGGTTTTCGCTCGATCACCGAAGTTAAGCAACGTTGAGCCTGGTCAGTACTTAGATGGGTGACCGCTTGGGAATACCAGGTGCTGTAAGCGTATAGTGACGGATGTGCGTTGTGGTGCAGTGGATATCGCCTCGGAAAGAGAAATCGGTGAGCCAAGTTCGAATTCCAGTTGAATACCCTTCATTCACTTAAGCACTGGTACCCTTGGGAAAGGTATTAACCCGTCCATTTCCTCCAGTTATGGGTCAAATAAAAAGGGTAGGACTTGGGGACCCTGCTCTTAAAAACAAATCCCAATGAATCGTGAAAAGAAAAACGTTGTAAAAATAAAATAACCTTACCCAAAAATCACTGGTTATGACCGTAAAATGATCCCATAAAGATTAATAGGTCGTTAAACCTCAAAAACAAACAATCATTTGTCAAATTATGAATCTAAAAGGTGCAGAAAAGTTTTCAAGCTGACAAAGGTTTGTGGAAGATAAATTCTCTTATAGCTATCAGTTATGCAATACATGTCTCAGTGTAGCTTAAATGTGTCATAGAGCCGAAATTATGAAGATCCTGGTAATGCTCAGGGTCACTCCTTGGCTGCAATTGTTCTAGCTCTAAACATTAATCCACGTCAGGGTGCCAACGCCACTCAGCTTGGGTAGACAGGCGACAAACTCAGTGTAAGTTAAGATGGGGAAAAATGGAAATCGAACACATTTTTTCATTCAAAAAACATCCTGCTTGATTCATTGTTATGCCTAAATTAGGAAACTAAATTGCAGTTTGCATCAATAAAATTAGCAAAAGAGACACATACGCTTAATATGAAGGGAAAAGTTAGTCACCTTTGCTATTGATATTTTTTTCTTATTTTTGCATGTGTTATTGTTAATATTTTTGCGTCGTAGTGGTGAAAGGTTTTGGATTGACGAAAAAAAGGACTTAAAATGTCCATAGTTGAACATCTTGCAAAATGGGATGGAAAGTGTTTTGTATATTCATTGGGGCGGTGCATTACAGGTGTCCAGCTACAATTTTGTTTTGACAACCAGTGTGAAAAATAGGTCAGCGGTTGAGGAGTAACAATGTCCAGCAAAATAACACGTTTCGGGCGGAAAAATGTTTAAGTAACGTCAGCTATCACAGAGGGAGCGAGCGTTGAGTTTAGCAGTTTGCAGACAGCAGTCGAATTGAGAACAGATCATAGAGACGAGGTAAGGTAGAGAAAGCAGCCGATGCCTGGCTGCCTCATATACGTGTGTGCTCGACCGTGTGAACCTAACACGACGGTCAGGAGTTGTTCTGTTAAACGAAACGATTTACATACGATTAACATTGATTCCTATATGCACCTATTTTTTTATTATGTTTTATTAATGTCTTGTTAACATGCTCATACTTTTTGTTATCATTACGCCGCAAGTGTGGTAATAAAACCATTAATACGCAAGTTGTTACTGAGTGCTACGATTATTGGGAAAAAAAACTATATCAAGGAGAGGGAACAATAAAATAACAGAAATTAAGAAAATAGAAGATAGAGAATGATATTGCATTTCAAAGTTTACTGGAAAGCGCGTAACCGGACGAGGGTTTCACAAGCGAGAAATGACAGAGTAGAAATGATTAGCATGAAACTTATGATTGCCTAAATTCTACCTTGAATTGCTTCATCGTACGTTTTCTAAAAGAACATAATTAAATCCCTGGTATCTGACATTGTTTATTCAGCACAGGTTTTCTTGATTCACATCTCAAAATTGGGTGTGTAACTGAAGTTTGTTAAGTTATTCTACCATATTATAACGATATAACTGAAACTTTTTCTTTATCTCTCTCGAGTGGTTACTTAGCTATCTTCATAGATTTCGTTTGTCTCTAAGGTAGACATCAGAAACGCTACTAGATCACCCATATACTTATATGTCAAAGGAAGCTACTGACATGTCGTGAAAACTCGCATGATGCCTGACGCTTAGAAAGGAACGTCTGAAATCAACCTTTTGATAGACCTTACTTTTCTGATTGCCACAGATAAGCGAAATATTAATTCCCTCATGAATTTGCAGATCGTTTATACGTGGTTAACTTTAGTCGTTATCTTATTAGAGCCTCTAACTCAAAAGCAAACTTACATGACTGATTAAGTACGATAATTCTTTTTACTCCGCGTAGGAACAATTATTCCAGAAAATGAGTTAAAAAAACTTTCCGACTAAAGTATTCCCGAAATTTACACACCCCTATAAAATAATTCTGATCGCTCTTTATATATTATCTTTTACTATAAAAGATATATCTTGGTTTCACTTATATTTGTCTTCCCTTTTCCTACTCGAAATTGTCTGTGTTCAGGTATTTAAATTTTTGTACCTGCTTCATTCTGGTATCCCCGACCTGTATTTGGTGTTTTGGGCTGCCCTTTTTACTTATGACCATGCATTCAGTTTTCGTGCAGTTAATTTGTAGTTATTTCTTGTTACTTTCTTCTGCTACCTTCTGTAAGAGGTCTTGTAGTTTCCTTTCTGTGTCTTCTATCAGTACTGTATCATCTGCGTATCTTAGGTTGTTTAAATTGTGGCCTCCGATTACGAATCCAGGCATAATTTCTAAGGTCCTCAAAATATTCTCGCTGTACAAGTTGAAAAGATCCGGTGACATGACTGATAAAGTAGGAGAAATTGTTTACTCCGCGTAGGAACAATTATTCCAGAAAATGAGTTAAATAACTTTTCGATCAAATTATTCCCGAAATTTACCCTATAAAATAATTCTTCCAACTGTTCCCTCTTTATATACAATCTTTTTCTATAAAAGATTGTAAGGACATCTATCTTGGTTTCACTTATATTTGTCTTCCGTTTTCCTACTCGAAATTGTCTGTGTTTAGGAAAACAGGTACTTTCCTTTCCTGTACCGATTTATCATCCAGGGACACAAGGAGGAAGAACATCAAGAAGAAAATTATAGTGAGTTAAATGCCTTTTATTGATTTGCCTTTTTAAAAGCCGGACCGACGCAGAAGACATAGAGAAAGAAAAAAAAAACATAATAAGACAAAAAATGCCGGTCGTCTTGAAATAAAAAATATGTCCAACGATTTAATGGCAAAAGAAGAAAATAAAGCAACTGCTAACAGATTAATGATCGAACAAATAACTATTAGAATACTGTTACATACATTCATATACACCAAGCTGGGCAACTCGTGGTGGTGTAATGGTTAACAAGCTAGTCTATCTAGAACCATTGCATTTGATTAGTGAGTTCGATACTCGCTGGCTGCCCCATACCTTTGGTCTTGTGCCACATCTAAGCTGGGCTTAGAAAATCACCATTCATATATTAGTCAGTTAAGTGTCATACGCGATATACGCTTTGGATGATCATGTCTCGAAAGAAATATGACCGACTTGGCAGAAGATTATCCCATTATGCAATGACTCCAGCTCTGAATTTGAACACGGCAACTCGAATTGTCGTTCCGAGTCGATATCCACTGAACCACAACCAAGCATAATTTTGTAAGATATGATAAGAAATAGATGTTGAAGTAAAATCTATTTTTAATCGAGTTCACCCCATTCAAGGAATTAAAGTCATTGAGACACTGGGTGTTGAAGATTTAGAAGCAGAAACATTGCTAAAGTGCGAAAACAAAAGAAGAGTAATCAGGAGGATAGTAGATATTGAGTGATATTGCTTTTAAATTTTTGCAGTTTAAAACTGACTGAAATGCTTAGGACCGGAAAAGATGTCCCTAGCGAGAAGTGCGAGAATAGAAACTAGAATTCACGGTTAAATTTATCCAACTCAACCTAAATTGGCTTGGTATTGATGCCACTCTAGTACTGCATTTAAAATCATAATCTAGTTGCCATGAATAAGAGCTAGTCTGAACAATTAGCATGAACGTATTTATAGAAAAAAAAAACAAAAGGAGACAACCTTACGGCGGTGGGAAAGTGACTGAAGCCGAGACGCCTTTTAAACGTCAGCATCCTCATAAATGATATTTAGTTGCGTTCGAAATTTTAACAACTTGTCTAGAAGTGAACATAACGCAGTATCAGTTCCAAACAAAGCAACTGAAATAAAGAAAGAAAGAAGAAAGTAAAGAAAGTAAGAAAAACAGCATAAGAAGGAAAGAAAAAAAGGATTGCAAAGAACAAGAGAGCGAATTAACAATAAAGAAAAAAGTGAAAATCCATAACAAAAATATTGATGGAAAAAACGAATAAACGCGAGAATTACATAAGATATAACTGCGTAACTAGCTTATCTGATGATGAATTTTTTTTTTTTTTTGGTGGGGCGGGGGGGTTAGGCAACACCGTTTGATAGTAGAACTATATTCTAAGTAGTACTGGAAAATCAGACCAACAAATAATTATCAATAGTGTGTCTAAAGTTGAACGCTTCAACGTCATACGGCGGTAAGCCCACAAATGAAGATGAAACACTAACCGATATGTCATTCTAAATGAGGACCCTGACAATACCGTTGACATTTAACATCAGAAAAAGACAGCTGAAGTTTCTGGGACATGTAGTAAGGGATAGCGGCTTGGAGAATCTGATAGCCATGGGACGGATAGAAGAAAAGATAGACAAAGGAAAAGAACATGTGATATACTTGAGTGACTTGAGCATAACGGGGTAGGGTTTAAGTGGTATAACATAAGGGTGGTTAAGTGCTACAAGTGACAGGAAAATGAGGATGCCCATGACCGCCTATGTTATGAAGGGACGCTGCATATAGAAGAAGAAGAAGAAGAAGAAAAAGAAGAAGAAGAAGAGAATACCGTGGGCTGAGCATGTGATTAAGGAGGAGGCTTCTTTTAAGAACGCTTACAGTTACAATAAAAAAGAAATGGCATTTCTACTTCATATAATGGGAAAGGTACATATATATATATATATATATATATATATATATATATATATATATATATATATATCTTTTTAGAATCATATTGGCCCAAACAAGGCGTTTTATTGCCACTGTTTTGCAGGGTGTTACATAGGAGGAAAGTTATGAGAAAGAGTGACTGGTTATAGGGGGTGTCGGAAAGTGGGTAAGAGACGGATGAGAATACTGATGAGAGTGGAGTGGACGGAGAAAGGAGCATGAGAAAGATAATGAAGATTAGTGAGTAGACTATTGACTTTACATTTAAATTCTTGGAGATTATAGCTGTAGAGAAAATCTAACACCCACAAGATACACTGAAAACAGGAGCAGCGGATGGAAACGACAAAAAGATTAACTCCAGAACTTGTGGGAAGAGATCTCAGAACAGAGAGCAAGAAAGCTGAAAAGACCAATTAATGCCTGTAAATGACAAACTAAGTGTAGAGCCTGAAAAAGACTTGGCAAAGATAGAAGTGGAAGAGAAGAAGACTAGTCAGCAAGACTATCTTCGATAGGTGTTGCTATACTGCTGTCCTATATGGTCAGGTGCCCCAGCTGTTCATATCATTGTTCTCGACACACTCCAAATGAGAATCTGTAATGTGATAGTTCCCGATCTGACAGCTCGACTCCAGACACATTCTCAGCGGCGGGATGTGGCTTCCCTCTGTCTATTCTACAAATATTTCCATGCCTTCTGCTCCGACGACCTTAAGTCACTGGTTCCCCCACTACGAGAATTTACTCGTTCAACCAGATTGGCAACAAGGTCCCACCAATTTACAGATAGATCAAACAAATGCGGCCGACAATTCTACTCCAACAGTTTCCTTCTTGCACTTCCCGCCTGTGGAAATCCCTTCCACATACTTGCTTTCCTGTCGGCTACAACCTCGAGGAATTTAAATGCAATGTCAATACCCATCTCCTATCCATTTGACTCCAGTCTTTTCTACATCAACCTGTATATTTTGTTCTTTTCTTTTCTCTCTACTTTCGCAACTGTCTTCTCACCTGTGTTCCCATCTTTCTCTTGCCCTTTTTGTGACACCCCTGTAACTGGTCCGTCTTTCTCTTCACTCGCCTCTTGTTTAAACGTTTACTTGTATGTAGCCCTCTGTGCATCAGTGGCGGTACCGCCTTGCTTTGGGTGAAATGATTAAAAAGATATATGCCAAGGAACCAGGAAAGAAAGAACCCTACAGACAAAACCGACAACATACAGCCATTAAACAGCGCCTTGTAGAAATAGCTAAAAAATATATGAATAAATAAACGGTATAAAGCAAAAAAAAAAAAAATACAGAAAAAGCTCTCTTTGTTGCCATGTTTACGACGTTTCCGCTATTGTAAGCTCCGGCCTACTTCAGATGCTAAGAATTTTTAACCAAACCCTTTATTTTGATCACTGTTAGCTAGGCATTGAACTCACAAGTCAATCACCGGAAATAACCAATGTCTATATCAACTGGTCCATGTATATTAACGTTTAAGACTTATAAATCTAATTTCTAAGTAACCTATTTTACCAGCGCTCATATTGCAACGTTGAAGCTAATGATTTTCTCTTGCACTCCGTATTGATGGTTCCCATCGTGTATTAATTTCTACTAGCGGGACCTGTGGAATTTCCACGGAAGGATAATGATGATTTTCTGGAAAAATTTTACTTTGTCATACTACAAATGATAGTAACGTCTTTTTCTTTTTCTTTTTTTTTTATCATATCACCCCGAGCAAGGCGGTAACGCCACTGATGTGCAGGGGGCTACGTAAGAGTGAAAAGATTGGAAAAGAGAAAGCCGGAAACCACATCCTAAACAGGAAAAAAGGGATGAGCCTCTTCACCCGTTCAATAGACGGGGGTGGAGTGTGAACCGGGCGATAGTTTAGTCTATCTACTCCAATTGGAAAAAAAAAAGAGGGAAAGAATAGAAAAGAGTAAAAGATTGGAAAAGAGAAAGCCGGAAACCACATCCTAAACAGGAAACAAGGGATGAGTCTCTTCACCCGTTCAATAGACGTGGCTGGAGTGTGAACCGGGCGATAGTTTAGGCTATCTATTCCAATTATTTTAATAAATAAAACAAATTAATAAAATAATAAAATTTTAAAAGAATTATTATTATTATTATTATTATTATTATTATTATTATTAAACAATTTAATCATTTATAAAGTTTTTAAAATATTTTCAAAATCTTCAAAGAATTAATTGCGAGTAGACTTTTTAATTAAAAATTGATGGTTATATTGCCTATTTAAAATTGAAAAGTTTAATAAGAATCGTTTTATTATTATTATTTTCTTCTGAGTATAGAATCCTTAATAGTTATTATTTATTCCAGCAATTAAACGCTTATCAAGTTAAATTATGTCAGAGTTTTATTGCATTTTTTTATTTTACTCCCCGGAGAAGGTTTTTCGAATAATGATTGCAAACTTGAAATAAAAAATCAAGATTTATATTCCCCAATGAGTCTTGCGTTGAACAAATAAAACAAAAGTCAACCATCAATATAAGATTTATTAAGATTTCATGGATTTACCTGGAGGGGAGGTAACAAAAGTAAAAAATATTTTTATCAAGATTTTTAAAAACTAATTATTTCAAAAATAATTTAATTTCTTTTTGAATGAGTACTGATAGTTACATTAAAATTCGACAATTATTTGATTTTTGCGAAAATTTCCAAATTGATGTTTGTCACCAAAAAAAAGTGGGTGATGCAATCATTACGTTTTCATTGTAAAACAGTCGTAACGTTTCTTTAGACGCTAACTCAACAAAAAAAGCCTTTCTGACAAAATTTAGACAATGTTAAAAGACATTAAAAAATAATTAAAGTTACTTTAAAGGTTCCAGTGTCCATTGTAAACAGAAAAGACCAACTGAGTAATTGCCAAGGGTGTAAAATATGCCAGAAATTTCGTTATTAGGTGGCGGGATATGACAACAAACCTACCTATTTTTACTATCTTGTATGGTACACACACATATGCACACAGCTTAAGCTGCTGCTGCTACGGTAATGCTATGGACTTTCTCCTCCTTCTCTCTCACTCTTTACTACACTTCCGTTGTTAAAGGTGAGAGAAAGGCTGAGGAGAGAAGCGTTTAAAAAGATTGAGGGGAAGGAAAAGCTTGTATAGAGAGTAAGTGTCGTAACGAACGGAAGAACTAAGGAAGTAACATGCACAATTATAATATTGGCCGGCTTCATGAAGTTTTGTTACCTAGCATATGTACTGATTCCTTAAGATTACGTGGTTTCCAGTGGTGTTCTTATTTATTTATTTAAAATTCATCACGTAGGGTATTGAAAATGCTACCTCATCTCAGAAGTATAGACAAAAAAAAAATATCCGTTCATAAGAAACAATAGCTAATAAGATTCTGCCTGAAAAAAATGTATAAAATGCAAACAGTTATTCCCGACTGACATCGAAAATAAAGAAAAACGTAGAAAAAACAATTAAAAAATTGTGAGTGTTAGATTTACAGCATAATTTTATCACAGTATTTGAGATTTGAGAAATTCCACAGGTCCCGCTAGTAGAAATGAATACACGATGGGAACCATCAATACGGAGTGCAAGAGAAAATCATTAGCTTCAACGTTGCAATATGAGCGGTGGTAAAATATTTGGATAAAAACGCCGTTCAAAAAACTTAGTGCTAATCCCATGCAAACAGATGGTTCTCACCATTAGGAATGTAATATCATTCGATTCAAAGGCACACAAATAATTAACTTACTTTTAACTACATTAATATTCTGTATTTTAGTCTATTCAGCGTCATACGTGATACACGCTTGGGCGATCATGTCTCGAAAGAGATATAACTGAGTGGGCAGAAATTCTTTTCCGCAGTAGGTTGTTATTTTCTTCTGGGGAAGACTAGTTGCCAACCAAGAATTTCGAACCGAATCTGTTCTGCCATTCAACCCGTAGCTGGTGGGAGAAAGAGGTATTATGATGTATTATTATATTAATAAGTAGCAATTATGGGGTATCAGGTTAATACTTCAAGATAATAGAAAACCGACCCCTCATTATATGCCCAGTAGAAGCTTTAATTATGTTTTCAGCTATTTTATTTAGCCAGTCAGTTAAGGGATACACACTTCGTCATCATACTTCGAAAGAGACTGATCAGGCAGTCTCGGAGTAGGTTGCCATTACTTTCTACGGCAGACTATTTGCCAACCAAGGCTATAGAATCTAATCTGTTCTGCTGTTTAACCTATAGCGGGAGGGTTAAGTAACTGATTACTACCATTCCCAAGGAATTCCCAAGGATATTTCTGTGTATGAATACAACGAATTCAACTGGAATTCGAACTCTGTTCTTCGATTTCTTGTTGCGAGTCGACATCCATTGCCCCACTATATTTATTAAAGTTAGTTTGATTTGATAAAATGATAAACTTAAACTAATGTTCTCATAACCATTCTAGATGATTCTAAAAATTGATTAGTCACAAACAAGCGTAAAGCCTATACGGGCATACGCTCATCGTGTTTGTCACATCATACTCAGTGCTGTGTTTTTTTTTCCTTTTGTAGCATAATTGTATTATCGATCATTATATTTTTATATTGTGAAAGTATACAGGAACGTTGTTGTAGATGTTTAGAAATGGACATGTCCCTTGGGTGATTGTATCGCCGATAAAAAAAAAAAAAAAGCAAATATGATGGATTTACAACAACTGCATTAACAAGACGTTTACATTAAACATGTCTGGCCATTAGTTCATTTCTAGACATCTACAATAACATTCCCGTCTACATTCACACTATAAAAAATAATGATCAATAGCACAACTATCCTAGACCAAGAAAACAACAAAAGCAAACTACAGATTCTCGAGGCAATATTCATTAAAAACTCAAGCCGTCAATTAATAGAATCAGCTATGAATACTGTAGTAATGATATCTTTGATTATAATACGCGAAGGATTATTCGTAAGTATGAACGGGTTTTATGAAAAATATGCAGACACGCAGTTTGCAATTTATTTAATCTGACATGTCTAAAAGAAAATTTGCTGCCTAAACACACACACACACACACACACACACACACACACACACACACACACACACACACACACACACACACACACACATTATTAGGCTTTGATCCATTTTCAAATATGCTAATATAATTGCATGGTCTTGCTTTCATCAAATTTGTGTTATTTTAATCAACGTAGACTTTTATAAGGAATGTGCGTTGTGGTACAGTGGATATCGTCTCGGAACGAGAAACCGGGGAGCCGAGTTCGAATTCCTAGTTGAATCCACTGTATTCACTTACGTGCAAATACCCTTGGGAAAGGTATTAATCCGTCTCTTCCTTCCAGTTATGGGTTAAATAGCAGGACAGACTGGGTTCTATAGCCTTGGTTGGCAACCAGTCTACCGCAGAAAGCAATGGCAACCTACTGCGGGATAATCTTCTGCCCAGTCAGTCATGTCTCTTTCGAGACCTGATCGTCCAAGCGTGTATCACGTATGGCACTTAACTGACTGAGTCTTTTGTACCGATTTGTTATCTAATGTAAGTTTTTCATGCAGTGATATGCTATCCTAGGGGCAATCCATTAATCTCAGGAACTGATAAGTCGTGCTGTACGTTCATTCTGTTTTACAGTTTCACAAGATATAGCTAAAAAGCTATAGAGGACAGATTATTCATACTCTAGCTACTCCCAGCAATAATATCATGTTTTCCTAAAATAAATTTCTAATATTCTCTAATATTATAGAATCTTTCTGCTGACCAAGAATGCAAGCTACTAGTAAAACCACTGATTACATAAACTCAGGTTGTTTTGATTTGAAGTCCTGTGAGCAAGAATTTTTCTGTGATTGTTGTGATATAAAAACAAAATGCTCGAACACGTGTAGGCAGCTCCAGAAACAAGAATTGTCAATACGGATTTCAGAACCATTCTTTTAGTGAAGCAAACCGGTAAGAAAGCAGTTTAAGTCTACGCAACGACTTGAGACATGAACATTTTCTCCTAGAAACGAAGTTAAGTATATTTTCCATCACATAATACAGCTAGGTAAGAAAATAAAACTTCCGCTGTTGAGGGAATCTACGGTGTAGCGTTGGGGTTAGAATAATCGAATGAAGAAAAGTTACTAAACGCAACATTAATTAATGTATGAATTATGGCCAAAACTAACAGAGTTTTGATATAATGAAATTTCTCTATGTCTCTAAGTGTTCATTATTTTTGCCTTTCCTTAGAGGCTTCTATTCTCCAACAGTTTCACTCGGAAATTATTGCCAATTTGCTTCATTCACATCTGGTTTCTGATAGTCACTCTCCTAAGCGTACCAGTCGCAACTGGTATTATTGGGAATATTAATCTTGGGAATTTAAAGTACAGTGCTGCTATAGTCAAGAGGGTGATTGCAGGCTGGGAACAAGACTCTGCACCATGCTACACAAGAAGAAGAGCCTAGTCATGGCTGTTAGATGCTTTCTGTGACCACGTCACCTCTAACATCATGTTAGCTAACTAAACAGACTGCAACCACCTTGATTATTATATCTAAGGTACAGTCAAGGGAGACACCCACAATTTTTTTTTAACACCAACGATAAACTGAAGGCAATGATTATGACAGCATTTACCAAATTAAACAAGGAGATCGCCTAGAAGGGACACAGGAGATTCCGAAGTCATCTTATAGCCGTGTTTGAAGACATTGACGATGTTTTGAATATATTTATTCTTTCGTATTTCAATATATTTTTGTGTAATTTTGCTAAATATATCTATAAAAAAACTCGTTATTTTAATTTAATTTATCCATTCCATCCTGTATGTATGACAGTTAAGTTTCATAAGCGATACATAGGTAATCATGTTTCAAAAGAGACATGCCTGACTGGGCAGAAGATTTTCCCGCAGTAGCTTGCCATTCCTTTCTGCGGCAGACAGCTTGCCATCTAAGGTTATAGAACGTATGTTGTTCTATTATTTAACCCATTGCTTGAGGGAATAGACGGATTTATATATTTCCCAAGGTTATTTGCACATAAGTGAATGAAAAAAAAATTCAACTGAATATCGAACTAATCTCTCCGATTTTATATTCCGTACCGATAACCACTGCATCACAACACACAACCGTATATGTATAAAGTTAAAATGTATATATGGTCAAATATGTAAAGAAATCTAATTGAGATTTTAAAAATAAACTATATCGCATATGTATAAATTCTTAAAATCTAAGAATATTGAAAATATGAACAAGAAATTCAGAGAAAATGTATATTTTTTCTGAATATATATTCTTATTAGAGTGTTCATGAAAATCTTAGTGGCATATGAAAATGCTAATAAAATAATTTTTTGTGCTATTTAGAGTTTGTCTTTTTAGCGACATATTCACTCCATATAGACCTTTTAATGCTGAAATTAAATTTTCTTGTTAGCTTTAGTAATTTATTTTACAAAAATATATTGCTTGCATTTTTTAAATTTTATTGCTGGTCATTTTGGGGGGGGGGGATTTTACAAAAGTTTTTTTGCTGGGTCAATGAATGAACAACAGTAATTCAAATGTAGTTCCAGTTTCCTTAAAACACTCCTTTGAGCATTCGGCATTCATTTAAAAACATCCATTACTTCTATCGATTGAAATTTATAAAATATTTACTTTAAATAATCTCCAATTTGTATATTTTATTGCCTTCTCCAGTAATGTTAGTGATTTCTATCCTAACATTTTATTTGTAGCCGTGTGGAATGTGTACATTTAAATTATTTGAGTTACACGTGATATGCAGTTTTCTCTTTTAATACTTTTAGAAGTCTTCAAGTGATGTCGTTCCTGGAAGATGATACAGTCCTTTGTGATTTCTTAGTGTCAATCGGCAAGTATCCAAGATGTGTGTTCAACGCCAAGAACTAAAGTCTTTAAATCTGAGAGAACGATTGTATACAGCTGACAGTTCTGGTAGTTCTAAACTACTTTTGTGGCACGCTCTACATTCATCTGAATATACCAATCATCGGAATATACCAATCATCGGAATATACCAATCTGATGATTTTATTTAGGACCATGAATCAAAATTTCAGTTTAATGTTTTGGTTTTGTAACTGTTTGTTAAATTGAGCGATGAAATCCAAATGTGGTTCTATATTTTCACAATATCGGCTGTTCTCTGATTCCTTCCGCGCCCACGTTGCTTTTTCAGATCCGCGAAAGAGGGGGTGGATACAATTCAGTCGATGGAGTGTTAAATTTGGCGTCGGAGAAGAAGAATAGTTGCCAAAGAAATGATGAAAATCGTTTGTTATAAACAGTAACAAACGTTTATTTACACAGGTATACAATCATTTCTATCAAGATAAAACAAACACCGCGAATTGAGGGGTGAATGTAGTTGACTGGCGGAAAACCTTTCCTTAGCTCAAAGAAATCTTAACTGCAATTAGGCAGTGTCAATGATGGAGTATGCAGTTGGAACGGATTCGGCTTTGGCAGCAAGGAATGAACCGACTCGATATTTTGCACTGGGTGTTCTCAATTTATGGGCTCGAATCCCGAATAATTAGCTCCTGATTGGTCAGCCAATAGGGATTACCATCCAATGGCTATCGTTGTAACAACCCCGCTGGGTTCCATTTGATAGGTTTAGATAATCAGCCAATTAGTCGCAGTCATAGGGGTGGGCTAACAAGAAACAGGCCCTGCGGTTGGTTGATCAATGGTTTATTACCTTGTGCCATACTTGCACTCAATCCCGGGTAAAGCAACCCCATGTTGGCCACGCTCAAAATATGTTTATATTTTGAAATTGAGGTAATTTTTGACAGGTTTTCACACCTGCAGAGTGTTTTGTTTTAGTAACAGTTTATAGGTCAGGATTTCCGCTTGGGTCTAGATATCTTTATTCTTAATGACTTCGGTTTACTACACCAGGTTCTTAAAAATGTTCGATACCCAGAATGAACTTTTTTTATAATGGTTTAATAAAATAATAATTATTATTATTTAATTAATTATCATTTAATTAATTTTCATTTAATTAATTTCGCCAATCACCCTTTTACCGTGAAACCGATGAAATGTAACCGCAATTTCTACTCCAACAGCTTCTTTTCTCGCACTTCCTGCCTGTGGAATTCCCTTCCGCATGCTTGCTTCCCCGACGGCTATAACCTCCATGAGTTTAAATGTAAGGTCAATAGACACCTCCTAACACACTAACCCTCCCATTCTCTCCAACTCTCTCCTAACACGTCTACCGCCCTGTGTAACCCCCTGCGCTATTGTGGCAGTGGAATCCATTGCTTGGGGTGACATGATTAAAAAAAACTGATCTATAGACTAATATATATTGACTTTTTAGTATTTACTAATTCCACATCTTGGCTTTTTCTTAAGAAGCTAGGTTAGATTCAATCATTGCATCCATTACAATTTATCTTGATTCCCATTTCTTGGAACCCTTGTAAGAGATTTTTTATCTGTTCAATATCATTCTCAATCCAACTCTGAATACTTACGGGCCTATGCAACATCTGTACATTGATTTCTGGGTGGACGTTGTCATTTATTGGTAAATTTGTTTGGAACATGAAAAGAATGCTTAAAGGATCAGGACCCATCTTTTCTCATCTTTGTTTTCAAATGCACAAGGCATAACCTAGAAAAATATTAAAGAGATTGGAAGACTTATTTCCTTCTTGACGAACCCTTGAGTAGGTTTGAAAGTTTTCTGTATTGCGGTCCCCAGCAGATATGTCAGACTTTGTTGGCCGAAAAATTTCATCTGTTAGTTCATTGTTTCCAGTGCATTCGAAGTTTACGAAGAGGTTTCTAATGGACTAGAAGAGGACATCTCTATTAATGTGGTCATATTTTGTATAAAGTTTGAGAAAACAAGTATATAGTTTCCTATAAAAGCGGTAAAATTACTTGAAGTTCTTTGATGATATCTATGCAATCATTTATTCAGTACCAGATGAACAAACAAAGTTCGTGAGGTTTTGGTTTTCAAAAAGCGATGAAATATAATATTCATTAATACTTTCGCCATGAAGCATCCAATTGAAATTTTTTTATATTTTTGTCACATGATTTGTTACCGAAGTGAACTTCTTTGTAAAACATGTCCGAAAATATGATTTAAAACACCCGAATGTGTGTTTCTTTTTAATCAAGAATGCTATTCGATATAATTGAGCTTCGATAACCTAAATAGTATCTAGTACAGATCAGTGAGTCCACAGATTACAAAATAATGACTGCAATTACAGGTATTAGCAGACTATATTAATACATTAAATGAAGCTCGAGCGTGTATTGACATTAAATGTCACTCCAAACATCAATTTGAACTCGTCTATTCCTAACGTCACTAAAGATGCTGAGAGAATTATTGTTACTTTGAACTGCTACAAATCATACCTGACTCTCCTTGCCATGCTCTTTACATGTTGGAGTCAAAAGAAACCATTTAAATTTGCAGAAGTGGCAAAAGAAAAATGTTATACTATGTTTAATAGACAATAATTCTAGGAAGATGCAAATGGTTGGTAGCAGTCATTTCTTCAGTTACCAGATGAGCAAACAAAGTTCGAGGTGTTTTGATTTTCAAAAAGCGATAAGATATCATATTCATTAATACTTTCACCATGAAGCATCCAATTGAGATTTCTTTCTGAATATATAAGGATGTTGAAGGCTACGTCTTGTTTTTAAAGTGCATTAATGCATTATACACCTTACTTTTGAAGATGCATTTCTGATTCCCGACTTCTTTAAATAAAGAAAGAAAGTGGTAAACTCGAGAAGAATGCAATCTGTTTTCAAAATTTCAACCTAAATATGAAATAATGCTTCATTATTCCATCGTTTTTAAAAGTTTCTTAAAATCCTTATTAATAGATTTATTATATTTTTTTATGTTTAATTATGGATTTTTTATTGCTTTATTTGGATATATGTTCGATAATATGCATCTTTATTTTATCAATGTTGGAATTTTGTCCACAGTGTTTTTGAGACCATTTCTTCGGTGATGTTCTTTCTGCCGGGTGGTACAGTTATTTGTTTGTGAATGTTATTGTGATTTGTCGCTTTTCGCTACTTTTAAATAAATTGTCAATATTGCTTGGCTTCGTTAATTTCGTATCAATTTTTCCAAAGAAACTCGTTCCTCGGGTAGAATTATTTTCAATTTTGTTTGTTAATTGCTTAGTATGTATAGTTCCATCATTTCCCTTCTGTTTGCTTTTTTCTTGTATTCTTGGTTTTTAAGAGTGTCTTCTTGTGTGCGTATCTTATTTCCTTCTAGAATTTTTGGAATGGTTTCATTCGCTTAAGCTAAAGAAGATAGGAGAACATTATTTTATTTCTGTATTCTGTCTTTTCCAGTAATTATTGACATCTATTAGGATTCGATTTTATTACTGCATTCTAAAATTATTCGTTTATTTTAAATAGCGTCAATGATATACCTATGTGTTTAACCTGAATTATACAGGCGAAAGCGAGCGTTAGCAATAGTTGTTAGTTTAGGTACATGTCGTCTGTGAGCAGATTCAATAGGTGTTGTAACTTCTAACATGCCTAATCCAAGGGATTCTAATGTCAATATCTTTTCCGTTACATTATAATTTGTTACCGAAATGAGCTTCCTTGTCAGAAAATATGATTTGAAACCCCCGAATGTGTGTTTCAGTTTAACCAAGAATGCTATTCGATATAATTTAGCTTCGATAACCTAAATAATATCTAGTACAGATCAGTGAGTCCACAGATTACAAAATAATGACTGCAATTACACATATTAGCAGATTATATTAATACATTAAATGAAGCTCGAGCGTGTATTGACATTAGATGTCACTCCAAACATCAAGTTGAACTCGTTCTTTTTACCGCTCCAGATCACACCTAACTCAGCTTGCCATGATCTTTACATGTGGGAGTTAAAATAACCCAATTACGTTTGCAGAAATGGCAAAAGAAAAAAGTTAAACTATGTTTTAATAGGCAATATATTTACTAAGATGCAAACGGTTGATAGCGGTAAAAGAAAATGGTAAGTTTTCAAAAAGAATCGGAAACCCAATCCTAAACAGGAAATTAAGAATAATATTCTTCTTCTCTGCAGTATATTAAATGTAAATATATATACAGGCAGTGACACAATAAGAAATATCAAAGAAATTTCTTATTTATTTATATATCTTTAAGTGTTTTTGTCTGGTTTTCCTTATATGGCGTCTCCAATAGGATGTTTAACTCGCCTGAAAAAAGCACAATTCGCCGAGCCTTGGATTCTCATCACCGTTTTTTTCTCCCTAAACAATACCATATATTATCAACTACACTGTAAATCTTATTATTAGTAATTTTTTATGTTAAAAAGATTGTTTAGTTTAGTATGTTTCATGGCATATCAATCTCAATAGTTTATTTAACAATATTTTTACAATAGACTTTTACGTACAGAATATTTATAATTTTTATTCAAAGATGTATTGCCGATAATATTTTTTAAAATTTATTGCTGAACATATAATTTGTGTTTTTGCTTCTTTTTTTGTTTAAAAAAGATATTGCTAGTATTATTTTTTAATTAATTATTGTTAATATATTTCTTATTTCAAAATGTATTCCTAATAATATATTTTGTTTAATTTATTTTATCTAACATAATTTTTCTTTGAATGGCATTTTTGCTACCATACTTTTTTAAAAAATATATTGCTGCTAATATTTTTTTAAAAAGGTATTGCTGGAAATAATTTTTCAATAATGTGTTGGTGGTAATATTTTTTTCAATAATGTATTGCTGATAATGTATATTTAAAAAAAAAATGATATATATATATATATATATATATATATATATATATAATGTAATGCTGGTAATATGTTTTTCAAAAATGTATTGCTGATAAAGTATTTATATATATATATATATATATATATATATATATATATATATAGTGCTGGTAATATTTAAAAAAGTATATTTGCTGGTATTTTATTATAAAAATCTATCTTTTTACTTTCACACTGTTATTACACAATTTTAAGGTTTAACTGTTTGCCCATCCCTCGGATTTCAAAAGGAGATACCACACTGATTCTGATTGAACCTGGGAACAATAGAAATTATGAGGCAATTTCACACTTTTGAAAAATCCTCGCTGAGACCTTGCACACAGATGTAGTCTGTCATTATACTCAAGAACGCAAAACAGAGTGAGACTGAAGGGGGTAAATTTATTGCATTTTTAGTGACATACATTACTATGCAAAAGAAAAATGAGAACATACAGTTCTGTGCAAAGGTATTAGGACAAGAACCATTTTATCTTTTATGAAACATCAAAATAAAGTTTAAAATCACTCCTGTCTTAACACTTCTGCACACTACTGGTAATGTACAAAATTATTAGAACAGAATTGATTTTCTTAAAAACCTCTTTAAAATTCAAATACAGGTTGAAAAGCCAAGTAAATTGCTGATAAATATTGATTATTTAAAACTAGGTATAAAAGAAATTTATTAAAAAGAAGTTATATTTAGTTCTTCCTATTTTCTATTAAACAATTTATATTGAAACTACCTTTTAGATTGTAGTATTGGTAACCTTAAGTGGGAGGAGTTTAAAATCTATCCTCAAAAAAATGTATTTTTAAAGATTTTTAAGTGGTCTTAAATTTTTGAACGGGAGTGTATTTATGATTTCAACTGTTTGTAATTTGTATATTATTTTATACATTCATAGTAAAGTTAAGTTTTAAGATATATAATATGTAAACCGTAAAATGTATTGTTAATAATTTTAAAACAAAAATGTATTTTTATGTTGTTAGAATACATTGATTGTCATCTGCTCAGAAAAATAATGGTTATTTTATTATAGAAATGAACAGATGATTGGGGTTCACTATTTGCACATAGCTAGAAAATCAGCGTAGATCAGAGTGGACCAGGAAACATCAGCAATTAAGAGGTGCTTCCACGCTTCTCAAGGTATTCAATTTGCCGATCACAGGTCTTGCTACCGGATGTTGTTTATCGTCATACCCTGGACTGATTATTTATTGCCATCAATCCATTTACATACAATAATTTAACCAATATATGAATTTGTAGTCTAGCGTTTAGGATAATAAATTAAGCGATGTATTATATCCAAACGAAAATACCAATTTACATGTTATCCTTCATACGTTAATTACTAAGAGACATGTAAATAGTATACGGTAAAGGATTAATGATGTGAACATAAAATTAAGTTGTTCTGTTGACATTCATCATACAATAGAAATTCCTATGTTCACACCAATAAAAGCTCATCTCCTATATTGTGCAAACTATACACTTCCTCTAGAAACCAATTTTAGCAAACACACACACCAATATATATATATATATATATATATATGTGTGTGTGTGTGTGTGTGTGTGTGTGTGTGTGTGTGTGTGTGTGTGTGTGTGTGTGTATTCGTCATCCACATACATGCCTGTTTTGCTGTATCACAATTAACCAGTTTAGCTAGAAATCAACTTGCTTCCGTCTGGGATCGAAACTCGACCTATTGAATGTAATTATGGAGAAATGCACAATAAATAGTACGCGAATAACAAGGTGCTGATAGCAGACAGGGAAAAGAAAATGCAGGACCTGCATAGCGACCCTACATTATTACCAGTCGATTTAGCTATTGATTCAACTCAATGGTTCCACTTGAGATCAGAAGGTAAGGTGAGGCCGAGGAAGCCCTGTGTATTACTTTCAGGATGATTTGCGTAGTCCATGCTGATAGGGAGTAAAAGGAACTGCATGTGGTGTTTGACAGATACCAGCTTCGTTTTAGAAGCATAAAATTTACAGGCCATTTCTTACTCTAGTCTACTACAAAATGGAGGCCCTTCTCGAGATCAGAAGCGAGATTATCTTTGCCCGCCTCACGAGATTTCTTACTGAGGCCAAAGTAAATAGTGGTATCATCAGTGTAGATTCCTATTTAGGATTTGATCACATCAGGGAGATCAATTATGAAAATCAGAAATAGCGTCGGGCCTAGGATAGAGCCTTGGGGAATAACTGTTTTCGTGTGGTAGCATGTGGAGGCATTCCCGTTCAAAACGATCTTTATTATGCGGTTTGATATGAAAGACTGTATCGAATCCAGCAAGTGATACCATAACGTGTAGCTTGTGCAGAAGGCTATCGTGTCAGACTTTATTAAATGATTTCGAGATATCCCAGGCAACAGCTCGAGCTTCACCAGAATTATCGAGGGCCAGGTATATGTACTCAATGATGGTCGTTAGCATATCAGCAGTAGACGTGGTAAAGTGGAAGCCATACTGTTTATCCGAAAATAGTTTATGGATGGTGAGATGTTGAACTATTTCAGCATTGATGATACTTTCAAACATTTTATCGAAATTTGGTAGGAGGCTGATAGGATGCTAATTGTAGAGGTCCGAGTGTTCTCCTGAGTTCTGAAATACAGGAACCACAGAAAAGACCTTTAATCAAGCAGGACACAGAGAGGCAGTAAGAGGCAAAGATTTTAGAGGGAACAAAGGAGAGTCCGGGGGCACATTTCTTCAAGCCACTGACCGGAATTTTGTTACCACCACTCGCCTTATGAGGGTCAAGTTTTGAATTTCTTTTAGGTAGCAGGGAGAGGATGGAGGTAGGCGGGAGCGCGTGAATGTTTGTGTCAGAATGATGAAAAATGAATAGAATTATACCGGCTAAAAGATAATTAAAAGATTGAGGCATAATGTAAAAATTTAGATAGATAGATAGATAGATAGATAGATAGACAGATAGATAGATAGATAGATAGATAGATAGATAGATAGATAGATAGATAGATAGATAGATATGAACAGAGACTCGAATAGATAGATAGATAGATAGATAGATAGATAGATAGATAGTTGTGAAAAGATAGAGAATTACCAGCAGACTGATATAGAATGAAGAATGTGAGATAGATAGATAGATAGATAGATAGATAGATAGATAGATATGAACAGGAACTCGAATAGATAGATAGATAGATAGATAGATAGATATGAACAGAGACTCGAATAGATAGATAGATAGATAGATAGATAGATAGATAGATAGATAGATGTGAAAAGATAGACAATTATGAGTAAGAACTGAGATAGATAGAATGAAGAATGATAGATAGATAGATAGATAGATAGATAGATAGATATGAACAGAGACTCGAATAGATAGATAGATAGATAGATAGATAGATAGATAGATAGATAGATATGAACAGAGACTCGAATAGATAGATAGATAGATAGATAGATGTGAAAAGATAGACAATTACCAGCAGACTGATATAGAATGAAGAATGTAGATAGATAGATAGATAGATAGATAGATAGATAGATAGATAGATATGAACAGAGACTCGAATAGATAGATAGATAGATAGATAGATAGATAGATAGATAGATAGATAGATAGATAGATATGAACAGACTCGAAGATAGATAGATAGATAGATAGATAGATAGATAGATAGATAGATAGATAGATAGATAGTTGTGAAAAGATAGACAATTACCAGCAGACTGATATAAAATGAAGAATGTGAGATAGATAGATAGATAGATAGATAGATAGATAGATAGATAGATAGATAGATAGATAGATAAATAAATAAATAGATAGATAGATAGATGTGCATTTTCTTGTTTGTATGTGTGTTTGCATGTAAAGTGCTGATCAGAAGCATAAATGCCTTAACTATATGGAATAAAGTAACTTGTTTCGTTTCCATTATAATGTTGTTTTGTTTGTTTTTTTCTAAATCGGACAGTGGGACGTGCAAGTGTTCAATTTACAGAATAGACTCGGACGTATAGATCGTTCTCTTGAAACTTTGAAAGCTTACAATTGTCATGGTTTCGTGACGCGTGAAATATTTCATTTTGGCGCGTCATTCTGTCCTTACTTCTCTCGATCCATTTGGACTTGGTTGGCTTTCGTTCATTGTCCAGCTGAACTCACAGTTCGAACTTTAGATATTTCTTGAGATAATGTCATTTTGTCATATGTCCAGTTTGTAGCTTCTCTCCGTGGTACATTCATCAGTGCAAACTGTTCGCGAGTAAATTGCGATTTACATGGTAATAAAGCAAAGATTCTTACGAAAAGAAAAAAAAAATGGCCGACTGTGAATTCTATTGATATCGTCCAAACTTTTCCAGGAAAATTAATGACAGCGGAAACATACTGGTTGGAATTGCTACTTGTCCACTCGACTATCAAAAGCATATTATTCACATCATGCAGAGACTACAATAATCTGTCAAAATACATTTCGTTTATGTACGAATTTAGTAACAAAGAAGTATCACTTTTGTAACGATTAATATGGCGGATAAGTAACTCAGGTGTATTTGAGTTTCTACTAAAAACCTTACATGTCGTTTTATACTGCGGTACACTGAATAGAATAGACATTTGCTTCATTTTTTAATCCGAAGTATTCTGTTGTGAGACAGTCGAGACGCAACCTAACTATACAGTTCAGAACGTACACTTCTATCTACTGATTACTAACACTTATTATATATATGTTCTGTTATTCTTATACACTGTTTGAACCTATCTTCTTGTTTCCGTATCTTACTTCCGGACCCTAACAGGCCATAAAAACTTGGCAACGAAGATTCGCTTTAACACACTGAAATAATTTAACAACTGTTCCGGAAGCCTGAAAGAAAAATTTTCTAAACTGATAATAAAAATAATAATCTATTAAACGATACTTAAAATGAATCTTGTTTACAATGGTTCAAAAGATACTGTGGTTATAGTTGAGCGATATAAAAGGGGCTTATCTCTTTTTGGTTGAGATGTAGTCATGGAGGACGGAAGTGGCTATTCCGTTATTCCGCATCAATATGTCAGCAGTTATTTCATTCTTTCTTTTCTTTTTTAGCAATGACTTGCTCCGCCTGGAACTCTTCCCAGGACAGCCAGCTGCAACATCGAGCAGCTTACAAGCCCATGGCGTCGTTTTTATTAGAATATATATTCACCAGATATAGAATATATCTCTGACTAGCAGTCTTCATGTTGGGATAAAAATATGACTCCACGTGTATCAGAGGAAAATGTCTTCGCTAATGAGATAGATGATAAATCCGGAACGATGCTAATCCGAAATATGGCTTCCTCAATTTGTCAAACTTCTGTTGAGCACTTGTGTTAAAATTATTATGTGGTGGGATTTAAATTTCTGTAAATAATTTTGTATATGTATTAACGATATAAAATTCTTTGAGAACTCTCCTAGAACATGGAATGTCTCCTTTGCTGTCAGATATTCCATTCCGTCCGTGAAATAAAATTTTATCATGATCCTTTTGCAATTGTGATTTTCACCTGAGTCAGGTAGTAATGAAAATTCCCATAGTCTTGTTTAATGAAATCGGTAGATTTTTTTTTTAATCATTTCACCCCGAGCAAGGCAGAAACGCCACTGATGTGCAGGGGGTTACATAAATGTAAAAAGATTAATTAGAAAAGAGTGAGGAGTACAAGCTAGTTAGAAAGGAACAACAGAAAGCTGAGAAAGCAGGTGCGATGACAGATACATAGGTGGAGAGAAAGGGAAGGTTATACAGGGGAGGGGAGAGAGCTAGAGGCCAGTGGTTAGTAGATGAGTATTAACTTTGCATTTAAATTTCTGGAGGTTGTAGCCGTCAGGAAAGCAAGAATACGGGAGTGAGTTTCACAGGCGGGAAGTAAGAAAACACCGGTTTAAATTCCAGAGAAGATTAATTATAAGGTCGATATATAACTGAAGATGTTCGGAGATTATGAAGTCCGATACTTTAAAAAAAATTAGGAATATTCAAATGTTAAAAGATATAATAATAAAAAAATGCTTTGATGCATTTACATAAAAAAATCCACAGTCGAAATGTTTTAAGTAAAAAAAAATTACTATTTCTAACAGACATCACTACAGAGTAGTTTTATTGATTGGTTAACTTTTTTTTTTTTTTTGGTTATTAACTCAGTCAGTTAAGTGTCATAAGTGATACACGCTTAGGCGATCATGTCTCAAAAGAGACAGGACTGACCGGGCAGATGATTATCCCGCAGTACTTTGCCATTACTTTCTGCGGTAGACTGATTGCCAGACAAGGCTATAGAACCCAGTATGTCCTGTTATTTAACCCTTAACTGGAAGGAAGAGACGGATTAATACCTTTCCCAACGGTATCTGAGCGGAAGTAATGCAAGGAATTTAACTGGAATTCGGACTCGGTACTAACAAGTCCTTATTCCGAGTCGATATCCACTGCACTACACCGCACATCCGGTTAAGCATGTAATATTTTTTAAGAATAATAATGCTTTTACTGACACAAGCTCAAACCGATGGGACAAAAAAAAAACAAAATAGAAAAGTTGGATTAATTCTTCATCCATATGGTATTTGCGCGTAAGTTAATATGACAAACACAACTGTTCATAGAACTCGGTTCTTCCAATTCCAATTCCGTATCATTATCCATTACACCACTCGCGCATCCAAGTTTACTGCATGTGGTTTTTCTAAGCAATTAGCCATCTAGCCTTCGTACAAGATTAAACCCTGCTTAACATCGGGGGGGTGGGGATAACAGTGTTTCAATATATACACTGATTAAGTTAAATGTTGAATGTTCAAATGCCCTCGTACTCAATCTAGATTATATGAGCAAAATTATAAGTCTTCTTCTTCTTCTTCTTCTTCTTTTTCTTCTTCTTCTATGTGCCCTGTCCCTTCAGGACGTAGACGATCATGGTCCTCCACGTCTCCCTATCCCTTGTGGCTCTTAGTATGTTTGCTCCTGTTGCTCCTGGCAACCCTCGTTCCGTCATCCATCTGATCAGACCCTGAAAATATGTTATCCGCTGCCTTCCTCTGTCTCTCCTTCCTTCTATCTGACCAGTCAGTATCAGGTTTTCCAGGCTCTCTTTCTTCATTGCATGTCCCAGGAACTTCAGTTGTCTCTTCCTGATTCTCAGCATTAATTTCCTTTTTGTTGCCATTCTTTCCAACACCTCACCGTTGCTTGCATGCTCAGTCCACGATATCCGTAGCATCCTTCTGTATAACCACATTTCGGCCTCTTCCAGTTTTGTCCTCATTTTCGATGATATTGTCCAGCATTCACCGCCGTATTGAAGAACTGACATCACGTAGCAGTCTAGCACTCTTTTCTTCGTTTCTATTGAGATTTTCCTGTGTGTTAGTATTTTACTCAGCTTCTGGAACGCGTCCTTTGCCATGCCAATTCGCCTTCGGATCTCCGTGTCGCACTTTCCATCTTCTGTTAGAACACTTCCTAGATACTTAAATTTTTGTACTTGCTTGATTCTGTTATCCACCACCTGTATTTGGCATTTTGGGTTGTATCTTTTGCTAATGACCATGCACTCAGTTTTCTTAAAGTTTATTTGTAGTCCCTTCTTGTCACTCTCCACTGCTACTTTCTGTATGAGGTCTTGTAGTTTCCTTTCCGTGTCCGCAATCAGCACTGTATCGTCCGCATACCTTATGTTGTTCAGGGTAACAAATAACAAATCCTGTCGTGTCATCTAGGGTCCTCAAAATATTCTCGCTGTATAGGTTGAACAAATCCGGTGAAAAGACACATCCTTGTCTTACGCCTTTTTCTATTTTTGTGTATCTACTGAGGTAGTAAAACAAATAATGCATTATATACATTGTATTATTCCCGTTTGCTACAAAGGCATATAGAATCTATTCCTGGTCGGTAGCAAATCCTTCGAGAATGAAGGTCTGCAGGGGTGTGTAATCACCTCTTAATTGTTGCTGTCCCAGATCAGCCTTGACCCGGGGGATGTTTTGTTCTTAATATTAAAAATATTGCTTGAATTGTATTTTATTTTATTTTATTTTTTTTTTTGCTTGAAGCTGGAGATGTTTTTATTTCAGAATTAAAATTGCGCAATTCTACAATAAAAAGAGATCATAGGATTTTTTTCTTTTCAAAAGTACTTAAATTGATGGCTGAATATAACCGCTAAATTTGACCGTTAATTAAGGATAATTATGAAAAAGTTTATATATATATATTATCCTTCAAATCGACAAGATTATTTGTTTTTCAATATCACTTGAAGACATCTTGTGAATCGATGAGCTGCTGCTTTGATATATATATATATATATATATATATATATATATATATATATATATATATATATAGGCTAAACTTATTTATAAATGGAACTTTGTCTGTGTGTGTGTGTCCGTTAACTATAGACTCCGAAAATGATGAAGAGATTGTCATGGAAATTGACATATTTGTACTATAAGCGTCTGCAAGTAATCTTAGCTAGGTTTTTGTGTCGAGATACCCCCGATAAATATCGAAAATCGATAATCGAAAAAAATCGGGTTATAGAAGGAGTGGTCCGAGTTTAATCAAATTTGATACACACATAGACAAAGATATAAGAACCGATATTCAGATGTTTCAAGGTTGTAGTTTTTACAATAGTGCAGAAAATCGATAATATATATATATATATATATATATATATAAAATGAAAGATGTTTGTGTGTGTGTCTGTTTATCTGTCTGTATGTCCTTTATAAAAATCCACAATTTTTATCTGAATCTCACCAACCCTCACACAAATATTCTTTAGACTGTGTCTGAGTTCCAGGACCATGGATTAGTTTTAAAGTTTTCATAACATCCGAGCAACGCCGGGCTATACTGCTAGTATATATATGTATAATTTGTAAAATTAGTGTAAATGTATTCTGTGAAATTGGTTTGAAAATTTGAAATAACCCCGTCCCTTTTTAATATTCCTGATCGACTCACTGTATCGAATGCAGCTATTTGGTTACCAACATGCGATCAATGATCTTCGGTAAAACTCGCATTTGACAACCATAAAAAAGGTAAAAAAATGGAATAATCAAATAAAAATAAGAAGATTACTTAATGTCTTTTATCTGCCTTGCGTGTGTTTTGTAAATACTTCGTAATTCTGGAGAGCATTTGGTTTCTTGCGACACGAAATTATAGCCATCACTTGGGCCCCAGTCAAAGATGCGTGTTACAGAAATGGCTTAATAAATTGTCATTCTATCTCTCTTCCTCTCTCTCACTCTCACTCACTCTCCCTCACTCTCAATATCTCTCTTACTCTCACCTTCTCTCACTCTCCATCTCCCTCTCACACACACGCACACATATATATATGTATGTTGGGGTGTTTTTGTGTAGATAAGTTTACTTTATGTTCGTGTATGTATGTAGCGTGAGGTTAATAAAGAACAGAGTTAAACTGTTTTTCTTCTGTGTCTGCGTTGTCCAAGAAGAAATGCTTTGAATTAAATCTTTTCTTACAATCCTGTTCGCTGATTATTTATTAAAACTTTCACTAACAAATCTGAATGGTTTTCCAAGGAGTAACTAGTTGATTCTTAGTTTTTTTCCTCATAATACTTTGAGCAGGTTAATACATACCTAAAAAATAATCAATCTGAACTTATTTTTCGCATGTATAAATACGCGAAAATCATTGTAAACAGCATACTGGGACCGAATGAACTATTCAATACAGGCAATAACTCATGCCCATTGTAATATGGAAAAAAAACTAATATCTCTAAATCTCTTTATTTATTACGAATGGATATGCGTAGTGGTGCAGCGGATACTGTCGCGGAGAGTCGTGTTCGAATTCTAATTAAATTCGTTGTATTCACTTAAGCACAAATACGTTGGTATTAATCCGTCTCTTCTCCTTCTAGCTATGGGTTAAATAACACGACAGATTAGATTCTTTAGTCATTCTACTACAGAAAGTAATACGGAAAAATCTTCTGCCCAGTCATTTATGTCTCTTTCAACACATGATCACCCAAGCGTATATCACGTAATCTATTTAACTGACTGATATATAACGAGTAGAGCAGCCGGATATGAAATTCCTGATTTTGTAAGAGAAATGTTTCTCTTTATAGATTCGAACCTTTGTTTATTCAGAGTAAAGCAGGTCAATTTTTTCCTTTTTCCGAAAATCAACTTTGTATCTGATGTGAAATCTGGAGTTTAAAGTGCAAAGTACTACCAACAAAAATTAATTGCATGGCTTTTACTAATATTTGAGCATATAGTTTCAAACATAGTCTGAAACAATTATAGAAATATCTCATTTCTGCTGTTTTTTTTATTAAACACTGAGTTGATTTTCTTTTGTTTCAAAAATATATCCAAATAAATGTGATTTCATTTGTATTAGATGCATTGAATATGAAGTAAAACCTGTATAGTATAGGACCCTGTCGGTCAGGGTTGGCCATGTGTAGCATCCTAGTTGTCTACTTGACTTGAGCATCGGCGTCAGTGGTTGTAGAAGCCGATATTGGAATGACTGTCTCTGTTGCAGAGGCTGCATTTATATTTTGTTTCTGGTCTGTCGGATCTGTCATTTTGCTTTCTGTGAACCCGCCTCTCCATGGCGACTTGTATTAGTTGCTCCTTTCTTGATTTGAGGTGTTGGGTCAGGATTCCTCGCCATTTGGTCCGCTTGACTGCTACGCTCTTCCATAACTCTGTATTGAGGTCCGCAGCTTTCATATCGCTTTTTATGATGTCACGATACCGCAGCTGTGGCTACGCAGTAGGTTTTTGTTGCAGAGGCCAGCTCTTCATAAAGGAGGTCTTATGTAATGCGACCGTCTAGCATGCGGTGGACATGGTCTAGCTAGCGGAGTCTCCCCTTTTTAAAGTGTTTTAAAGTGTTTGAACATGGTAGGAAGACCCGCGCGAGACAGGAGCTCAGTGTTGGGCAACATGTCTTGCCATGAAATTCTCAATATACGTCGGATAGGTATTCAGACGCCTCTCTTGCCTGGCGTACGTGGTCTATGCCGTATAGCAGTGTACTAATGACACAGGTGTTGCCCATTGCTATCTTTGTCTTTGCTCTCAGATTGGAGTTCGCCCAAACAAGTGTTTTGAGGCGCGCAAGTTGTAACCTGTCTAAAGAATTTTAAAAGAATACAAAAACGCTTGTTCAATAAATGAGCTTTTCTAGATTATGACACATAAACGAAAAACATTAATGAAAGTTTATATGATATCATAATACTTCTGGATACATATTATAAACATAGACAGAATATTTTGAACTTGAAATGTTTACTGAACACCACGGTAAAACTATTCTTCTATGTGCCCAGTCCCTTCAGGACATATGCGATCATGACTTTCCACGTCTCCCTCTTCCTGGTGGCTCTTAGCACGCCTTCTCCTGTTACACCATGCAACATCCTTCCTGTCATCAACCTGCTCAAGCCCATAAATCTAGAATATAAATGTATAGAAACTAACATGGCCACAAAATGAGGGATCAGTTTATGTATTGATTATAATATAGATTTGATCCCCCACATTATAACCACACTTTAATTTCTCATACTTGATAGCCTTAAGCAGATGAATGGTTAAACAAAGATTTAATGAATAACAGGAGCAGAGGTATTAAGAGCGACAAGGGGAAAAAGAAAAGAGGAGAATCATGATCGCCTACGTACTGGAAAGACACGGAATAAAGAAGAAGAAGAAGAAGAAGAAGAAGAAGAAGAATGAATAAATGAATCTATAAATGAATGAATGTAGGAAAGAAAGAAGGAAAGAAGTAAGAGAAAAAAAGGAAATAAATAATTATGAGAAAGAAACAAAGAAAGAAAGAAACAAACAAACAAACAAACAAAAAGAAGAATATCGAATTAAAAAGATAGGAAATAAATAATTATGAGAAAGAAAGAAAGAAAGAAAGAAAGAAAGAAAGGAAAGAAAGAAACTAACAAAGAAAAAGAAGAATAACAAATAAAAAAGATAGGAAATAAATAATTATGAGAAAGAAAGAAAGAAAGAAAGAAAGAAAGGATGAAAGAAACTAACAAAGAAAAAGAAGAATAACAAATAAAAAAGAGAGGAAATAAATAATTATGAGAAAGAAAGAAAGAAAGAAAGAAAGGAAGAAAGAAACTAACAAAGAAAAAGAAGAATAACAAATAAAAAAGATAGGAAATAAATAATTATGAGAAAGAAAGAAAGAAAGAAAGGAAGGAAGAAACTAACAAAGAAAAAGAAGAATAACAAATAAAAAAGATAGAAAATAAATAATTATGAGAAAGAAAGAAAGAAAGGAAGAAAGAAACTAACAAAGAAAAAGAAGAATAACAAATAAAAAAGGGAGGAAATAAATAATTATGAGAAAGAAAAAAGGAAAAGAAAAGAAAGAAAGAAATGAAATAAGCCAAAGAAAGACTAAAAGAAAGCAAAAGAAAGAAAAGAAAGGAAAGAAATAAGGATGATAAAGAGGGTATCGAACAAATAAAAAAGAAAGAGAGAAATAGAAAAATATAAGATTACGTATGAAAAAGAAGGAAATTAATTAACAAAAAAGAAAAAAAGAGAGTTTGAGAACAAAACAAGAAAAAGAAAAGTAAAGCAAAATAAATAAATAATAAATTTGCTATTCACCTGTGTAAACGCGTTGAATAAAAGGAATTGGCAAAAGAAAAACTATAAAAAATGACCAATAAAATATTAAATAGCAACTGGAACATTAATAAGCTGTAAAACGATTTTGCTAATATTTGCTGTTTCTTTATAAGGAAACATTCTGTATTAGTTAACTGAGCAGCAAGTGTTACTGTTGGTTGAAATTTATAAATTCTACTTTTAATTTTTTTTCGATCGTTTTCTCAGGTCCACTAACTGTTATTGCTCTTTACAGTTTCAGTTGTTTGACGTAGTGTGGAATGTCTATATATCTAAACTTATTTATAAGTGAAACTTTGTCTGTGTGTGTGTATCTGTGTGTATCTGTGTGTGTGTCCGTTACGTAAAGACTCCGAAACGGCTGAACCGATTTTCTTGGAAATTTACACAGTTTTACTATAAGCGTCTACGAGTATTCTTAGCTAGGTTTTGCGTCGAGGTAACCCCGAGAGATATCGAAAATCTATAATCGAAAAAATCGGGATATAGAAGGAGTGGTCTGAGTTTAATCAAATTTGATACACACATAGACAAAGACATACGAAACGATATTCAGAAGTTTCAAGGTTGCAGTTTTTACAATAGTACAGAAAATCGATAATATATATATATATATATATAAAAGGCAAGATGTTTTTGTGTGTGTCTGTTTATCTGTCTGTATGTTCTTTATAGAAATCCACAACTTTTATCCGATTCTCACCAAACTCCACACAAATATACTTTAAGTTGAGTCTGAGCTCCAGGACCATGGATTAGTTTTAAAGCTTTCATTACATCCGAGCAACGCTATACTGCTAATATCTTTATAATTGCTTTATTTTCTCTTTGAGTTACATGTGTTATCCGTTTTGTTTGTTGAAAGCTCTCCAAAGTGGTTTAAGTTATTTAAAACTGTTCGGTTTTTGTGAATCTGTAACGCCAGTATACGAAATAGGAAAAAGGATAATCCTCGCTTAGATATACGAGGGTCATTCTTTTGAATGAATTTCAAATGTCGAATGTAGGAACGCGGTTGCATAAAGCTGACATTCTAGAAATTTATGAACCTATTAGAACTATATTTAATATGCATATGGTGTCTCTATCTGTGGAAGCTATTTACTAACACGCCATTTTTTAGGTTAATATTTTGTTTTTTTTACAACTTGGGTTGTTGGATCAAACAACGCCTTGCGTATCTTAACCTCACTTATCTCTTAAACAAAATTTATTATAATGGATTAATAGAAAATATGGAACTAAAAGAAGCAGAAGTCTGAATTCAGAAAATGTTACAGAATAGACAAATAAGAATATATAGAGATAATTAAAAACATAAAATTAAGGACCAGGAATAAAACAAATGAAACACCAAATATGGAAAAATCGATAAAAATTAAATTAAAAGAGAGAATAAATAATTTTTTAAGTAACAATAAAGAAACCAAGGATCAGAACAAATGTCCATCCAAATTAAAATGTGAACGTAACCTTAAGGGGGAGACAACTGCTTCGATTTTTTCACGAAAACAAAATGAAGTCTGACTCGCATAGGTCGTCCAGAAAACAAATAAAATCAAGAAGGTAAAAAAAACATTATATATATATATATATATATATATATATATATATATATATGGTGCCGACGTTTTGCCTGTTCTTCTTTTGAACACAAATCAACTAATTAATTAATTTTGAAGTTAATTGAACTGCCAGAACTTGTTGCTGTCTTTGCACACATTAATAATAGATGTAGCTAATTAACCTCACGGATTTCATTTATGTTGATAAAAAAGTAATTTTGAAACATTATTTTTTGTTAAAATTGTCAGACCAGTGAGGTGTCTGTACATTTCAGGGTCTATAATAAGATCGATACAAACTAGGCATCTCAGAGTTCATTCACTTTCTCACCGAAGTGACTTGCCTTTCTCTCTGTCTTTCCCGCAAAGATTTTCATGACATGATGAACTCTTTGCTCTAGTGTCCCGGCTTTATGCCTGCTACAACATTAACAACTACGTCTCAATTTTTTACTACTGAATTAGATACAATCGCCAATTTTACTCTAACAGTTTATTTTCTTACTCTTCTACATGAGGAACTTTCAGATTCTTGCTTTCCTGATGACTACGATCTTCACTAATTGAACTACAATGTCAAAAAAAAAATTCGTCTTTTTAAACCCTGCTCATTTTTACTTTTCTTCGGTCCTCTACATTCTCAATCTTTTAATTCTGTTTCGTTGCTTTTAATTGAACTCTTTTTTGGCCATCCTGCCTTCTAGTCACATTATCGCGTTGCTTGTAGAGAAACGAATAAAAACAGAGCAACACTTTTAAAGAAAGCTTTGATTTTTCACCTTACTATCTTTTACTTAGAGGCTATGATTTGAAATTGGTTTGTCATAAATGAATTATTGATAAAAATGGCTACAATATAAGATAATCATTGTACATTATTTATTTTTATATAATTTTTTAATCGCTTTGCCACAAGCAAGGTGGTACCACTATTGATGCGCAGGGGCTTCATAAGAGAAGAGTAACAGTTTAAGCAGGATAAGAGTGAAGAAAAAGACGAACCAGTTATAGGGTATGTCGGAGAAAGAACAAGAGAAAGATATGAATACCAGCGTAAAGACAGTTGTGAGGGTAGAGTGAGAAAGGAAAAGAACAAAAATACACGAGAAAAGAAAAGAAACTAGAGAAAGAACTAGAGAAAGAACTAGAGAAAAGACTGGAGTCAATTGGACAAGAGATCATAATTGACGTTTATTCCAGATTTATGTTGAATATGACTGACCCAGTGTTGAAAGCAGACAAGGAGACGAAGCTCAGAAAACCCTCGACAAGGCACTAAGGGAAAGAGAGATGAAAAAGCAAAAAACACTAGTAAGTGTAAATAATCACAACAACAATGGTAGCAGTAATTTTCAATTATTTTTTTTTAATCATTTCACCCCGAGCAAGGCGGAAACGCAACTGATGTGCAGGGGTTTACATAAATGTAAAAAGATTAATTACAAAAGAGTGAGGAGTACAAGCTAGTTAGAAAGGAACAATAGAAAGAGAAAGAAGGTGTGATGACAGATACATAGGAGGAGAGAAAGGGAAGGTTATACGGGGGTGGGGAGAGAGCTAGAGGCCAGTGGTTAGTAGATGAGTATTAACTTTGCATTTAAATTTCTGGAGGTTGTAGCCGTCAGGAAAGCAAGAATACGGGACTGAGTTCCACAGGCGGGAAGTGCGAGAGAGGAAGCTGCAGGAATAGAATTGTCGTCTGCATTTGGCTAACCTGACTGTGAATGGGTGGTACCCAGTTGCCAGTCTGGTTGCACGGGTAAACACCTGTTGAGGAGGCATCAGTGACTTAAGCTCATCCGAGCAGAAGCCATGAAAATATTTATAGAAGAGACAGAGGGATGCCGCATTTCGACGATGGGAAAGTGGCTGCAGTCGAGTCGCCAGATCAGTACCTATCACATTACAGACTCTCCTTTGGAGCTTGTCAAGATTACTGAGGAGAACGGCAGGGGCACCTGACCATAAATGGCAGCAGTACTCCATGCACGGACGGATGGTTGACTTGTATATATGCAGGATGGATTCAGGTGGAAAAAACATCCTGGATCGACATAGTGACCCAACCTTCTTAGCAGTAGATTTTGCTATGGATTCAATATAGTGGTTCCATTTGAGGTCTGAGGACAGGATAAGTCCGAGGAGGCGTAGTGTATTCTCCGTAGTGTATTCTCCGGGAGAATCATCTGGTCCATGCTTATGGGAGGCAGAAGAGGTTGCCTGTAATGGTTGAAAGACAACAGCTTGGTCTTAGAGGAATTGAAATTGACAAGCCACTTCTTGCCCCAGTTCACCACAGAGTGTAGATCCCGCTCAAGGTCAGCAGCGAGATTATGTCTGTCCGCCACGACAGGTTTCTTACTGGAGCGGGAGTATATTGTAGTGTCATCTGCGTAGATGCCTACTTGGGACTTGATCTCATCTGGGAGGTCGTTGATGAAAATAAGGAAGAGCGTCGGGCCCAGGATAGAGCCCTGTGGGACACCAGCATTCGTGCTGTAGGACAAAGAGGCACGCCCATTCAGAACGACCTTCATTTTGCGGTTATTTAAGAAAGATTGGATTAGGTCAAACAGGCGACCGGTAATACCATAACCGCGTAGTTTGCATAGGAGGCCAGGGTGCCAAACCCTGTCGAAAGCCTTGGAGATGTCCAGAGCAACCGCGCGTGCCTCGTCAGACTCATCAAGGGCCTGTAGCATGTACTCCGTTACAGCTGTTAGCAGGTCGGCCGTAGACCTGTCGAAGCGGAATCCATATTGCCTGTCGGAGAACAGTTTGTGGGCGGTGAGATGATGAACTATTTCAGCATTGATTATAGCCTCGAATACTTTCTCTAATATCGGTAGAAGACTGATAGGACAATAGTTGGATGGGTCCGAGGGTTCACCACAATTCTTAAAGACAGGAACGACTGAGAAGAATGCAGGAAGCAGAAAGTCAGTAGTTAAACAGTTTAGAGAGGACAGGGGAAAGTTCAGGGACACACTTCTTAAGGACTTTCACCGGGATTCCATCGTCTCCACACGCCTTATGGGGGTCGAGTTTTGAAATTACTCTGGATACTACTGTCGGGGTAATATATACTTCGTGCAGTTTGTCCTCAGTTCTAATAGGGAAGTCGGGTGAGTGCACTCCGGACGAGTCGAATGTGAAGTTGGATGAGAATCTGCGGGCAAAGCACTCAGCTTTGTCCGCAGATGACGTGAGAACCTCAAATCCATGGATTAAAGGAGGTATTGAGGATTTCCTATTGTTGAGCACTTGTTTACAAATCCTCCAATAGTCCTTGGAGCCGAACTTGCGGTCAGCTATGTGCTGTCGCATTCTCTCAGCAAACAACTGTTTGGCGTCATTTAGGGTTCTCTTGCACTCATTGCGAGCTGATGTGAACAGGCGCCTATTGTGATCAGTTGGCTGTCTCCGGAATAGACGGAAGTAATATTTCCTGTGGGCAATGGCGGCTGAGCAGGCCGGAGAGAACCACGATGAGGAATGAGGTTTTAAGCTATACTTCCTGGTGAGTATGAAGGCATCAATGCCAGCTTTCACTCATGACGAGACCTCAAAGGCACAGTCATCAACTGATAGGTCAAACACTTTTCCCCAAGGGACGTCGCAGAGGAAATCGCGAAAGGCGTCCCAGTCAGCTTTTTGGTAGAGGTAGGAGGTTCTATAAGTTCTATAGGTTCTTCAATTCTTGCTTTTCCCAAAAATCAGCATCAAGTTAACCTGCTCGTTGAATTCCCATTCAAAGAACAGAACATGGCGTGACGGGGGTACTAATGGCTGCTTATACCTTGCTCCTGCCAAAATATACCAATAGTATGTTAAGAATCCTACGTACCGAACATATTAGTAACGACAACGGTTGACAATTTTAGAAACAAAATGGACGCTTATTCGTAGAAACCATTGAATTCACTTGAATCCAGTTGAATCCAGTTGAATCCATTGTATTCACTTACGCGCAAATACCCTTGGGAAAGGTATTAATCCGTCTCTTCCTTCCAGTTATGGGTTAAATAGCAGGACAGATTGGGTTCTATAGCCTTGGTCGGCAACCGGTCTACCGCAGAAAGCAATGGCAGCCTACTGCGAGATAATCTTCTGCCCAGTGAGTCATGTCTCTTTCGGGACATGATCGCCCAAGCTTGTATAACGTATGGCACTTAACTGACTGAAGAGAAAGGCTGAGGAGAGTAGCGTTTAGGGATTATAAAAGATAGAGGGTAACGAAAAGCTCGTGTAGAGAATGTGTTATTTTTCTTCAGTGGCGTAACGGACGGAGGAACTACGTAACTAAATAACTAAGTAATTAGCTAACTAAGGAAGGAACAAGCAGAATAATTATATGATTCTGTTTCAAGTCATCTGTTGAAGTCGCATTTTTTTTTAATTTCCTCACAACTTTTTAATTCTCTCCAAATTTCCTTACAGTTATTTGCATTTCTGCCCTTTGTCTTTCTAAACTAGATTTTTCGAACCTCAATCTTGTCACCACGCAGTATTTATTTTCTTGTATTTCCCGCCTGTGGAACTCCCTTTTGTATACTTGCTTCCTTGATAGCTACCATCTTCAAGTGTTTAAGTGCTATGTCAATTGCCATCTTTATCTCTGATTCCGATCTTCCGCTTAGCCTTTCTCTGACACCCTTGTTGCTCCTTCTTCTTTTTTCACGCTCTTCTCATGTAACCCTCTGAGCATGCGTAGCAGCACTGATTTGTTTAAGATGAAATGATTATAAAAATAAGTTTCATTCAAACCGTACATTCGAATATACCATATACGCAATAAAAGCAAAATATCAAAATATTAATAAAGCCTTATTTTCCAACTTATTAATGATATAATTAGATAGTACTTGTGTATTTTAAACGAATTTTACTGTTTATCCTTATAGGATAACATAAAAACTTTAAAATACTAAAAAACAAATTCTAGAAGGCTCTAAGAAATTCTAAGATTTTCTAATATATATATCTAATATAGACTAAACTATCGACCGGTTCACACTCCACCCACATCTTTTGAACAGGTGAAGAGGCTCATCCCTTGTTTCCTGTTTAGGATGCGGTTTCCGGTTTTCTCTTTTCTAATCTTTTCACACTATTTTTTTTCAATTGGAGTAGATAGACTAAACTATCGCCCGGTTCACACTCCACCCACGTCTATTGAACAGGTGAAGAGGCTCATCTCTTGTTCCCTGTTTAGGATGTGGTTTCCGGCTTTCTCTTTTCCATTCTTTTTACCCTTACGTAGCCCCCTGCGCATCAGTGGCGTTATCGCCTTGCTTGGGATGATATGATTAAAAAAAAAAATATTTATATATATATATATATATATATATATATATATATACTTATATCAAATTTTAGAATTTTTACATTACGCGTAATATTTTTTGAGAAATAAACTAAGTTAAAATTGTCATCATTATATTTTTACAAAATTTCATCAAATTTTGACACAAATCAAATTTTGACACAAATAAATTGCATAATGTCAAAAATGTATAATTTTAATATTCATAATTTTGTAAAACGAAAAGAAAGGAAAATAAAAAAATATTAAGTAATTTTCAGTCAGTCAGTTAAGTGCCATACACACTTGGGCTATCATGTCTCTCAAAAACATGACTGACTGAACAGATGTATTCTTTTCAGTAAGTTGTCATGACTTTCTGCGGTAGGCTGATTGCCAGTCAAGGCTATAGAATCAAACCTGTCCTGCTATTTAACATATAGATGGAAAGAACATAACTAATTCATTCATCTTTCAAATGTATTTGCGTGAAAGTGAGCGCAACAAATTTGACAGCAATTCAAACTTGGACTCACCAATCACACGCTCCCAACAGATAACCACTGCATCACAACGGACATGGAGAATCGTAAAATATAAAAAAAAAAAAATGATGTGTTATAAACGGTTAGCATTTTCTTGTTTCTGGTGTTGTATCTTTTTTTAATATACTTATTTGAGTATATATTTGAATATATCCTTCTTTTTTTACGCTCATGTAAACTGAATAGTTTTTATTATTTTTATTTGAGTATATGCTTCTTAGAAATGTCTGATTGCAATCTACATATATAAAAGGCAATCAGTGAGTCTTTATGTGACTGTTCCCTATGCACGCCTACATTTTTTAAGCTACGCCATTCAAACTTTTCTAGGGACACATATCTACAGGTAAGCCGAGTCGACACATACTTTTTGAGTTTAAGTTCAGCAGTTTCCCCTTTCGCACTTTTTGGCCAATGGAGCTGATTGTTTACATTTGCTCCGTAAAACATCTAAGATCTAAGGTGGTTGCCGAATTACATCACAGAAATCAAATCACACGTGTCAAACGCGACTAAAAATTTTTTTATTAAAAAGAAATTAGCCTTTATATTTAAATTTTATTCTGACGTTTAAAAAATCGTTTGGTCAACAAAAAATGTGAATATTTTCCCCGTAATTTTGAAAAAAAAAAAGAAGTATTTTTAAAACAAAGTGTTTTGTCTCAAACAAAAACAAAATATGTAAAATAAAAGTGACATCTTCTCCTACTACTAAAATGTTCTGAGTTGCACGGGCAACGCCGGGCTATGATGCTTGTGCTTATATAAAACGTATATGGTTTTCAAAACGTCTGTTTTTTACATATATAAAATGTTGTGTCCCCTCAGATTATTTTTATCTAGACCGTGAACGGGGTTTTATAATGTTATAGATTCGTTACTGTAACAAAATGCGTTGTGATAATGTGGATATCGATTCGGAACGACAAATCGTGGTGCCGAGTTTGAATTCCACTTGAATTCTTTGCAATTACTTACGCAATATTACCCTTCGAAAAAGTATTAATCCGACTCTTCTCTCCAGCTATGGGTTAAACAACAGGACAGATTGGGTTCTAGAGCCATGGCTGGCAACCAGTCAACCGCAGAAATCAATGGCAAACTACTGCGGGATAATCTTCTGCCCAGTCAGTCAGGTTTCTTTCGAGACATGATCATCCGAAACGTGTCACGTATGGCACTTAACTGACTATAATTATCTTGGGCGGTTCTGAATTTTGCCTTCAAATGTAATTTGCACTGTCAGTCGCTGTTCGATTTGAAAAAAATGGTTATTATTTCAAAATGTCAAGTAAGTGCAAAAAATGCACGTGAGAATGTAGAATTTTTGTTATGCCTAGCGGAGTCAAGAAATGTTAGCGTGTCAGGCAAAATTGCACCGGAAACAACTGTTATTAGAACGGAAGTGACGTCAATGTGATAGTTTGGGAATGTTGAATTTTTAGTAGTAATTGTGATTTGCATTTCGGCATTGGAGAAAGCGGTTGATTGAGAACAGCGCAGAAAAACTGTTCCGTCTTGTATGCGGGTTTGCTGTTTCGATGCGTATTCTAATCCTACCAACCCAACCAAAAATTTTCACTCCATGGAGAGTCACCACACTGTTAAAGAGACAAGAATAATATGTGATGGTGTATTTTATATGCGAATGTTGATGTCGGTACAGTTTATCATTGTTTTCAACGAAGTCATTTGATTCAGATTATCATTATCGACGATGAGAAGGAATGGTTTGTCCCCGGCATTTTGATTAAAGAATAATATACCAGTTAGGAAATGTGCCTTATGGTGCAATGGATATCAGCTCGAAAATTGAAATCGGACATCCGAGTTCGATTTCCATTTGCATTCACTTACGCGAAAGGTATTAATCCATCTCTTCCCTCCAGCAATGGGATAAATAACGAGCCAGATTGGGTTCTATAGCCTTTGTTGGCAACCAGTCTACCGCAGAAAATAATGACAACCTATTGCGGGAAAATCTTCAACACAGTAAGTCATGTCTCTTTGGAGACATGATCGCCGATGCGTGTTTCACTGATGGCACTTAACTGACTAACCGATATAAGACAGGGTATATAATGTTTAGTCCCAGTTGAATTGTCTGAAGTTCTTGACGAAGTCGACGATATTCGTATTTTCATCCACAGTTGAAGAAATGAAGATTTTGCAAAGTTTTGAGATGCAAAAATTTAATACGCATCGTAATTGTCATCGTTAGTTCCCCACTGAGTTGTTGCAGATTTCTTTCCGTCTTCGACAATAGTGATATGTAATCATAAGCCACTGAATCAATTGACTGACTTTGGCAAAAGTAGTGTGTGTGCAAATTCTCAAGATTGATATTCAAACAATAACAGAAAGATTGAAATAATGACATCATTTTCTTACTTTTGAATGAAAAAAAAATCTTTTGAGTTATAGTTTAAAACGTTTCTTCTGTGTCAATTTCGTATTTTTATAGCAACTGCCCTGAAGAAGTTTCTTCCCTGGTACCCCGAACACCTCTATTTACTCGTGCGACTAGATTGACGTCTAGATCCCACCCTTTTTTACCGTCGAAATAGTAAAATGTTTCCGCCTTTTCTACTCTAACAATTTTTTTTCCACGCACTTCTCTTCTGTGGAAATCACTTCTATTTGCTTGCTTCCCTGACGGCTACAATCGCCAATAGTTTAAATGCGTTGTCATTTTTATCTACTTTATTCAGATCCTTATCTTTTCTTTGGCAGTTTCTGTACCACTTTTAATTCTCCCACTGTTATCCCTTCGGCATAAATGGGGCTTCTCTCTTGCTTGAGGTGAAATGATTATTAAAAAATGCGATTGGTGAGTTATAAATTAAAAGTTGACCGATATAAGAAATGGAGAATATATGACACGCGAGTAAAACGAATGAACTTCATCGACAACAAAGGTTGTGTACTACAGATATAATGGAAGTAACTGATGTGATATTGTTAATTAAATGTTAAGGGGAAACCATCAATCTTCAACGAAAAGCATTATGCTATTTTTCTCGTACAACAGTCCAAGGTAACCAGACGCAGATTTCGCGAGGTTACTCCCTGCCACCGTATCCAGAAGTAAATAACCTCACATCTGCATCTAGTAATGCAAACAAGGATTAAGAATGTTTGATAGATAGATAAAAAAAAACAAGCACAAAAATATTTTGGGCCACAATTTCGCACACCGCAAACTGTAAATGTAAGTTCCATATGTAGAAACGTTGTAGAAATTTCCCTGCTATTATTTTATCGTGTTCCAAATTTATTGCAATGTTTAAGGTAAAGAAGAATCGAAATTAAATTCCTAGTAAATTAAAAACCACGTTTTAGTCTTAGTTTGGAGAAACAATCTATTAGAATGAAAATAATGAACACATACAAGCTTTATGTAGGACACTCTTCGCCAGGATCTCATAATCTGGGACGTTAATTGTTACTACAAGTTCTTTACATTTTTATAGTGCCCTATTTGCAGTAAAAGGACTCATCCTTCGCCAAATAATATAACATGCGTGACTTCCGGGGAGGCAGCTGTGAGGCAGTTTTAAGACAGCCGTGACGCACACAAGAGGCAGTGAAGTGGCAGTGTAACTATACAATTCGGGCGTACACGTCTATTAGCTGACTAATGTCACTCTTATATTGAATATATGATCTATTATACTGGTTGAACCTAGCTTCTTGTTTCCGTGTCATTCTTTTTGGCCCTAACAGATCAGAACAAATTTTTAAATCATTTCAGCCCAAGCATGGAGATAATACCACTTAGACGCAAGCAATTAATCAGGCGTACAATGAATAAAAAGACGTCAAAATGAAAGGACGAAAAAGAGAGCAGGATCCAGAAAAAAGATCGATGATGCAATTATATTTTTGAGGATATTAGGTAACAAGGAATCAAGAAACGGGTAGAACGTTTTACATACGGGGACAATAAGAATAGATCTTCTGGGTGCATCTATCTTTTTCAACAGATAGACTAAACTATCGCCCGGTTCACACTCCACCCACGTCTATTGCACAGGTGAAGAGGCTCATCCCTTTTTCCTTGTTTAGTATGTGTTTTCTGGTTTTCTCTTTTCCAGTATTTTACTCTTTTCCATTCTTTTACTCTTTTTTTTTTCAATTGGAGTAGATAGACTAAACTATCGCCCGGTTCACACTCCACCCACGTCTATTGAACAGATTAAGAGGTTCATCCCTTGTTCCCTGTTTAGGATGTGGTTTCCGGTTTTCTCTTTTCCAATCTTTTCACTTTTCTTTTTTTTGTTTTCAATTGGAGTAGATAGACTAAACTATCGCCCGGTTCACACTCCACCCACGTCTATTGAACAGGTGAAGAGGCTCATCCCTTGTTCCCTGTTTAGGATGTGGTTTCCGGTTTTCTCTTTTCCAATCTTTTCACTTTTCTATTTTTTTTGTTTTCAATTGGAGTAGATAGACTAAACTATCGCCCGGTTCATACTCCACCCACGTCTATTGAACAGGTGAAGTGGCTCATCCCTTGTTCCCTGTTTAGGGTGTGGTTTCCGGTTTTCTCTTTTCTAATCTTTTCACTTTTACGTAGCCCCCTGCACATCAGTGGCGTTACCGCCTTGCTCTGGGTGATATGATTTTTAAAAAAAGTTAAAACTACTACCAGTCGGATATCAGCCATAAGTTCATTCAATAGAGGTACATTCGATTCTGTGTAAACATATAATAAAGTTCTCTTTTAAAGTATTTGCACTGCCCGCACTGTTTTTCTCATAATTTATTGTATTGTTTGCAATGTTTCGGCCATTTTACACTCTTCTTCAGTGACTAGGAATTTCGAACAGATCCTTTTATATCGATCAATAATGTATATCATTCTCATTCCATGATTTCGGATGTCACGTAGTTTTTTCCTATTTAGTTAACTTAAGTTATTTGTTTAATTCTGTGTAGCTGGGTATTGAACTCACAACTCTTTGAGTCAAGTCACTAGTTCTGACTAACTCTTTTGTATACTGTGAGATACTTCTTTGGAGACATCTGTAGGAATTTTATGACTTATAAGCTTTATATACCCTAGTGATTGTATAAAGGGTTCTGTTCTAAAGTCCTTGCAACTGAAAAAGTCGTAAACACGGCAATAAAAATGAGGACACAACTCCGAACAATGTAAAATTCTACCTCCTCTCAGTAGTATAGAAAGTTCTGTTTTAGTGTTTGTGAAGTTTCTGCTTAACGACTTTGTATTCAGCAACTTAAGTCTATGTATGAAATCTATGAGTTTGGACTGAATCATTGCTCGTTCTAGATACAAAATACCTTTTTTTGAAAAACAATATCTAGTTTCGATCAATAAGTTATGCGCTGTTTTTCACAGTCACTCTTGTCTTCAATAGGTTCCGTGAGCATCATTCCATACCTCTTTCTCCCATTATGTTCCCTTGAAAGTTCAACTGTCCCTTTTTTGTTTCCATTTCATCATTGTACACATGTTCATTCCCTGATATCCTTCTGTAGAACCAGTTTTCTGTTGCTTCAAATCTCTTTTTCATAACAGTTTAGTACTCTTTTCATTTTTTCTAATAGATGACCTAAGACTTGAGAGTAAAATTATGTACGCGAAATTTTTCGGTCACCATCAATGTGCTTGTGGACGCAATAATGGTGAAGATAGTTAACGTAGTTTTCACTATTCAACGGCTACCTCCTTCAGTCAGTGCCAGAAGAAATACACGCTGACTGAGCCAAAGATTATTCCGCAGTAGGTTGCCAACTGCTTTTTGCGGTAGACTGAGAAGAGGTGTATTATATAAGTAAGTAGTAATTAATGGGGGTTCTATTTATTACATCATAACAATATAAAAGCGATCCCCTACTTTATGCCCAGTATGAGATTTAATCATGTTTTCAATTATTATATTCAGTCAGTCAGTTAAGTGCCATACGTGATACACACTTTGGGAGATCATGTCTAGAAAGAGACATGACTTGGCAGAATATTATTCCGCAATAGGTTACCATTGCTTTCTGCAGTTGACTCGTTGCCAGCCAAGGCTCTAGAACGCAATCTGTCTTATCATTTAACTCATCACTAATGGGAAGAGACGGACTAATACATTTCTCAAGGATATTTGTGCATCAAATGAATGCAAGAAATACAACTGGAATTCGAGCTCGGCACCCCGATTTGTCGTTCTGTGTCATTATACACTGCACCACAAAGAACACAGTTTGAAACACTGAGCAAGTCAAAGAATAATCTTTGATATTATTTAAAGAAAAAGGCAACAAGATAAAGGATTACGAATATTTTAATGTCCTCCTTCCCGAAGCATTAAGATTAATGTTTAACCTTCTATCTGAAATCGGGGCTTTACAAGCAAGTGTTATCAGAAATTTATTCAATATAATTGTCTTTAAATACATGTGATGCTGCTAAAAAATCAATTAGGTCAACAGCCTTTGGGTAAACCGAACTAGCATAAATACATATATAAAATGCAGAGATCTGTGTCTCACCGAACCGATCAATGATAAAAGCCAGTTAGAATTGATTATGAGCGATCTGCACGAGCAATGGTATTAAAAACCACCCAGATCATACGTGGTAGAAATTGATAAAACCCATTCAATGATTATTTATACAGTTCTGGATGCAAACGATTTCGGGTCTCAGTCGACTGTTTCATTGGATGAATGCATCTTGCTTCTCGTCATTTCAATTTTATGTTAAGCGCCATTATTGTTGACCTTGTGTGATGGAGAGAAGAGGAATACAATGACAAAAAGCGAAACAAAGAGAGAACTGCGAAGGGAGCGAGGGAAGGGAACGAGCAAAGGTAAAAGTCGCCGATTGATTGGCTGTTTTAGATGTGAATGGAGTAAGTAAAGATCAAGCGCGTTAATGAAAATTTAAATAGTTTATAGATTAGTTTTGTCTTTCCTGTAACTTTTCCAGGATTAAAATATTTAATCAGTTGCCAATATCTTTGAATGACGAAGTTTCCCGTTTCCTAACGAATCATTTCAAAAGCATCAATAATTCGATTTAGTATAATTGTATCAATGCGATAAATCATTTTTTACAGTATTTACACTATTCGGACTATAGTCTTCAGCTTTGTTGCCATTTGTACGACGTTTCGACCGTTGTATGCTCCGGCCTTATTCAGGCGCTAAGAACTTCGAACTGAACCCTTTAAATCAATCACTGGGGTATGGGAAGTTCATTCCTTGCGTAGTAGTGCCTAACACCTGAAGAAGACTGAAGCGTACAACGGCCGAAACGCCGTAGAAATGTATACAAAGAAGTGGACAATAGTCCAAATGATGTAAATAATTTAAATACTACCTCATTTCAGAAATATAGCCAAATCATTTTTAATTGTATTTTACAGACAAGCCTCTTTGCTAGGAATGGTCGTTATAATGTAATGGATATGAACTCGGAATGGAAGCTCGGAGAGACGATTTCGATTCCAGTCAGATTACCTATGTGACTTTCGCAAACGCAATTTTTTCTCCCCAGGAATTGCTTGGATATAAGGAAAGGCTAGTTTCTGTTGCTGTTGTTAGTAGCTAGACTACCGTAGAATTTGACGTCAACCTAAAACGATAAAGTCACAAATGAAAGCACGTTTGCCCAAGCGTGTATCATGTGTGGCACTCAACTGACTCTTTGCTGGATAACAATCAGTTTGAAAAAAAATAAGCATCCATGTTTAATAGCATATAATTTATTATACCTTTCATCATTATAGATTGTTGACGGTGTAACAATACAAATAAGTAAGCGTAAAAAACAATAAATACCTGGAAAGTGTTCTTACAGAAGACAGAAAGTACGACACATAGAATCGAAAGCGAGTTGGCATGGCGAATGATGTGTTCTAGAAGTTGAGTAGAGTATTAAGAGACAGGAAAATTTCCCTAGAAACAAAGAAAAGAGTAGTGGATTGCTATGGACAATACCATCAAGGATATAAAGAAAAACTTGAAGCAACTGAAATGTTGTTCTAAAGGAGGATGCTGCGGATGTCATGGACGGAGCATGTGAACGATGATGAAGTTTTGGAAAGGATGGAAACGATAAGGAAATTAATATTGAGCATCAGGAAGAGACAACCTAACTTCCTGGGACATGGAATGAGTAAGGAAGGCTGGTACTAACAGGTCAGATAGAGGGAAAAAGAGACAGGGGAAAGCAGTGAATAACATATTTGAAGGGTCTGAGCAGGTGGATAACAGAACGGGGATTGCATAACAGGAGTAAGCGTGCTAAGAGCCACCAGGGATAGGAAGAGGTGGACGGCCATGATCGCCTATGTCCTGAAAAGACAAAGCACATAGAAGAAGACGAAGAAGAAGATGAAGAAGAAGAAGAAGCGTAAAACTGATTTTTCCATTTTTTTTATTTAATAATATCTGCAAAGTGGACTTTTTGCATAGCCGAGCGACTGCTACTAAGTCATTCATCACTCGGTACACATTAGATAACACTACAAAAGTAAGAATTTATTAAGAAAAAAAACTGGGAAAACTCTTTTTTTTCATAACCATTTCACCCTAGACAAGGCATGAAGGCCACTGGTGTGTAAAGGGTAAAAAAAAAAAAACAAGGAACAAGGGATGCTGAAAAAAACATAAGACAAGAATGCGAATCAAGGAGATAGAAGATGGCTATTGACGATGCATTTGAACTTTTGAATATTGTTGCTACCAGGGAGGTAAGCAAACGGAAGAGTGTTCTACAAACGAGAAGTTCGAAAAAAAGAACTCGTCAGAGTAGAAACGGCGGTTATATTTAACTTCTTTGGTGGCAAAATGTTGGGACCTTGATGCCAATCTAGTATCACGTGTAAATACGTGTGTGCAGGGAATTAGGGAACGAAGCTAGTCAGGGAATTTGCCATGAAAGTAATTTCTAGAAGATCAGAGAGAAGATGCATCATACCGGGCTGCCAATTTAGGATCAATTATATTGCAGGTCGTTCTTTGGATTTTGTCGAGAACCTCAAGACAAATAACAGGTGAACCCGACCAGATTTGATAAAAGAATTCAATCCAAGGAGGAATAAAAGGTTTATAAATGTGCAAAAAAGAATTCTGTCGAGAAAAACATACTGACCTGTTACAGTGAACTAAGCTTCCTAGCAGCAGATGCAGTTATAGATTCGATAAAAGCAAAGATTACTTTTGACGATGCTTCTAATAATATAATCAAAATGAATATTAATAAAAAAAACATTTATTCATGCAAACACAGTAAATGCAAACAATTGTCACTCAAAATGACCGTGTATTAACGCTCGACATAATCATCAAAGTAGAAGGAAAAACTTAAAGCAACTGAAATGTGGTTCTACAGAAGGATGCTTCGGATATCATGGACCTAGCATATGAGCAATAATGAGGTTTTGAAAAGGATGGAAACGGAAAGAAAATTAATATTGAGCATCAGGAAGAGACAACTAAAGTTCTTCAGATATGCAATGAGGAGGGAGGGCTTGGAGAACCTGATACTAACAAGCCAGATAGAGAGAAAAAGAGACAGAGGAAAGCAGTGGATAACAAATTTGAAGAATCTGAGCATGTGGATAACAGAACGGTGTTTGGGTAATGTTACAGGAGAAAGGGTGCTAAGATAGGGACAGGGAGACCTGGCAGGCCATGATCGCCAACGCCTTGAAAGGACAAGGCACATAGAAAAAGATTTGGATTGATGAAAGTAGCAAAGAACCCGTTTGTTTTTTTATCAAATTTATTGTTAAAATGCGAATATGTTAAGGTTATTTCATAGAGGAAAAGTTTGCATGGCTCAAATGCCCTTCCTCGCTATAGCTTGCCATGCTTCGGAAAACAACGTTCAAACTATAGATATATATGATTACGTGGTTAAATATTTAAAATGCTAGCATTCGGTAATAAGACCAGTGTTCCAAATCTACCGTGACCGATTCTTCAAAGATGTGGTTTTATCATCCCAGGGAGATGATCTCAGGGCTTCTTTGAAGCAATGAAGGACTGAAATAGAAGAATTAGCAACTAACCTGTTCATGAATTTCGACCTATTTTGTGACGGTCGGCAAAAAGGTTTAAAAAAAAACAACCTATAATTAATAGTGCAAAAATATCAATCAATCTCTCATTTAGGACATTAAGTTCAACAGCCAGCGGCGAAACTCACGTTCATGCTTAAAGGCAGTTTTTGGGTGTTAAACACAATATCTACTTTCGTATTTGCATACACACTATTCATGATATTGAGGAATTTAACTCTTAAATATAGCATAGCGTAAAACCATATTTTAAATACACACACACACACACACACACACACACACACACATATATATATATATATATATATAGATAGGTGTGAGTTTGTAACCCTGGGTTTCACGCTTTTGCGATCGTCAGACAAACTGATTAATTTTTTTTAAAAATTGGTTATATTCGTGTATTTTTGTGGAAGTGGGGGAAAAATCAGTTTGTCTGACGATCGCAAAAGCGTGAAACCCAGGGTTACAAACTCACACCTATCTATATGTATATGTTTGCTCTATCACTGATATTGGGCGCTTTTAAATAAGTACCACGCATTTATAATATGTAAACAATATAATATATATAACAAATTACATATTTATATATATATATATATATATATATAATGATATTTATAATTATATACATACACTTTTCACACATATATATTTATATATATATATATATATATGTGTGTGTGTGTGTGTGTGTGTGTGTGTGTGTGTGTGTGTGTGTGTGTATACACCGCTTGTATATAACACGCTAAAATTTCCCTCTCTCATTCTATGGCTTAGAAAGTAGAGACTCAGACTTACACCAAATCGGTCGAGTTTCGATCCCTGCCAGAAGCAAATAGACGTCTAGCCAAACTGATAAGCTGTGACACAGCAAAAAAGGCTTGTATGTGGATGAAAAATCTGTAGACTATCAACTATTAACGTTGGTGTGAAATTTCTTAAATTAATAAGTAAACCTTTTCATGAAGATAATCATCCTGAAAAAAAATAATAAATAGGAAAAATATCAAGGTTAGTTATTCTTGTACTAATAATTGGTATAACACTATTAGCTCTCTCAATAACCAAATCTTGAAGAAGTGTAATGAATCAAATACAGAAGATAGAATTATACCTCCTGTAATTGTAGATCTAGAAATAAGTGCCGGGTTGAAGGTAAATGCATATCTTCAAATGTAATATATCAGGCCATCATCTACCCTTATAAAAATAAGTAGAAATGTGATTTTTATATCGGACTTTCGGCGTGAATTTGGAAACAACGGCTTTATACCCACAGGTACTACTTCACCAACCCTAGTTTAAGATATCAAACAGCCCTTTCTCTAAAATACTGAGAATTAAAAGAAAATAACTTAAATCCACAGGTCCCCTAACAGTTTAAGACATAGAAGAAAACTATGTTTGACAGAAAAAATAAAATTTTGAAATTTCAACACAAGAAGAGATCATTAATATGTGTCATCATAGACATAAGTATAAATTATAATAAGTGTCCTATTCTTTCAATTAGTGAGAATAAGTGTTTTTTTTTCTAAGCAGTTAATTTCTCTCTACTTACCACTACTATCTCAAGGATCAAGCCACATTGCTTTCTTCTTTACGGATATATCCTATTGAAACATTTAGCAGCGTCGAGCCTTATCTGTGCATAGTTGGGTAATCAGTTTGGAAATTCCAGGTGCTGCGAACTTTGGTCGGCTGGAGGAACTGCGGATCGGAGGAGACGAGTTCTAAATTCAGTTGGGTTCGGTATACTCAGACATGCGCGAATAACCTTGGAAAATGCATAAGTACTCCTTTTCTCCCACCGGGTACGGATTAATCATTATGGCGTTTTATAAATAACTCATTATTATCTTCATTCTTACTGTCTAAAACAACCAGCAAAAATGTTATACCGTAAAATCAAGTAAAATAATCGATCTCTGCCGTAAGCTAACTCTGTTATCATACATTTGTTATTAAGTTTGGAGCAATTTGCCAATGAGATTTTCTTTATTTTGTTAGGTGTATTACGTATTTTTTTCTTTTATTGAATGTAGTTTTATTTACATTATTGACTCTTTTGAAAAATATGCCTTACTGGATTTCTGCCTATTCGTCATCTTTTAATCTGAACCTTAATTAGTATTCATAATCCTCCCTCTTCTTTTGAACAGAAGTAGAAACTCATCCCTTGTTTCCTCTTTAGGAGATATCTCGTTTATTTCTTCTACTCATGTTGTAATAATGGTGCTTTCGCAGATAGGGCTGAGTGATTTTCTCGCAAATTCTCTTACAGTTACACACTTGATTCTTCTGAAGTATCCACACCCGATGTCCTTCCTGGAAATAAGGCCCATTTGAGCGATAGATTTATAACCTTCTCTCTGGTCTCAAACTTTATTTCTAAGTTTAACTCCATAATGCAAGTGGATATAATGATATTCCTGTATAACACTGTAAGAGTCCTCATGCACACACGTTAAACGGATATCAAAAGACCCTGTATTCGAATCCAGGGTTAGATATTTGAAAAATTTCTCTGTGTGTATATATATTTTTTGTTCTCATAAAAATCAACTCGTTTTTCCTAATTTACAAAAGAAAGAACTTTTCAAGAAAAAAAAAATCATGAACGCTTAATTTTTTAACGTTTGTGCATGCGAAAGTAAAGAAGAATATATATACAAACACAAGAAGCTTTGCAAAATAACGAACAAAACGAATCATGAACAGGGCTGGGGTTTGTGTCTTATACAAGTAAATGACAGAAATGTTAGGGTAGTAATGTAACACTGTAAGTGTTTCTTATGCACACATGTTAAACGGGTATTGACGGACCCTGGATTCGAACACAGCGCTAGATATGTAGAAAATATAACTGTTTATATATATATATATATATTGTTTTCACTAAAATTAACTTTTTTTTTCCTTAGGAGAGGCTGAGAGATAGCAAGAGGAAAATAACCGCCGAGTGGCCGAGAAAAGTAGAAAGGCGAAATATATGGCATTATTGCATAACAATGACGATGTCCAGATAATCTGGTGAGGCTCATTCTTATTGTTGCTCTCCCTTTCGATCTCCTGGAGAAGGAAAGAGAGGACGAACAACAAATGGTAAAATTAACTTTAGATTTTCGAAAAGGGTCATCCTCGAAAAATGCAATTGTAATTAACGCTGACAGGTAAATGAGTACAGTCAGTGACGTAGAGCCAACATGGCGGAAAATATGGGCAATTGAGATAAAGCAGAACAAAGATGTACGTTATATTTTCATGGGAAGACATTCCAATGTTCTCCCCTACCCGCGCCAGATTGAAATGTTTTCAACAAAACACAACGGATTTGAAAATCAAGGGAACGCGTGGACAAAAAAAAAACGCAGAAAAATCCTCTCTGTCTCTCACTCTTTTTCTCTTTTTCCCTCTCCCACACGCTAGTGCATGAACATTGCAGAACGCAGAACAGAGAAAGTAAGAGAGACGAGACAGACGAAGAACTCGTAAATTGAAAGACGCGAGTACGCATCTTCTCTCTCTCTCTCTCTCTCTCTCTCTCTCTCTCTCTCTCTCTCTCTCTCTCTCACTTACTCACGCGATTATAACAACAACAGGCATAGCAGCACTAGTTGTGGATATTGAAAAGTTGAAAAATATTCTATTTTTAGTTTTAATTTTATTATTTTATTTTTGCTATTCATTCACTCTGAATGTACAGAGGATTAAAATAAAATCATTCATTCACAGAGACTTGATTTTGTTTTCTTGTTCTGGCCTATTTCCCATTATTTTTACGTGTGCACCCGACCACCTCTTGTTTTCACTAGTTAAGAAAAACAGCTCGAAGATTCTACCGCCAATTGACTCAAAGTCTTTTACTTCTCTGAGATTATGGTCAGTTAGTGCAAGCAATATAATTTTGAAACGAGGAGGGTTAGAGTGTTATATTCATAATCCTCTGTAAGAAACATACCCCTGAACTCTCTCCCGCCCTCTCCGAAGTCTATAACTACTGCCTTGCTGTCTCTTGCTTCCGTGCTGGTTTACTACTCTGTAGTGCTCGGGTTTAAAAACCCTGGAGAGTCCAACCACTCTTCTAACTATTGATCTTTCAGCCTCTTACCTTACTTTGGCAAAGTGTTCGCGACTATTATCAGTAAAATCATTGAGATACTGAATCATTATGAAATGATGCAGTATCTCACATCCAACAAATTATTTTCTGACAAGTAGTAACGCTTCCGCTTCAAGAAGTTCATTGATGATGTGCTAACAACTATCACTGAGTACATATTCCAGGCTCTTGATAAGAACGTTAAAGCCTGGACTGTTGCCCTGGATATCCCGAAAGCGTTTGATAGAGTCTGGTGTGCTGGCTTTCTGTACAAGCTACATGTTTATATTATAAGTGGACGATTGATCGATTTAATTCAGTCGTTCTTGTCAAATCGTAAAATGATTATCGTTCTGAATGGGCATACTTCAAAACCCATTCATGTGAACGGTGGTGTCTCTCAAGGCTCTATCCTAAGTCCTGCACTCTTCCTAATACTAATCTATGATCTTCCTGGTGTATTTAGTTCCCATATAAGCAGAGGAAGTGACTATCTACTCTCGTCTGAATATGAAATCTGCCTTGCAATGTAAAACAGATCAAGCCTCTGCTTTTCGAAATGACCCTCAATCTGCGATGGGCTGGGGTAATCAATTTCTCGTGAATTCTAATGCTTCTAAAACGAAACTGTTATCCTTTAACCACCATAAAGACACTTGACTGCGCTTCCTCTGCATCACTCTCTCAGCTGATCTATAATTGGATGAATATATTGAAACAATAGCTACATCTACTACTGAAAACGTTGGGTCACTGTACTGAGCTAGAACGTTTTTCTCGTCTAAATCTACCATATGTCCGTACATTGAACACTGTTTCCCTATCTGGCCAGGAGATCCTGATGTTCATCCCGGGTTTCTTCACAAAATCAAAAGGAGGATCTCCCATTAGTACCTATCTGGCTACTCACCTACATATTTTATCTCACCGACTGAATGTGGCTTACCTCTGTCTTTTCTACGTGTATTTTCATGGCTTCTGCTCTGAGGAGCTTTCTTTTCTGATGCCCAGCTCACATAAGTTTACCAGTATAACTAGATTAGAAACTAGGTCTCGCCGTTTTACCGTCAAAATAAGTAAATGTAATTACCACTTCTACTCTTATAGTTGCTTTCCTCCAACTTCTATCCCTTGACCTCCCTTCTACCTTTCTTTTCTGTTTTCTCTTGGTGTAGTCCCCTACGCTCCAGTGGTAATATTACCTAGTTTGGGAGAAAATGCTTTTATATATATACATATATATATATATATATATATATATATATATATATATATATATTGTCATCCGCAGACAGTTCCGTTTCACCGTATCACAGCTCATCACTGAATGAGCGATGTATATATATATTTAATCATTTTGTTAATATATATATATATAATCATCTTTGAATTTAAAAAAGAATTTATAAAACGAAGTAATGTTGAATTTAAAAAAGAATATATATATATATATATATATAAATTCGTTTTTACTTCTTATATATCCGATATAACTTCTTAATAATAAAACACATTATTTTATTGGGTAAATGAGTTTGTGTAGACGTCCCTATATATATATATATATATATATATATATATATATATATATATATAATTATTTTTTAATTTAAAAGCAAAAGTTATGTTGAATTCAAAAACGAATTCATATATATATATATATATGAGTTTGTTTTAAAATTCAACATTATTTCTTATGTGTCCAATATTATTTCTTAATAATAAAAATATTATTTTATTGGGTAAACGTGTTTTTGTAGATGTCCGTGTATTTTTATAAAAACTGAAATCGACGGCGCCTAAACAATTAAATGTTCTATTTTAGAACACACACACACACACACACACACACACACACAATGTTAGCATGTTCATCAATGAGGCGTTCGATATTAACGTAAGAGGAGTAAATATAATATGTATGCTATGAGAATATGGGGAATAGAAAACTATTGAACGTAAACATGAATAGAGTAACAGTGTATTGCTCGAGAAGGCATCCGGGCGAGGGTTTGTTCCAGAGGCAGCGTTTTTTTTAAGAGAATATATTAGCATTAGAAGCTTATTCTCACCAATGGAGTTTACGGCCTATCACGTTGAATAAACCGGTTCTCGCTCGATCACCAAAGTTAATCAACGTTCAGCCTGGTCAGTATTTAGATGGCCGACCGCTTGGGAATACCAGGTGTTGTAAGCGTATAGTGACGGATGTGCGTTGTGGTGCAGTGGATATCGGTGAGCCGAGTTCGAATTCCAGTTGAATACCCAGCATTCACTTAAGCACTGGTACCCTTGGGAAAGGTATTAATCAGTCCCTTCTCTCCAGTTATGGATTAAATAACAAGGGTAGGACTTGGGGACCCTGTCCTTAAAGAAAAATCCAAATGAATCTTGATACTCGAAAAAAAATATATTACTAGATTCAAAACTTATATAAAACAACAATAAATTGTTGAAAGAAAAAAGGGATTACCAGCAATAAATAAATAAAGTTTAGTTGGCAATAAATGACCAGCCGAGGTTGATTTGCTATAACAACCAAATCACCACTGGAAAACGCAGAAATGAGGGTGATCTTATGTTAGCTGTTAGTGTCTGAACTGTTGTTAATAAAGAATAAACATTGCCTGATTATTTGAATTAGTGATTTTTTCAGGTGTTGTTTTTGTATTCGATGATGCATTATGTTTGTGATCCTATATTTTCAGTGGTATTAAGTGAGACTTCAGATTTCTCAAATATTTATTGTTTTTAAATTAAATTGTTAACAGTTGCCACAATGGACAAGATTTAGAATAATATATATTTTAATGACTTAAAGTAAATGAACGATTGCTGCATGATGGATGAAACGCCATCTTAAATTCTGAATATTCTGAAATTAAAAAATCGATAAGCATTTTGCATCTTACGTTCGTTGATCAGTGACGATATTCTTGCACTAGGTTTCGATTTGACTTACTTTCTCCTGTCACTTATCGATTTCTGCTGTCATCGATTTAACACCAATCAGAAGACAGAACGTTCATAATCATTTACCCTCGGTCAAATTTGATATTCATGCAGAATAGGTTTATCTAACGGATCTGTTTGATATTTACGAACTTCGACACTAGATTAAGAACTTTCTATTTCATTCCAGGAAATTATACCATGCTTAAACGTTTTACAGTTGGACAGGTGCTATTCATTCTACCTCATTCCAAGGAGGTAGTAAATTTACAAATCCTTTGTGAGTGAGAGACTTATCCAACAAATTTAATATAAAAGTAAAATTATTTATGGCAGCAGAGTTTGCTTCAAAATATTTACCTTGTTTACGCAGCCCGTTACAATTTAATTTGTTTCGATCATAGCTTTCCCGAACTTTCTATTCCTTATTGTTTTATCTGACAATTTAGTATTTTAGTATTGTGCTTAAATTTGTAAAGTTTTGATATATATATATATATATATATATATATATATATATATATATGTGTGTGTGTGTGTGTGTGTATGTGTGTGTGTGTGTGTGGTATGCAGCAACTCTAAAGCTATCAAGATTCGGTATTCAATGTGCCCTCATCAGACAGTAAAATGTGGTTCAGTTACTGGGTCACATATATTCACACTAATGAGCTGTGATACAGCGAAACAGGTTTCATGAGGATGAGATATTTATTATGCTCTGAATAGGATTAAGCTCTCTGGAGAAGAAAATTTTTCAAGCAGGTACCACTTCTGCGATTTACGCTTCACCCTTCAGCAATGAATTGAGTTCTTTCGGTGACTGGCGTGTGTACACAACGCTTTTATATATATATATATATATATATATATATATATATATATATATATATATATCACTCTGAAATGTCCCTTCTCCGTTTCTATGCACCTATGGCTTAGGGTGTAGAGACACTGACTGACACTAAATCGACTTTCGATTTCAGCCAGAAGCAAGTAGATGTCTAGCAACATTGATGAGCTGTGTCACAGCGAAACAGGCGTGTACGTGGATGACATTATATATATTATTAAGCAATTCATCGAGCTTTATATTCGACCTAAACAGAATGTAGAAAGCACTAGACGGCCGTTTCGTGCGAAATTTGGGACTCTTCAGCAGTGCACATCCACTACCAGGAATCGAACCCAGATAGTTTTGCTTATTAGCTGATGTTATACCAGCTGTAACATGGGCCCTGGTGACAAAGAGGTGACGAATTAAACTTGATGAAGCGCCGTCCGTTCACAGATTCCTGGTAGTGGATCCGCACTGCTGATGAGTCCCAAATATAGGTCGAAACGGCTTTCTGCATTCTGTTGAGGTCAAATATAAAGCTCTATGAATTACTTAATAATTGTTCAAATCGTCCTACTACTTCTGATATATATATATATATATATATATATATATATATAGTTATCCGCAGACAGATTTGTTTAGCTGTATCACAGCTCATCAGTACGGTTAAACATCTGATTGCTTTTAACCCAGGATTGAAACCCGTCCAAATTGGCGATGGGTGCGCGGTAGAAGGAGGCAGACTTTTAGCGTATAATATATCATATATATATATATATATATATATATATACTGATAATGAAACTTAAAATAAAAATATAAAATTGAGTTGCATTATGCCACTATTATCACGATAATAATAACTATAGGTCTATATATGCTTTACTTCTGTATTCAGCAATTTTTCAGTTCAATTCTTTATATTCACTTAATCGCAAATACTTTCGGGAAAAGTATTAATTCGTTTCTTCCCTCCAATTATGGGTTAAATAACAGGACAGATTGGGTTCTATACCTTTGGCTGGCAAAGAGTCTACCGCAGAAAAATAATGGAAACCTACTGCGGGATAACATTCTGCCCAGTCCGTCATGTCTCTTCCGAGACATTATTGCCCAAGTGTGTATCACGTATGGCACTTAACTGACTGACTGATAAGTGTAGGAAAACTGAAAAAATGGTTTAAAGTAACTGAAAATATAATGGAATCAATTATCAAACTGATGCTTCGAGAAACTTTTGCAACGAATGACAAAAATATTGTGCTGTAGTAATCAAAGCTAACGAGAGCAAAATTTAAGCATAAAATGTTTTTTTTTCTTTTGTCAAAATGAAATTTCTAAGAAAGAACCTGTCTCACTTTATTTTAACAATGATTAGTAATTTTCTCTTATTTAAAAAGCAATACAACTATATTGGACTGAAGTTTTAAAAGATACCGAATTTTTCTCTAATTTTTAACTGTAGTATATATATATATATATATATATATATAGTGTGTGGAGGCAGCAGATAATTTTCTAAGCATATAGTGTTAAATATAAGAGACAATGATCTCTATTATGTTTAATTATGAGCCGTTCTAAACATCGTATTCTGGCTTTAATTTCAGGTAAAAATAAGAAGAAAAATTCTCCAACATTTGGATAATTTTTTATTAATTTGGTTCTAAGCTTTCGGCTCTCAGAAGGTGTGACGTCATAAAACCGCATTACAAACTTACGAACTGCGTTTGCTATTTTTAGTAACTATTATTGTTGCTTAGCAAATTTTTATGCCAACACAAGATAAAATCGTCGCTGATGGTAGATGGTTTTATGTTAACTTTCTTGTAACCTCTCTGAAGATGGCTTATATGAGCCGAAAGCTTAGAACTAAATTTATAAAAAAATGTCCAAATGTTGGAGAAATTTTGTCTTTATTTTCGCCTGAAATTAAAGCCAAAATACGATGTTTAGTATGGTTCTAGATAAAACATAATAGACATCCATTGTCTCTTATATTTAACAGTATATGTTTAGAATATATATATATATATATATATATATATATATATATATATATATATATAGGATGACAAGTAGATAAACTATTAGCTGTAATATAAAGTAAATCATTTCTTAGATCTTTTTCTCCGTCATGTAGCTACTTCTAAATTCGTGCTGAGTTGTTCAAGTGCAATATATAATATCCGTTGTGGACGTTGGCTGGGGTCATCTCGATAAGACTATTAAAGAATATCGATTTGGTTTTCTTGTTTGTTTGTTTGTTTGTTTTTTTTTGGGGGGGTTTTTTTGTTGTTAAATATTTATTTTATTTCATTTTTGCTTCGTCATTATTTATCCGTGCATTTTTGTAAGGTTTCATTTGTCGGTGTTTATCGTGCACGTTCATATTTCTTTTAAAAATGTCTTCTTTCCTTCTTTTCAGTTAATATTTGGTTTCCTTCCATGTATTATTTTTCTAATTTACTTTTCACTTGTTAGTTTATGCATACCTTTATAATACTTATTAAAATTTCCATGATATCTTGTCACGTTTGTTCCGTTTTCTACTTACCGTCCTTCCATATTTCGTAATGATATCTTTGCAATGACCAGATGAGTAGAGAAAATAAGGTAAAACATATTGCACTAAGTGTTGAGGTGGGCACGCCATTCCTGTCTTCAAAACTCACATTCAAATTATGGCTATTACTGAGGCCGAATAAATAATTCTTTATGCATAGAGCCATTCACTGACACAACACCGTTACTGAAACACTCTAACATCGGAAGCTGTATTACGAAACTGCAGCTGAAAATCTGTATGATACAAAGCATTATATTATTGGTTATTATATTTCAAGATATAATTAAAACTAAAGACAAAAAAAAAATTCTATTTGTATATATTTGTTGTTTTGCTTCGTTTTGGTATAATTAAAAGATAACACAAACTTCAATTAATGATGTTTATTTTTGGTATAAAACTTTAGGATTTTTACATCAAGTTACAAGCTTTAAATTTTGTGTGGATACAGGAGCAGACTAGCTAACTTCTATTCACTTTGGGATGCTAGTAGTAAACGCGCCTATACCTTCTGGACTCGAGTGGTCAACTCACTAGCGTCTTCCTCTTTTCAATTCTCCTACACAAAGCTACTGTCCTCAACTCCTACTTCTTAGTCCTACTCTTACTCCTCCTCCTCCCAAAAGAAACAGTTCCTTATTTTGAATTCTTGCCGTCAGTGTGTCTATCTTTTTCTATTTTTAGAACACTCACCATTTTATAAATTACATTTTACTAATAATAGTATTAATTATATTTCTTCCAGGAAACTTTTTGACCTGAACGAGATTTTGTATTTATCATGGGAGAATATTCTTTTTTATTTCTTGTATTTATTTCTTGTTCTGAATTACTAAGCGTTTTGTTTTTATTCATATTTTCTTCTACTTGTTTCCCTACTATTTGTTTTTGTACTTCTATATATGGTTTCAACCTGTCCACAGAAACTTGAGTATCTATATTATTATTTATCTTAACCAGAAAATATTTAGGTGTTCGCTGAAGGACGGTGTAGGGACCTGAATATGGTGCCTCCAATGGTCTTCAAAGACGATCCACTCAAATCCAAACTTTATCACAAATTTGAAGTTTTTCTGGGACATAAGATTTTACGGACTTATTAACTCTTTTGGTGAAGCCTCTCACATCAATTTGTGACATGGTTTTATGTAAATCTCTTGTGAACTTTTGAGTTATAGCCTCCTCGCTTCTGCTATCTATTAGTAGCTGTGGTAGCAAACATTGTGTGCCTGTAACAGCATAAAAAGGATAAAAATCAGAGCTATTGGACATACTGCGAATCCCAAGAATTGCGATTGGAAGGGCTGAAAGTCAGGACTATTTTCGTGCTTTAATAGTAGTTTTAATGGTCCTGTGCATTCTCTCACTCAAACCATTACATTGAGGATGATAAGCTGTCGTACGTCGTTTAGAAAAAAACAATTATTCTTGCTACTTCACTAAACAAGTCACTTTCAAATTGTCGGCCTCTGTCGGTTATAACATGCAGCGGGACACCTCAACGTGTGACCCACGTGTTTATAAAAGCCTCAGCTACACTAGCTGCAGTGATTTTCGCTGATGGGTTGTGCTTTTACCCAACGAGTTGTGCGGTCAATACATGTGAGGATATATCTATACGGGCTGATGTAACTGCTACTTGGGATTTTTGCTAGTGGGAGTGGCCCTACTATATCTATGTGGACTGTGTGAAATCTACCTGAGGGTATTTCTAATGTCTGTATAGGTGATTTTGTATGTTTGTAGACCTTTGTTTGTTAGCAGGCTGTGCATGATGCACAAAAGTCTTTGATTGATTTATTCATGTTTGGCCAGTAATCATCTTAATGGATGATTTAATGCTAGGGTGATTTATGGAATGGGTACTATAGAATATGGACTCACGCAATTTAGATGGAACAAAAGGTCTGGGGTAAGACGTTGATAAGTCACACCATATAAATTGCTTATCTGCAGGTATGGTGAATTTTTTACGTCCTGAAAAGATTGAATTTCTGTATCAAATGCCTGTGCTTCTGCAAGTGCAGGTAAATTACACGCATCTATTTGTACAGCAAGAGTTGTTCGGGATAGACAATCAGCAACTATATTCTGACTACCTTTTACATGTTCAATACCTGAAATAAAATCTGTCAGGATAGCTAATTGTCATTGTTGTCTGTCTGATTTAGCGGAGTTTAAACTATAAAATGCACCACACAATGGCTTATGGTCAGTTAAAAGTAGCACTTGGCGAACTTCTATGAGGTGACGGAAGTGCAGCATTGACAAATAAGCTGCTAAAAGTTCGCGATCGCATGCAGAATATCTCATTTGTGTTTGTGTTAATTGTTTAGAGAAAAATCCGATCGGTATTGGATTTCCTTCCACCATTTGCTGCAATGCCGCACCGACAGCATAATTACTCCTGTCAGTGACTAATTGATAATTTGTACAGTTAGGTTCAGGGCGAGCTAATGCGGATGTATCAAGTTCCTTAATTACAGAATTGAAAGATTGTCGTTCAGATTCATCTAATGTGAACTAGCCTCTAGGGGATAACCTCATTCTCTCAGATAGGGGTAAGACTATCTCTGAAAATTTTGGTATTAATTTCCTTAAAATCCTACCATTCCAAAAAATCTGCGTAGCCCTTTTGCGTTCTTAGGGTAAGGAAAAGATTTCAATTCTTCTATTATACTAGTTGTAGGTTTAATGCCATCTACGCTAATATGAAAGCCTAAGAAATCTAGGGAAATCACATTGAAAACAGATTTTGTGGCTGAAATTTTTAAATTGTATTCATTTAAAATATTAAAAATAGTTTCAATGACTTTTTTATGAGACATCTTATCATTGCTGAAAATTAAAATGCCATCAATATATGTAAAAACACAATCAATGTCTTAAAAAATGTTGTCCATATACCTTTGAAATGTAGCTGACGCAATTTTTAATCCAAACGGCATATAATTATATTCATAAAGACCAAATGGGGTGGTGAGAGCATTTTTTGCTACATCGTCCGGATGTATTTTAATTTGATGGTAGGCTGAAATCAAATCGATTTTGGAGAATCGTCGTTTGTTCGCCAGTTTTGCTGAAAAAGATTTTATATTTGGTATAGGGTACCTGTCAGTCTTGGCTATGCTATTGAGAGAACGATAGTCTCCACAACATTTAAATCCTCTGCTTTGTTTAGATACTATATGTAGTGGGCTACACCAATCGCTTTTGGAAAGGGAGATCACTCTGTCTTTTTGTAGGGATTTAAATTCGCTACGCGCGGTTTCCAGTTTTTCTCCATTAAGCCGCCTGAGTTTTGCAAATACTGGTGTATGGCTTCCTGTGTCAATTCTGTGGTAGACGCCGAAGTGTTTTTGTTACTGTTCTTATGTGGTGTGATTATGTTCGGATATTTTTCTTTCATCATGTTCCGTATGAATGACGGGAGCTCCGTTTCATTTACGACTAGATTCACCGCAGATGCAGATATTTGTAAACTCTTTCTCTGGGTTGTTGTAGGATCGTAAATGGTTTTGTTACTGCAGTCTACTATTAGACCAAACTTGTTGAGGAAATCCAGTCCAAGGAGTGGGTTGGTGATATCAGCGATCAAGAATGTCCAAGTAAAAGATCTCCTTAAATTGAGTATTCCAATTTCCAAACTCGCTTGTCCGTAGCATTTTATTTTCTTCCCATTTGCAGTGGATAGTGATATGGGAGTCGGTTTTAATGTAATACCATTTACTGCAGAAGTTGGTAATATTGAGATACTTGCGCCAGTATCTACAATAAAATTTAATTTGTTAGGCCCTAATTTTGCGGTAAATTCTTATAGCGGCGAACCTCGTGAGACTGAACTTGTTCGCTTTATTAGCTTTCCGAATCACTTCCCGTAGGTGTTGCTGGTCGGGAACTAGGCAACATTTGTAGATTGTTCTTTTTGGGCCATTTACACCAAGGTTTACATGTTCTTGCTTCATCGGCGAAATAATTATGTGCTCTGCAAATTTTTATCCGTTGGTTATTCCAATACGGCCTGATATTTTGTGGCACTGAAGTGTCTTGGTTGTATTTTCCTTTATAATTTGTTTGTGAGTATTTCTTAGTAGATAAGTATCGCTGAACAACAAATGCCTTATCGTCATTCAATAATGGCATCAGTTCATCTGCTAACTTGCCAAGATGGGAATGGTTTAAATCTTTTTGCGAGGCTATTACTGAAGCTATTGCTGACGGTAATGCCTGCAGGAATTTGTGTCTACCAATGTCGTCGCTAATACCTATCCGTTTAGCTACGGATAGCATTTCGTGCAAATATATCGACGGTCATCCTGAAATAGTCGTAGCCGATATTAATTTTTCTAGAAGCTCCGATTTTGTTTGTTTGTGAGCTTCTATCGGAGTGTGTTTTAATTCCTCGTAGTCTTTTGATGCGAGGGTAGCAATTGGTAGTTTACACAATTCTCCGGCTGGTAACGACGATATTACTGTATAAAACTTTGTTTTCGACGCTGTCACATTTCGCAAGTGAAACTGGGCTTCTAATATCGTAAACCATCCATTTACAGCAGTTTCCATGAATTCCGGTGCCTTGATATTGACTTCATGAGTCGTTTCCTCTCCTACCTGCTCCATTTATCCTTTTATATGCGTATATATATATTTTGTATATGAGGTTGCTTTCTGTTCGTATGTCGGGGTCACCACTTTTGTGTGGCTTCGTTTTGGTATAATTAGAAGATAACACAAACTTGAATTAATGATGTTTACTTTTGGTATAAAACTTTAGGTTTTACATCAAGTTACAACCTTTAAATTTTGTGTGGATACAGGAGCAGACTAGCTAACTTCTATTCACTCTGGGATGGTAGTAGTAAACGAGCCTATACCTTCTGAACTCTATGGTCAACTCACTAGCGTCTTCCTCTTTTCAAATCTCCTACATAAAACTACTGTCCTTAACTCCTACTTCTTAGTCCTACTCTTACTCCGCCTCCTACCAAAAGAAACGGTTCCTTATTTTGCCGCCCAATTTTGAATTCTTGGCATCAGTGTGTCTGTCTTTTTTGTTTTTAGAACACTCGCCATTTTATAAACCATAACATATTCGTATTGTCTGGTTGGTTTATTTTGTTTTCTGGCATTTTGCTTTTTAATTAACATGCACATCAGGGTAAATCAGTCCCTAGTTGGCATAAAACATAAAAAGAATTATTCACAACCCGTCCATTAGACAGAATGGTTTGGTCTGTTCTATTTTCTCATACAACATATTAACTGCAATGGTGTTTTTTAATGACGGCAAGATGTTTACTGTAGAGTAGTAGGTATAGAATATGAATTCTTTGTTTGAAATCAGTTTATAGATCAGGTTTCCTTGACATATTTTTGTAAAATGGGTTTTTTCAAGAGTCAAATGCATTGTTGGTAATATATTTTTCAAAAATTTATTGGTAGTAATTTGAGAAAAAATGTATTTGTATTCTTTCATACTGTTTGGATCTGAGTTTGAGGGTTAACTATTTGTTCATAGGTTGATCCCTAAAAGTTGCTATCACCTTGGGTTAGGGTGATACCAAAAGCTACAGTATTTAAGGAGAGATTCACGGTTCTCAAAGCCCCCCGATCATGGGCTTTGCTGCTGGATGCAGTTTAACATCATACCAACGACATAGTCCCATTGTCTACAGATATATTTTAATTTGTATCCAATATATAATTTGCATAAAATAATATATATATATCGATTAAGTTATTAAAAATCATTTACATGCTTAATAAAATTTATCCAAATGTTGGAGAAATTTTGTCTTTATTTTCACCTGAAATTAAAGCCAAAATACGATGTTGGATATATTTTATTTAGTTGGTTCTAAGCGTTTCAGCTCTCACACGGTGTGACGTCATAAGCAGTAGAAGGGACCCGCTTTCAAAATTTATAAAAATATTCTTGATAAACCATATATATATATATATATATATATATATATATATATCAATAACATACACACACACACACACACACATATATATATATATATATATATATATATACACATATAGAGACAGACAGACAGACAGACAGACAGATAGACAGACAGAGACAGACGGAGAAAGATAGCTAGTTCGTTTGACATATATCTTCCATTGATTGTGACAAAAATTAGAAAAATCTTCCTAAAAATATGTAAATGAAAAGACATTAGAAAAGAATATGATAAAGAAAAATTAATAAAATATTTTCCTTGTCTGCCACATCCAATAAAATATATATTAAATATTCTGTTCTCCAAAAATTTATCTTTACTCTAATACACATGTAGCATATATATATATATATATATATATATATATATATATATATATATATATATATACACAGAGAGAATTAATGCATTTCTTAAAATTTTTACTCTGACATTTTCTTTGTGCAGACCATAATTATAGTGCATCCTGGAATTTGGAATAAATGTGTCATTATTAAGTTTACTTTAAAATGTTTTTATTACGGATATCAGCTTCCGAATTCAAAAGATCTAAATAAATAAAAAAAATGTGGACTCTGTTTCAGATACGAAACATAACTAAAACACATTTTAAAAAGATTAATACAAACCATATCATTAGTGGAAGGCTTCATTATGTCAACAATTTGTGGTGTCCATTTTTCTACAGATATTTCCATGGATAAGCGTTTTTAGAAATTTATGCGTAATACTAGACTAGCATTTAGGTCCCACCCTTTTACCAATGAAATGGTTAAATGTAACTGGCTTTTCTATTTTAACATTTTCTTTTCTCGTACTGATTATCATTGGGTTCTACAGCATTGGTTGGCTAAAGAATTGTATCTGTTCTGCTACTTAATCCATAGCTGGAAGTAGAAGCGACGGATAAATACCTTTCTCAAATGTATTTGCGCATTAGTAAATACAATGATATTAAATGGAATTTATACACGGCTCCCCGATTTCCCGTTCAGAGCCAATATTTCTTTTAACACTTGCGCACTAGTGATGGCCCTAACTTATTTGTGGTTATATATATGATATACGCGATAAAAAGTCTGCCTTCTTCTACCGGACGCTCGTGGCCCAGAGGTAGAATCGCCGACTGAGGCCAATTCGGTCGGGTTTCAAGTTAAGGAGCGATCGGAGTCTAACCGTACTGATGAGCTGTTATACAGCGAAACAGATCTGTCTGCGGATGACTATAATACTATCTAACTATATATATATATATATATATATATATATATATATATATAAGTTATGGTCCATTCTAAAGGAATGGACTCTTCCTTCGTGAATAAATAATAACTAAAGTGACTTCTGAGGATGCAGGTGTGAAGCAGTCAAGAGACAGTCGTTAGGCAGTCGACACGCAGCGTAAATATTCCGTTCGGACTTACACGTCAGTCCGCTGATTACTAACAATCTTACTTGTATATATTGTCTATTATTCTAATACACTGATTTGAACCTACATTCTTGTTTCCGTGTCTTACTCCTGGGCCTTAGCAGGTCACAATTTGGCCTACGAATATTTTGCCACAACAATATATGTTGAAAAAATGCTTAAATCTGAAACATTTTTCATTTGACAATAATAACAGAATATCCACTCAGATATGGGAATGTTATATATATATATATATATGACATATCTTTCTACCGGTTAGATTATTTAGTATAAATTTTTGTTACAAAAATGTGTGTTATTAGACAGAATTTGAACCTGGAGCCCTTATCGCCATAGGGGAAACCGCAAAGTAACATTTGACGTTTTAGACCTCGCGACCACGAATGACGATCAGTCTAAATGAAGTTAAATTAAGACAATAACACAATTTTCAATTCATCTTAATAACCATGCCTGCCCTGAAATATGTCGTAATGTCAACAAATGTAAACTTGGTTGCTTCCCCTATAGGGATAGGTGTCACAGGTTCGAATACTGCCGAATGACACTCATTTTCGTAACAAAGGTTTATTGTAAAAAATCAGGCCGGTAGAAAAAATATATAATATTTTTTTAATAGAAACAGAATATCTACTTAAATATACGTATCAATAAAAAATAATGTTCAAACAAATCATTTCAAATTGTCGGTTGTTTATAACCACTTTCGTTGTTCTTCGTTAATTTCCGTCACATATATATATATATATATATATATATATAGGATAAAATAAAATTTGAATGTACGCAATATATATATATATATATATATTGGATACATTCAAATTTTATTTTATCCTATATATGTATTTTATGCAGGCGTATATGCGTTGTGGTACAGTGGATATCGCCTCGGAACGAAAAACCAGGGAGCCGCGTTCGAATTCCAGTTGAATCCATTGTATTCACTTACGCGCAAATACCCTTGAGAAAAGTATTAATCCGTCTCTTCCTGCCAGTTATGGGTTAAATAGCAGGAGAGATTGGGTTTTATAGCCTTGGTCGGCAACCAGTCTACCGCAGAAAGCAATGGCAACCTACTGCGGGATAATGTTCTGCCCAGTCAGTCATGTCTCTTTCGAGACATGATCGCCCAAGCGTGTATCACGTATGGCACTTAACTGATATGTGAGAGAGAGAGAAAGGGCGAGAAACAGAGAATGGGTGATTGAGTGGGGTAGTGTGAAACTCGCTGAGACCTTTCTACTTGCTAAATTGTTTCTCGTCCTCATTTTAGAAAATGGACATTTCGAGAACTTTTAACCACACTTCGTATCTTAACATTTTATTGCATCTGTTTTTGATGATGATATTACGATTTCTTTTTTTTAAATAACTTCTATTTTATGTTGCAAACCATTACTTCCTTCATTTTGTGCGTGTATCTATTTTTCTATGCATGTCGATTTTATTAATCGCAGTTAGAAATGTATCCGAGTAAAAATACGTCAAAATTTCAAAGCATGGATCGATTCCTCAGAAGTAAACCTCACGTCGTGTCTAGGAATTGGATTACTTTATCATTTTTTATATTTTTCGTTTCATTTTATATATTGGAATTTATTTTTCGTTTTTTTTCTATAAAGGAAAATTAATTTCTCGAAATACGGCATATAATCTATCTATCTATCTATCTATCTATCTATCTATCTGATTTTGTTCATATCTATCTCCTCGTAGATTGATCAATCTCTGTTCAATCATTTCTATCTATCTATCCGAGTTTCTGTTTCTATCTATCTATCTATCTATCTATCTGATTATCTTTAATTTTCTACATTCAACGTAAATGCTCAGGTGATACGCTGCCCTCGTCAGCCGCCAACCAGGGAAGCTTACACAGTTTTGATGACAAAGCCGGTAGTGACACCCTTGGCGCTACTAACAGCTTTTGCTACCAGACATGGTGTGTTCTTGTTTATAAGTTTTCTTCTCTTGCAGTTTTTATAACTCCAAGTCAGATTTTCAACGAAGTCTTAAAAGCATTTGCTTTTTTATCGCTAACCAATGCACAAATAAATGATGAAAATACCAGGGACAAAATATGTGGATGTTTTAAAAGAAATAGGAAGGAAACGAACACTTATACATAAAATAAAAAATGATTTAAAATTTCTGGGACACCTAGTAGGGAAATACATTTCGAGAATTAGACACACACATGACCTATTGAATGTGAGAGAGGCAGAGGGGAACTGCACATAAACTACATATCAAGCTTGTGGAAATAAGTATTCCAATTGAAATGGTATAGATAGCAAAAATGCAAACATTTTTTTTTAATCGTATCACCCCGAGCAAGGTGGTAACGCCACTGATGTGCAGGGGGCTACGTAATAGTGAACAGATTGTAAAAAGAAAGCCGGAAGCCACATCCTAAACAGGGAACAAGGGATGAGCCTCTTAACCTGTTCAATAGAAGAGAGGGGAGTGTGAACCGGGCGATAGATAGATCTATCTACTCCAATTGAGAAAAAAAAACAAAGTGAGCAGATTGGAAAAGAGAAAGCCGGAAACCACATCCTAAACAGGGAACAAGGGATGAGCCTCTTAACCTGTTCCATAGACAAGGGTGGAGTGTGAACCGGGCGATAGATCTATCTTAATTACATATAAGGGCGTGTTGAAAAACCCACTAATCTGGCCAAGTAACTAAACATCAATTTCTTTTTTTTTTAAATAAAAGACTTCTTGATTGAGACAAAAAACATTTATACTTCCATAATTTGTTTTTCATTATGCATGTGCTGATATCAAATTAAGGAATAATAACAAAAGAAAAAAAATTTCTTTGCGAAAGCATTTTGTCTTCTGGTGGAGATGTTGATAAATGTAAAGATTTTATTTTGCAACATGTATTTATAAACAAAAGCAAAAATATTTCTAGGTTTTCAAAATTTTTTAATTTTAGAACATTCAAAAAATTTTAAAATTAAAAACATTTAATGCTAACTTTGAAAATCAAGGCAAACTATGGAGAAGGCTTGCTTCGAGCTTCAAAATTATAGATGGTTTTGAACGTTCACAAAAATATGGCGCACAAAGAAATGGATAAATACCGAATTTTTAAACTTTCAATTTATTCCCTATTTTGTAACTAATGCTGAATGTTTTTACTTTACCATTTAAAATAAACATTGAATTTTTATTTTAAGCTATTAACTATCATATTTTACATAAGTTACTATATTTTTATTCATGGAATTAAACCTGGATGTACGTTGTGGTACAGTGGATATTGGCTCGGAACGAGAAATCGGGGAACCGATTTCGAATTCCAGTTGAATTCATTGCATTCACTTACACGCAAATACCCTTGGAAAAGGTAATAATCAGTCTCTTCCTTCCAGTTATGGGTTACATAACAGGACAGATTGGGTTCTATAGCCTTGGCTGGCAACCAGTCTACCACAGAAAGCAATGGCAGCCTACTGTGGGATAATCTTCTGGCCAATCAGTCAGCTGGAATTCGAACTCGGTTCCCCAATTTCTTGTTGTTAGCCGATATCCAATGCAATACAACGCACATCCTATACACGAAAGAATACTAGCAATACATTTCTGTAAAAAATATAACTAATTCCCCCAATAAAATTAAATTTTGACATTAACTGACCCATAAAACTGATATGCAGTCAAAGAAAAAATCAAAATGTATTCATAAATTAACTTATTTTAATTCAATCAATAAAACTGAAATTATAGAAATATTCATATATATATATATTTTCTGATAAATAAATTATATTAAAATCTAATTTCCATGCAATCTTTCTTCATTGAGAACATGCTCGATAATGTCTGTTTCAAACTTCCTGAATTTTGTTGATCTCATTGGTATCTATTTTCTTTTCTATGCTATTTTATATTATTAACCAGTGACCAGATTCTAATGGTGCCAGGTCAAACTGATACAGCATTTACTTTTTTAAATTTATTTTGTTGGATACTGCATGAGTTTTTTTTCAAAGCAGCAGAATGCGACTAAAAAAAATTATCTTTTTTACTTGATGAGGTTCCTGTAGATAGTGTGGTATTTCGCTGATCGTTCTAGGCCATTTCGACAGATTTAATGTTGTCTCACAGCAGCCAAGTGGATTCTAACTTGAGATTTAATACAGGAAGATCTTGGTGATCTTCTCTCATCTAAAGCTCACTCGTGATTACCTGATCGAAAGAAAAAAATACAGACGCAGATCACTGAAATTTTTCACTTTTCTTTTTCATTTTATTCCCCTTTCTGAATGATTTCATTATTTTTTGTTCGATATTCGTATGGCATGTTCTTTTTCACATGACTGCGATCGAAAAACTAAAACGGAAAAAGAAAAGCTTTAAGTAAAAATGAAGCAGAAGAAACCAGTTTAGAAGAGAAGTTATCGCTATTTTTCGCCGAGAATATCGGTGGTGTCCTCAATCGATTTCACAAAAAGATCATCTGGAAATGTTAGATTTCAGCACACACGCTAGGAACTGGAATTTTTAAATACACACGCACATGTCTATCTATCTATCTATCTATCTATCTATCTATCTATCTATCTATCTATCTATCTATCTATCTATCTAACCGAGTCTGTTCATATCTATCCATCTATCTATCTATCTATCTAACCGAGTCTGTTCATATCTATCTATCTATCTATCTATCTATCTATCTATCTATCTATCTATCTATCTATCTAACCGAGTCTCTTCATATCTATCTATCTATCTATCTATCTATCTATCTATCTATCTAAGCGAGTTTGTTCGTATCTATCTATCTATCTATCTATCTATCTATATATCTATCTATCTATCTATCTATCTATCTATCTATCTATCTATCTATCTATCTAACCGAGTCTGTTCATATCTATCTATCTATCTATCTATCTATCTATCTATCTATCTATCTATCTATCTATCTATATTTGTGTGTGCATGAGTGTAAGTTAGTGTGTGTGTATGTGTATACGCGTGAAATCGAGCCAAGAAAAAACAAATTTATTTCATTCTGCATTATTCGTAAAGAAACGTCAATATTCGACTTTAGACATGGTAGGCAAGTCAAAAGGTTATACACACAAGATATACATAACAGTAATTGTCCTTGAATTCTTACTGAGTGCAATGTCATTTAAATTTCGTTATATATATATATATATATATATATATATATATAGTCATCCGTAGACAGATGTGTTCCGCTGTATCACAGCTCATCAGTACGGTTAAACTCCGATAGCTTTTTAACCCAGGATTGAAACCCGATCGAATTGGCGTCAGTTGGCAATTCTACCTCTGGGCTATGGGCATTCGGTAGAAGAATGCAGACTTTTTAGCGTGTATATTATCATTATACGCGCTCAATAGCCAGAGTGCTCTAATTAGTGTGTGTATGTGTATACGCGTGAAATCGAGCCAAGACAAAACAAATTGTTATTAAAAATTATTGACACGCTAAAGTGGTTAAAATTTTAGATAATGTTTTATATGATCTTTTCAGTACTTAAAAGTATAACTGAAATCGCCCCGATAAATAAAACCTTTTATAACCATTAAACCCCAAGCAAGGCAGAATTGACACTGGCCCGTAGGGGGTCACATAAGAGGTGAGTGATGAGAAATAAGAACAAGTTACAGGGGGTGTCAGAGAATAGGTAAGAGAAGGATGAGAACACTGATGTGGTTGGCGTCTGACTCGCGTCCGATCACGCCGACGAGTGGTGGCCAGACAGAGAGCGAGATATCTAAACCCACAACCAAACTTTTACTTTCCTTTCCTTTCCTATCCTTTCCTTTTCTTTCCCTTCCGAGTATCTATCACGTGTAGCCCGGCTGTTGAACGTCCGAGAGGAATATGATACAAGAGTTGTCAGGTAAAGAATACGTGTCAATGAAATCAGGGATCGCAATTAACATCGCATTTAAATTCTTAGCGATTGTATCTGTCAGGGAAGGACGTATACAGAAAGGAATTCCACAGGGGGGAAAATACAAGAAATAGGAACAACTTACAAGAGGTGTCAAAGAATGGATAAGACAAGGATGAGAACACTGATGAGAAGACAGCTGTATGAGAGTGGAGCGGAAAGGCAAAAAAAAAAAACATGATACAAGGGTTGTCAGGAAATAAAGAAAGACTGAACATGTAAGTAATGAGGCCATCTTGCAGAAAATGTAAACAAATGAACAAATCGTCCTAAGTCATTTAAAGAACTGGACATTTTGGAAAGTAACGTCTTCAAAATTCACAGCTTGTAAACCAAAACCTACAGAAGTAAGTGTTCTAAACTAACTTATCTAAACTTATTTATAAATGGAACTTTGTCTGTGTGTCTGTGTGTATCCGTTACCTATAGACTCCGAAACGACTGAACCGATTTTCTTGAAAATTTACACAGTTGTACTATAAGCGTCTGCGAGTGTTCTTCGCTAGGTTTAATGTCGAGGTACCCACGATAAATATCGGAAATCGATAATCGAAAAAATCGGGATATAGAAGGAGTGGTCTGATTTTAATCAAATTTGATACACTCATAGACAAAGACATAAGAAACAATATTCAGACGTTTCAAGGTTGCAGTTCTTACAATAGTGCAAAAAATTGATAATATATATATATATAAGGCAAGATGTTTGTCTGTGTTTCTGTTCATCTGTCTATATGTCCCTTATACAAATCCACAATTTTTATCCGATTCTCACCAAACATCACACAAATGTTCTTTAGGCTGAGTCTGAGGTCCAGGACCACGGATTAGCTTTAAAGCTTTCATTACACCCGAGCAACGCCGGGCTATACTGCTAGTTAACGTATAAAAATCTTACTTAGGAACAAAAACTAATTCCATAATTTTAATCGATATTGACGTAGTTATAATATCGCTTGTGTAATCCATTAAGATAGCATTTATAAGGTTAAGAGGGGCGACATTGAAAACATCACTGAAACCAAGAAATCACTTAGTAGACTGTTTTTCAGCGTTAGTTTTCATTTATTTCCAACTGTACCGAATTCTTTACTTTTTACATGCTGAAAATGGAACTTATTTTGAATTAGGCAAAAACGTCCTATTCCCTGCGAGGTATCTTATTTGGGACATATTTGATAAATACTTCTCTACACGGATTTTTCCCCTCTATCTTTTTATAAACGCTACTTTGCTCAGCCTTTCTCTCACTTTTGCCAAACGGAAAGGTAGTAAAGAGTGAGAAAGTAGGAGGAGAGTGCCTATAGTATTACTGCATCAGTAGCAGCTTAAGCTGATGGTTGTAGCAGTAATTGTTTGTGTATATGTGTTTGTTACTGTACAATGTAGTAAAAATAGGCAGATTTGTAGTCGTATCCCGAGACCTAATAACGCAGTTTCTGACCTCTACACACTTGGCCATTACACAGGTGGTCTTTTCTGTTTGCAATTGTTGTGGAGTTATTATTACAGTGGAGGCTAGTATTTGCGCTAAAGTCGGTGCTAATAAGTTCTACGTACAAAACGTGAGGAACTTGATATATGTATTATGCAGTGTAATTTTGCCATGTCGCTGACTACTTTCGTATTCGACTAACTGTCGACTACTCTCGTCCAACATCGACCGATCCTCGTTCCTCTTACTACTCCTATTTAAATTATGTGGGAGAGTCTATTCATTTAAGAATAGGTGTGTTTTACCATAACCACAATGGACACAGGAGCCATGGTTTTTCAGTTATAAAAAAAACGTTTTCTCTTTTAAAAGCTCTCACAAAATAGTGTACAGTATTTTGGTTATGGTCTGTGCATATGCCACTTTATATACAGTGTGACATTCGACCTCCTCTCACCCTGACCATTAGACGTAAGATATTCTAAAAAGAGTTGAAATATATTTTGGCATAATTGTCTTTCAGAATTTCACTCGACCTCGCTTTTGGTCTTGATAGGTAAGTGTGCTAGATCGTTCTTTTTTCTTATTGCTCCTGATTTCAGTAAGGAAATGTATTTTCCTACTTACTTTTATTGTACATTTGTCTCTTCGCATATAGCAGCGGTTGAATTTAAGAGAAAAAGTATTTTTTCCTCCAGTTAAAAATGAGTGATCATTTTGGTGGGGGAGTAGCCAAAGGCTTATTTCGTCTGTATGGTCTTTTCTTTAAACATGCTAGAGAAGGTTCTGTAAAAGGTTTTGTGGCTTTGTAGGCTTATCTCGACTTATACTAAGTTAAAACTTATTTTTTTAAAAATTGGAGTAGATAGTTCCTATATTTTACCCTCTTTGTTTAAACAGAAGTAGAGATGTTCGCCTTGTTTCTTGCTTAAGAAGGGCTTTCCGGTTCTTTTTCCTTCTCCGTCGGTCTGAGTGTTAGTTCCGCCGCAAGCTTTTTGCAGCATTTGAGGATGGTGGCAACCTCTCTTCATTCTGAGGTTACCGAGTTGGCAGTTTCCTGGTTGTTGCTTCCGACTGGTAGTTAGGAGCCCAGACTCTTGCGTAGCGTCTGGAGAGGAAGCTCTGATCAAATGTTGAATAATATCGGGGTCTCTTGTAGTGCCATGTCGCGCATGGATGGGTGTCCATGCAGGAACTTCCAGTGGGCAACCACGAGGTCACATTATGCTACAGGCTGTGCCAGTCTCCATCCTATGCATGCTGCATACATTGACCGGATGAATCTTCTCTATACCTTTCTCTCTTAATAAATCACTATGAATGCACTCAAACAAAATTACAAAACTAAACCAGCTAATCAGAAAACGCCAAAACCTGACTGCGTCTCCTTCACAAACATATGAGTTATTTGCACTAACTTTTACAGCGTAGAATCATTCCTTCTAAAAAACTCACCTAACATCTTAGCTCTCTGTGAAACTAACCTCGACCTTTCTATCCCCTCTTCTGAGTTTAATGTTCCTGGTTACCTTCCTTTCTTCAGGAAGGACTCCAATGTCCATATGCTCTAGCTAGCTAGGGTAATATCTCTTGAATCCCTGGAACATTCTTTCATGTTTTTCCGTCTCTCACTTCTAAGCGGTTAGCTATCTTTTCTTTCTCTACCGCTCCCCCTCATCAACTGACTGTTCAGTACTTGATAATATCTCCGGTAATGTCGATAAGGTCATTTCTTCTCATCCATTTGCCCATATATTTGTGTTTGGTGACTTTAACGCTCATCACACCAAGTGGCTGGAAAACTCTTTCACTGATCTTGCTGCTGTCCACACCATGAAGTGGTGGATTTCCCCATGTGTTTCTCCAATAACCGTAATGGATGGGACACACTACTAGACCTCTGCTTCACCTCCATCCCAGACTCTTGCAATGTCAAGCAGCTCTGCCCTCTCTGAAACTCTGACTATGCGGTAGTTTCCGTTAATACCTTCTTCCACTCCCACGCCACCCAATAAACTCAAACCAGCAGAATATCCTACTGCTACCAAAGATCAGACTGGGACTCGTTCGGCGACTTCCTGTATGACGTTCCGTGGAACAATATTTTTAGACTTCCTGTTGAAGGCTGCGCATCCGAGGTCTCCTCTTAGGGTAAGTCTGGTATCGATGCATTCATCCCAGCCAGGAAGTTTCATCTTAAATCCCATTCGTCCCCCTGCTTCTTGCACGCTTGCTCGGCCGCCATTGTCCACCGGAATCACTTCTTCTGGCTTTACAGAATCCACGCGTCATACCGTAACAGGCGCCTGTTCGCCTCAGCACGTAATATGTGCAAAAAGATACACAATGAAGCTAAGATCTTGTTTGCTGCTAGAATGAAGCCACGCATATCATCTCCGAAAGTTCGGTACCAAAGACTACTGGAAACTCTGTAACAGTGTTCTTAACAATAGTAAAACCTCAATACGCCCTCTGATCAATAAATGTGAGGTCCTTACCTCTTCAGCAGACTAGGCTGAATGCTTTGCTCGCAGATTCTCCACTAATTGGAGACAGGATTCGTCTGGAGTATCTATTCCCAGTTTCTCACCTAGAAGTCCAACTGAATGACATCCACATTACCCCTCGCTAGCCTTTAGCATAATCTCTAAAACTGACCCTCACAAAGCGAGTGGAGGGGTTGGTAACCTAATCATAGTCTTGAAGAAATGTGCCCCTGAACTCCCCTCTGCCCTCTCTAAGCTCTACAACTAGTGTCTATCTGCTTCCTGCATGTTAGAAGTTTTCCTCTGTAGTTCCTACATTTAAGAATACTGGAGAAGTCTCGGACCCCGCTAATTACCACCCTATCAGCCTCCTATCGATCTTTAGCAAAGTTTTCGAAGCCATTATCAACGCCGAGGTGGTTCAGCATATCACAGCCAACAGTCCTCTCGGACAAACAGTATGGTTTCCGCTTCACCGGGTCTACTGCTGATATGCTAACGACCATCACAGGCTCTCGACAACAATGTCGAAGCTCGAACAGTTGTCCCGGATATTTCCAAAGAGTTTGACAGGGTCTGGCATGCTGGACCATTGTTTGACCTAATTCTGCCATTCCTCACTAATCGCACAATTAAGGTAGTATTAAACGGACATGCCTCCCAAAACTACCATACGAACGCGTATCTCCCTCAAGGTTCTATTCAAGGACCTAAGCTTTTCCTGATCTACATTAACGATTTCCCCGATGTTACCATTAAACAACACCATCGTTTACTCTCGCCTCGATTAAAAATCTACTGAGGTTGACAAAGGGAACCTCGCTGCCGAGCTTGATAAGGACCTCCAATCCGTGATGGACTGGGAAAGTCATGGCTCTTAAATTTTAATGTTTCCAAATCGAAGCTGCTATCTATTAACCATCACAGATAATCGCTCCTCTCCCCACCATTAGCATGGAACACGCTAGCCTCCCTGAGAGTAAAACACCTCAAGTGAAATGTCTTTATTGAATCCATTGCTAAATCCGCTGCTAAAAAGATCGGTTCACTGTGAAGGGCCAGGAAGTTTTTCCCGCCTGATTCCATCCTACACATATATAAATCTAACATCCGTCCGTGTATTGAATACTGCTGCGACATCTATTCACCTCGGGGTTCTTGACAAAATCCAACAGAGAATTTGCAATGAGATCGATACCGACTTAGCAGCTCAGCTGCAGTCACTCTCTCACCGGCGGGACCTGGCTTCCCTGTAAATCTTCTATTTCCTATAACTAACCGCTCTTTCTCATCACTTTCCTCTGTGTAACCCCTGCGCAACAGTGGCAGTAAATTGCCTTGGTTGTGGTGTGATGATTAAAAGAAAAGTAGCTTTAAAGATATTTTAATAAAATTACACTTGTGTTATCGTTATTTTATTAATCAATACCTTTATGTTTGAAGATGTCACTATTAGTTCTAATATGACAAAGTAAAATTAACTTTCCGTAGAAATTTCACGCGTTTTGCTAGTATATATATATATATATATATATATAAAGAGAGACAGAGACAGAGAGGGGCAGAGAGAGAGAGATAAATACGAATGTATCTCAATACGTCTGCAGCATAATTTCTAATATTACATTTTCGTTGAAAACTTTTTATACATAGTTTGGTTTTTCTTTAAAACTTCACTTAAATAAGTTGTAAATCTTCGTCACACGCATTGAACCTCATTCCAACAAATTTAGTTGCTGAGAAATTTGTTTCTCATAACTGGAGTCAGTCAGTCAGTTAAGTGCCTTAACTGACTTAGCTTGAGCGATCATATCTCTTTCGAGACATGACTAACTGGACAGAAGAACATCCCACAGTAGGTTGCCATTACTCTATGCGGTAGACTGGCTGCCAATCAAGGCTAGAGAACCGAATATGTCCTGCTATTTAACCCATAACTAGAGAGAAGAGACGGATTAATACCTTTCCCAAGGTTATTTGCGACTAAGTGGATGCAAGAAATTCCACTGGATTTCGAACTCAGCTCCTCGATTTCTCATTACGAGTCGATGTCCACTGCTTCAAAACGCCAAATGGTAATTTCAGTGATGGAAGAAACGCTCTATTATTAAGATTGATACAAAACAGTATCAATCCTCCCAATTAAGCCGTTTTGTCAACACTACTGAATTTTCTGTGTTTGTCTTCAGTTTTTTCATTTTGTGATTCTTTTAAAATATATGACTTTTGTTGTTCATCTTCCGATCTTTTCATTTTTTTTCTCGTTTCTCATTTCACACAAAATGCTTAACTTTTGAGAGGCTTCATTTCTTTCATGGCTTCTCTTTGTTAGTCATTCTTGCGATCAACATTCAAATATTTCGGTTGCATCTACTTCAGCCTCATCCTCATTATCAGTTCGTTGCTTTTTACATATAAGCGCCTTTCCTCATTCATCTATCTGATATTTTTCTGGTTTTCTGTATTCTTTTTTAATATCAGAATTTTCTGTTCTTGTAATCATGTCAGACATGTTGCCAAAATGTTCTGTTCCTCTCTCTCTCTCTCTCTCTCTCTCTCTCTCTAATTATTTTCTTTTATTCTCTCGTGTTATTTTTTTCTCTTCTATTCATCTCTCTTCATCTCTCTTCACCTAATATCTTATATATTTTTTGTGGAACCCGGGAATGGAAACCGCACAAAGTAAAGGAACAACAACCTGAATTCGAGATAGAAAAATAAGTATATTAAACGTAAAGATACAAACTTGAATGCAGGTTAGTTATCCAGGAATACAGTTAGTAGGACATATATATACAAGTCTCTGAAATGAAGCCGTAGTATGTTTAGTAAGTCCACGTTGGAAGCTGACGGGTGCTGTGTAATATTATTCTTGCTTAGTGGAGCTCAGAGCTACTATGAACTGCTACGCTGTATTCTCCATGAAACTTCGGTATCTTCTGGTATCGCTCGGTAACTCTCGTTATCTGTCGGTATTTTCCGGATCTGACGTCTTACTTCTATGTTAGGAATATATGTAGATTCTAGACGAGGCTATTATCCTTAAAAAAAAGGGGGAGACCCCACAAAAATACTGGTTTCTAACTCTGGTTTCTGGTTTCTAACTACACAACGCTTTCCTTGTTTTTCCATTTGTTGTTAATGTTCTTGCTCCATTAATCGTTTTACAACAATTTCGTTTGCCTTTATTGTTTATTGATTTCCTTCTTCCTTAGACATCTTTTTTTTCTTCTTCATGATTCATCTTTATTGTTTTACCATTTTCGTTCCCTCTTTCGCTGCTGCCGTTTTTTTTTTACTCCTCGTCATGTTTCTATCATATTTTTTACTCTCTTGGTTCGCCGCTTCTTCAGCTGAAGGTTTCTTTTATTGTTCACTGTTTTCGCGACATCCTCGCCTCCTCCTTACCATTATCATAAACGTCACTATTACAATCATCATAATCATTATAATTCTTCTTCTTCTTTCTTCTTCATTTTTTAAAATTTTTTATCCTTTACTGACTTACTTCTTCGCGTGTTATCTTTTTTCCTTCTTCAACATGATTCTCTTGTATTAATTTACCATATACTTCCTTGTTACTTAGCTAGTTTCTTCTTCTTTTTCTTCTTCTTCTTTATCTTGCTTTTTCTTCTTCTTCTTCTTCATCTTGCTTCTTCTTTTCCATGATTCTCATTTATTTATTTAACATATACTTCCTTGGTACTCAGCTGGTTTTTTCTTCTTCTTTTTCTTCTTCTTTTTCTTCTTCTTCTTCATCATCATCTTGCTTCTTCTTTTCCATGATTCTCATTTATTTATTTAACATATACTTCCTTGGTACTCAGCTGGTTTCTTCTTCTTCTTCTTCATCTTCTTCTTCTTTTTCTTCTTCTTGCTTCTTCTTTTCCATGATTCTCATTTATTTATTTAACATATACTTCCTTGGTACTCAGCTGGTTTCTTCTTCTTCATCATTCTTCTTCTTCTTCTTCTTCTTCTTCTTCTTCTTCTTCTTCATCTTGCTTCTTCTCCTAGTTCTTTATCTTGCTTCTTCTTCTTCTTCTTCATCTTGCTTTTTCTTCTTCTTCTTCATCTTCTTCTTCTTTTCCATGATTCTCATTTATTTATTTAACATATACTTCCTTGGTACTCAGCTGGTTTCTTCTTCATCGTTCTTCTTCTTCTTCTTCTTCTTCTTCTTCTTCTTCATCATCTTGCTTCTTCTTTTCCATCATTCTCATTTATTTATTTAACATATACTTCCTTGGTACTCAGCTGGTTTCTTCTTCTTCTTCTTCTTCTTCTTCTTCTTGCTTCTTCTTTTCCATGATTCTCATTTATTTATTTAACATATACTTCCTTGGTACTCAGCTGGTTTCTTCTTCTTCTTCTTCTTCTTCTTCTTCTTCTTCTTCTTCTTCTTCTTGCTTCCTCTCCTAGTTCTTTATCTTGCTTCTTCTTCTTCTTTTTCTTCTTCTTCTTCATCTTGCTTTTTCTTCTTCTTCTTCTTCTTCTTCATCTTCTTCTTCTTTTCCATGATTCTCATTTATTTATTTAACATATACTTCCTTGGTACTCAGCTGGTTTCTTCTTCTTCTTCTTCTTCTTCTTCATCATCATCATCATCTTGCTTCTTCTCCTAGTTCTTTATCTTGCTTCTTCTTCTTCTTCTTCTTCTTCTTCTTCTTCTTCTTCTTCTTCTTCTTCTTCGTCTTGCTTCTTCTTTTCCATGATTCTCATTTATTTATTTAACATATACTTCCTTGGTACTCAGCTGGTTTCTTCTTCATCCTTCTTATTCTTCTTCTTATTCTTCATCTTGCATCTTCTCCTAGTTCTTTATCTTGCTTCTTCTTCTTCTTTTTCTTCTTCTTCTCCAGGATTCTCTTTTATTTATTTGCCATATACTTCTTTCCTACTCTTCTTCTTCTTCTTCATCATCATCATCATCATCATCATCATCTTGCTCCTTCTTCTTCATCATCATCATCTTGCTTCTTCTTTTTCTTCATCTTTCTTCTTCTTCTTCTTCTTCTTCTTCTTCTTCTTCTTCTCTCCATGATTCTCTTTTTTTATTTACCATTTACTTCCTTGCTACACAGATGGTTTCTTTTTCTTCTTTTTCTTCTTCTTCTTCATTTTACTCCTCTTCATCATTTTGATTCTTCTTCTTCTTCTCCATGATTCTCTTTTTCTTCTTCTTTTCGACGGTTCTATCTCATTTATTTAACTTTATCCTTCCCTCCTTCTTAAGAGTCTTTTTCTTCTTCCTAATCATTATTTCGTTTATTTTTCACAGTTATTCCTTCCCTCTTACTCAGCAATCTTTCTTCTTCTTACCTTTCGCCTTATTTACACTTACCCTTCTTTACTACTCAGCAGGCTTTTTTCTTCTTCACGATAGTTCTATTTTATTCATTTAATGTTTTCTTTCCCTCTTACTCATAGACTTATAGTTATTATTATTATTATTCATGGTTTTATATTATTTTTTAATGTTTTATTTCCTTCCTAATCAGCAGTCTTCTTCTTTTCCACGCTTCTATCTTATTTATTTAACCTTTTCTTTTTCAGCAGATTTTTTTTTCTTCTTAAATAAATTCTATCACTTTTATTTATCGTTTTAATCTGTTCCTACTTAACAGTCTCTTTCTTCCTGACCATAATTGTGTCGAATCTATTTACTGATTTCTTTCCCTCCTACTCAGCAGTCTTCCTCTTTCTTATCTCAGTGTTTCAATATTATTTATTTACCGTTTTCCTTCGTCCTACTCAACCCAATTCTTCTTCTTCTTCTTCTTCTTCTTCTTCTTCTTCTTCTTCTTCTTCTTCTTCTTCTTCTTCGTTATTTACTGTTGTTCTTTCTCTCTTTCTCAGCAGTTTTTTTCTTCTTTTTCTTCACCATAATTCTATTTTATTTATTTGACGTATTCATTCCCTTCTACTCAGCCGTTTGTTTTCTTACTTCACCATATTTCCATCTTATTTATTTGGCATTTTTTCGTCTTGCTCAGCAGATTTCTTCTTCTTCTTCATCATTTTTCTATTGTATTTTTTACCGTTTTCTTTCTTGTATAGCAGTCTTTTTGTCTTTTTTGTCATCATTTTATTTTGACTTTCTTGATTACTTCCTCTTCAACTGATATTTACTTTATTGTTTATTGTCTTCATTCTGTCCCACTAATATTTTCTTCTTCTTCTTCTTCTTCTTCTTCTTCTTCTTCTTCTTCTTCTTCTTCTTCGTTTGAAAACTTTTATTTGATCTGTGCATAAAAATTCTTTGCTATAATATATATTCTTCTATGCACTCTCTATGTTATATACACTGCCTTGGGTAGATTTTCTGTCACGAATCTGATTTCTTAAATTTGGTTAAGAAGACGCCATTAACGACCGATTGTCTGCGAGGCGACACATAATGTTTGATTTTCCTTCATCGCTTATTATCATACTATGTTATCTTGCTTGAATAAGAAAATGTTAAAAATTGCTTTCAGAAAGAAATGTCAGAATAAAAATGATTTAAGTTTGCTTAGTGGACAAATTATAGGTTTTAAACTAGTTTGATTAAAGTGAACAAAGGTCTGCGTGTTTAATATGCTATTGTATTATCCCAATTTTTGAATTTAAGATGATGTGCATTTGGATCAAAATCGGGAATAAGATGTTCAAGATTCATGTGGAGTTGTCAGAGTACTCTCGGATCTCTCGTTTATTTTTGTAGTAAGTAGAAACCCTTTGTATACGTTCTACAGTTCTTTGGAAAGCAGAAAGTTTGAAATAGTCTACGGTGACATCATTTGTGATGATTATTGAGAGTGAGGCTACAGTAAAAAGGTTAAATTTGGTACATTGAACAATATCTACAGGAAGGATATTGGTTAGTGTATGTTAAAATATTATTAGACACTGCATAGGTTCTTTTTAATGTGTTATATTTAAAACTAATACATTGACACGATTTAAAGTTTTGTTTCTGATAGTATGCCTGTTTTATTTACTTATTTTAAATCACAAACTTTGTATTTATTATAGAGTTGGCTATTTATTTATCAATCATTTCACTCCAAGCAAGGCTGGGAAGTCACTAGCTCGCCGGAGGTTTCAGTAAGAGAAATGACTCGATATATTTGGTATTAATGAAAGGATAAATGATGAACGGTATTTAAGAAAAGAGATGTCAACTGAAATTGCATTAAAATGTTTAGAGATTTTGCTATCACTGAAGCAATAAAACAGAGAGTAATTCTAAAAGAAGAAATTGCAAGAAACGAACCTGTTCGAGTAGAAGTAGTGGTTAAAGTTAACTATTTCAACGGTACAGTGGTGGGATATAGTTTAGCTGTACATTTAACTTCATGTGAACAGGGTCTTCTTTTTCTATGTGCCCTGTCCCTTCAGGACGTAGGCGATCATGGTTCTCCACGTCTCCCTATCCCTTGTGGCTCTTAGTATGTTTGCTCCTGGCAACACCCGTTCCGTCATCCACCTGATCAGGCCTTGCAAATATGTTATCCGTTGCCTTCCACTGTCTCTTTTTCCTTCTATCTGGCCTGTCAGTATCAGGTTCTCCAAGCCCTCCTTCCTCATTGCGTGTCTCAGGAACTTCAGTTGTCTCTACTTGATGCTCAGTATTAATTTCCTTTTAGTTGCCATTCTTTTCAACACCTCATCGTTGCTTGCGTGCTCAATCCACGATATCCGCAGCATCCTTCTGTAGAACCACATTTCCGCTGCTTCCAGTTTTCTCCTCATTTTCGATGATGTTGTCCAGCATTCACTGCTGTATTGAAGAACTGACATCACATAGCAATCCAGCACTCTTTTCTTTGTTTCTAGTGAAACTTTCCTGTGTGTTAGTACTTTACTCAGCTTCTGGAACGCTTGCTTTGCCATGCCAATTCGCCTTCGGATCTCTGTGTCGCATTTTCCGTCTCCTGTTAGAACACTTCCTAGGTATTTAAATTTTTGTACTTGCTTGATTCTGATATCCCCACCTGTATTTGGCATTTTTGGTTGCACCTTTTGCTGATGACCATGCATTTAGTTTTCTTAAAGCTTATTTGTATTCCTTTTTTGTCACTCTCCATCGCTACCTTCTGTAGGAGGTCTTGTAGTTTCATTTCCGTGTCTGCAATCAGCACTGTATAATCTGAATGCCTTATGTTGTTTAAGTTGTGGCCTCCAATAACAAATCATGGCGTGTCATCTACGGTCCTCAAAATATTCTTACTGTACAAGTTGAACAGATCTGGTGAAAAAACACATCTTTGTCTTACGCCTCTTTCTATGTTTGTAAATCTACTGAATTTTTTCCCCTATCCGTATGCAGGCCGTTTGCTGCCAGTAGAGATTCTTGATTACTCTGATGTATTTCCAAAACTGTCCAGGCTGCTGAGCATCCTCCATCAATTCTTTGTGTCGTATCTTGTCTAATGCCTTCGCATAGTCAATAAAACATAGGTACAAGTCTTTCTTCATTCGTATTGCCCTTTCGGAGACCATCCTAATCATAAATATGGTGTTCCTTGTTCCAATGTCTTTGACGAACCCGCACTGTTCCTGTCCTATCTCTGGCCTGGTTATGCTTCTCGCTCTATTCATCAGGATTCTGACAATCAGTTTTGTAATGTGACTTATTAAGCTGATAGTTCTGTGTAGTTCACACTCGTTTGCACCTGGCTTCTTCGACAGTGCTATAAATATCGACTTGCAAAGGTCGTCTGGTTTTGTTCCACGACTATAAATTTCGTTTATTATGTCGGTAAATTTTTCTATGCTATATTCTTCCAAGGCTATCAGCAGCTCTATCACGATGCCGTCTGGACCACATGCTTTGTTTCTGTTCAGTTTGGCCATTGCAGCTTCCACTTCGGATTTTAGTATTTCTTGTCCTTCCACCTCCTTGTGTATTCTCGGTTGTTCTCTCCTGTCGCAAAAAAGATCCTTTATATACTCTTCCCATCGCTGGAGTATTTCCTCTTTCTCCATTATGATTGTTCCATCCTTGGATTTTATGCATCCTGTTGAGGAGCAGGTTTTTGTACTGTCAGTTCTCTTATCTCTTTATGCATCTCCGCTTTATTGGTCCGACTCAGTCTCTCTAGTCTGCGCATTTGTTGTTGAGCCAGTCCTCTTTAGCCTGTCTGCATTTGTTCCTTATCTCTCTGTAAAGTTTCTTGTACTCTCCTTCATGTCTTCGCGTTATTTTTGTCTCCTTTGCATCATTTGGAGAATCTCTTCAGTCATCCACTCGTTTTTTCTTCTTCATCTGATTTCTTTTGGGGCAATGTTGTTTGCTGAGGTCACCATCGCTTCCTTTAGTGAGTCCCATTTTGAGTGCCCTTTTCCAATTTGTTCTTATATTTCTTTCTCACGCTGTTACTGTATTCTTTATGCAAGGTGAGGTCATTCAGAAGCGTCTCGTATTGCAGCTTTGGTGATGTGCTGGGATTCTTCCGTCTCCGGAGTTTCACCGTTAGTTTGCAGATGACTGGGACGTGGTCACTTCCGCAGTCGGCACCTGGATATATTTTGCATTGGACCACTGCATTCCGGGATCTCTTGTTTATAGTTGTGAACAGGGTAACAGGAATAAAAAGCTCATTAGAGTAGTTGTCATGAAAATATATGTCAAAAAGAGAGAGAGAAGCTACTTCACTTCGGTAGGAAAGTGATAAAAGTAGAAATGCCAAGTTATAATCGATTACATTGCAGAACATTTTTTTGAGTTTTCGTGAATCTAGAGATGAATAGCCGAGACATCCAGATATAGCAACAGTATTCAATGCTCGGACGAATAAGAGATTTTAAAAGTGCATGATCGATTCTGACGAGAAAATTTTTCTGCTCCCCCCGCCGGCACACAGAGACCAACATTCCTGGCTATAGATTCGATGTAGTTTTGTTCACTATTGCATCTGAAAACCAACATTGATGATCGGATTGCAATAAAGGGTCGAGGGTCCAAAAGACCGCGCTCTTCTGCGGTTTTTTCCTGGTATTTCATGATCTTATTTCAAATCCCAATTCTCGACCGGCCAACTCTTTATAACTTTTGTCTCTTATATCAGCGATCACGTCATATCCTGACACATTGGTTACATAATTCTAAGGCCCAATTTATCTGATCTTAGCTACGCTTGTTTCAATTAATTAAATATTTTTCTGACTTGAGAATTTAGCTCACATTCTTAATTTTGACAACAAATATTTATCAAAACAATTTCGATTTTCTATAGATAGCAGTTTGCATATATTACTGTTTCATAAAAATATACTTCTTCAGAAACTTATTCAGCAGGTCATATAATCCATAACAGGTTGAAAAACATGAGGCCAAGGAGATGCAGTGTGTTGGCTTCAATGAGATATGCATCGACTGTGCAGATGGTTGGAAGGTAAGTTTATCTATGGTGCGTGTAGCCTTTCATTAATCTTAAGTAATATTATAATGTAAGTGTTACTTTTATTAGAGAATGTATTCTTAGTAAATAATTTGTGCGATTCCGTGAAATTCGCTTACGAGCAAAAGGTAACGAGTAACGATTCATCTCTTTCCCACCTATGCTAGGGGTAAATATTAAGGCAGACAATGTTCTACAGCCTTCGTCGACAGTCTATGAGAAAAATTGGACATAACCAGAATATCATGCCTAAGACAGAACAATGCTGCATTGGCTGCCGTGCATATTGTCCTCTTATGACTCTAATGGGTTACGGGAGTCGTGAATATTGAATAATGTTCTGTTTTATTTCATGAACATTTTTATTCTAACAATACAAGTATACCATCCGTCCGTGCATTGAGTACTGCTGCCATATCTGGTCCGGTGCTTCTGCTATCCACTTAAGCATTCTCGAAGGAATCTAACGGAGAATTTGTAATGTGATCGATCCCGACTTGGCAGCTAGGATACAGTCGCTTTCTCACCGACGCAGTGTGGCTTCTCTATGTCTCTTCTACAAATACTTTCACGGCTTCTGCTCCGATGAACTTGGCTCACTATTACCCCTTTATACGAATTTCCCGAGCCAAAACATCATCAACTAGGTCCCACCCTTTTACTGCGAAGCCAATAAATTGTAAACGCAAATTCTCCTCCAGCAGCTTCTTTTCTCGAATTTCCCGCTTGTGGAATTCTCTTCCGCATACTTGCTTTCCTGACAGTTACAACCTCCAATAATTTAAATGTAAAGTCAATAGTCATCTCCTGTCACAACAACTTACATCCTCTCTCTCTCTCACGCTTTTCTGCATACACCCCATTCTCATCAGAACTCTCTTCCATATGCTATTCTCTTTCTGACACCCCCTGCAACCTCTCACTCTTCATAACATTTTTCTTCGTCCACCCACACCCTCATCAATAATCTATTCCCTCTCCTACTCTATTCCTGACACCCCCTGCAACCTCTCACTCTTCATCACATTCCTCTTCATCCAACCACCCTCAACAATTATCTATTCCCTGTCCTACTCTTCCTGATACCCCCTGCAACCTCTCACTCTTCATAACATTCCTCTTCGTCCACCCCACCCTCATCAATAATCTATTCCCTCTCCTACTCTCTTACTGATACCCCCTGCAACTTCTCACTCTTCATAACATTCCTCTTCGTCCACCCCACCCTCAACAATAATCTATTCCCCTCTCCTACCTCTTCCTATACCCCCTGCAACTTCTCACTCTTCATAACATTCCTCTTCGTCCACCCCACCCTCATCAATAATCTATTCCCTCTCCTACTCTCTTCCTGATACACCCTGCAACCTCTCACTCTTCATAACATTCCTCTTCGTCCACCCCACCCTCATCAATAATCTATTCCCTCTCCTACTCTCTTACTGATACTCCCCTGCAACTTCTCACTCTTCATAACATTCCTCTTCGTCTACCCCACCCTCATCAATAATCTATTCCCTCTCCTACTCTCTTACTGATACCCCCTGCAACTTCTCACTCTTCATAACATTCCTCTTCGTCCACCCCACCCTCATCAATAATCTATTCCCTCCTACTCTCTTCCCCATACACCCCAACCTCTCATCATAACATCTCTGTCCACCCCACCCTCATCAATAATCTATTCCCTCTCCTACTCTCTTACTGATACCTGCAACTTCTCACTCTTCATAACATTCCTCTTCGTCCACCCCACCCTCATCAATAATCTATTCCCCCTCCTACTCTCTTCCTGATACACCGCAACCTCTCACTCTTCATAACATTCCTCTTCGTCCACCCCACCCCTCATCAATAATCTATTCCCTCTCCTACTCTCTTACTGATACCCCTGCAACTTCTCACTCTTCATAACATTCCTCTTCGTCCACCCCACCCTCATCAATAATCTATTCCTCCTACTCTCTTACTGATACCCCTGCAACTTCTCACTCTTCATAACATTCTCTTCGTCCACCCCACCCTCATCAATAATCTATTCCCTCCTACTCTCTTTCCTGATACCCCCTGCAACTTCTCACTCTTCATAACATTCCTCTTCGTCCACCCCACCCTCATCAATAATCTATTCCCTCTCCTACTCTCTTACTGATACCCCCTGCAACTTCTCACTCTTCATAACATTCCTCTTCGTCCACCCCACCCTCATCAATAATCTATCTTCTCTCCTACTCTCTTACTGATACCCCCTGCAACTTCTCACTTCTTCATAACATTCCTCTTCGTCCACCCCACCTCATCAATAATCTATTCCCTCTCCTACTCTCTTCCTGATACACCCTGCAACCTCTCACTCTTCATAACATTCCTCTTCGTCCACCCCACCCTCATCAATAATCTATTCCCTCTCCTACTCTCTTACTGATACCCCCGCAACTTCTCACCTTCATAACATTCCTCTTCGTCCACCCCACCCTCATCAATAATCTATTCCCTCTCCTACTCTCTTCCTGATAAGGTCCCCCTGCAACCTCTCACTGTTCATAACATTCCTCTTCGTCCACCCCACCCACATCAATAATCTATTCCCTCTCCTACTCTCTTACTGATACCCCCTGCAACTTCTCACTCTTCATAACATTCCTCTTCGTCCACCCCACCCTCATCAATAATCTATTCCCTTTCCTACTCTCTTCCTGATACACCCTGCAACCTCTCACTGTTCATAACATTCCTCTTCGTCCACCCCTCCCTCATCAATAATCTATTCCCTCTCCTACTCTCTTCCTGATACACCCTGCAACCTCTCACTGTTCATAACATTCCTCTTCGTCCACCCCACCCACATCAATAATCTATTCCCTCTCCTACTCTCTTACTGATACCCCCTGCAACTTCTCACTCTTCATAACATTCCTCTTCGTCCACCCCACCCTCATCAATAATCTATTCCCTTTCCTACTCTCTTCCTGATACACCCTGCAACCTCTCACTGTTCATAACATTCCTCTTCGTCCACCCCTCCCTCAAAAATAATCTATTCCCTCTCCTTCTCTCTTTCTGACACTCCCTGCAACATCTCACTATTCATAACATTCCTCCTTTGTAACTCCCTGCACAACAGTGACAGTAAAATGCCTTGCTTGGGGCGACACGATTAAAAAGAAATTCAGACCGTCATTCATTTTATTTAGTTTTTCCTTCATATTAATTTCATTTTTTCTTTAACACATTTTTCTTATAATGTTCAACTATTGTATGAAAAAGATCCGCTGCAAGATTCTAGCAAGAGCTAAGAAAGACTGGTTATGTAATTCATACGATGACAATATTCAGAATTGGTGAAGGTTGAAACTAGATTTGAAGACATTAAGATTATGGTGATCGGAGAAAAATCATCTGGAGAATCTTTCTGCAATGTTAAAGTTCAGGAAAATAATTCGAACTTTCTCGTACATAATGCAATAAAAAATAAATGAAAAGGAATTGTCCACAAGTTCATAGGATAGCGCGTCTTATCTGTGATGGTATGGAGTGACGTAACAAATAAATGTCTTTAGGTTTTAACAAATAATTAATTTGGCGGTATGATTTTGGACTGTATTATATATATATATATATATATATATATATATATATATATATATATACTATAGTCATCCGCAGACAGATATGTTTCGCTGAATTACACCTCATCATCAGTACGGCTTAGACTCCGGTCGCTTCCTAGCCCAGGATTGAATGTGAAAAGTGTATGTATATAATTATAAATATATATATATATATATATATATGCAATTTGTTATATATATTTTAATTTATAAATATTGTATATGCGTGGAACTTATTTAAAAGCGCTCAATATCAGTGATAGATCAGACATATTCATATAGATAGGTGTGAGTTTGTAACCCTGTGTTTCACGCTCTTGCGATCGTCAAACAAACTGATTAATTTTTTTTTAAATATATATATATACACTACCTATCATATATATGTATATATATACTACCTATTATAGTTAATAGGCCACCCAAGTATTTTTTAAATGATGTATTTCATACTATATTAGTATTATTGACAAGTGGATAATTTTAAATAAGAATAGAATGGTTCTTTTGTTATTTTTACTGTGTAACATTTTACAAGTCAAGGAAGCAAAGATAAACTCATCCGAATCACCCTAAAATTTCTTTATTCTTCTGTATGCCGTCAGCGTAAATATTTAAAAATTCATTTGATGCACATTTTATTGTTCAGTATTAACAAAAGAACTATTCTATTTTCATTTACAATTAACCACTTGGGACTAAATGCTAAAAAATAGTATGAAATACAAATATATATATATATATATATATATATATATATATATATAGCCATCTGCAGACAAATCCGTTTTGCTGTATCGCAGCTCATTGGTATGGTTAGACAGCCAATTGCTTTTTACCCAGGATTGAAATCCGACCGAATTGGCGTCAGTCGGCGATTTTACCTCTGACATATGGGCGGAGGAGGCATACTTTTTAGCGTGTATATTATCATTGTACACGCCCAATACCTCAGAGTGTTCTAATGCATTGCTGAATGAACGATACATAAATACCAGAGTAGCTACTGTTTTTCACAGTCTACCATTCTTCCAGAGTGATCGATCAGGGTGTGAGAGTGTATATCTATATATATATATATATTAATGTATATTTGGGCAGCAGTCTTTTTTTTGTACATGTTGCATTAAGATGACCGACAAGGAAAATATTTTTTATTTAATTTTATCAGTATACTTCCATGTTTTATTTTGCTTAACATAAGTAATGTAAAATGTTTCAAAATTATTGACTTATTTGTAATTAATAAATGTTTTTATTGCACTTTGTTTGCGGAGGTGGCGTGTAAGATGTTTACCTATCTTGGACATACATTTGGTTATAATTTCTGTTGTTCCATTCATTATGACTAAGTGTAACGATACCAACAAATACTTATTAGGATCATATAATCATGGATGAAAATGCTTAAAAACTTTAAGTAACTTCTCCTAATTTTGAAAATTACGTCAGCGTTTAAATAAACGGTAAAATCGGTTATTGTGAATCGCCTAAAGACACAGAAAGAGAGAAACCTGTGTTTCGTAAGAACTCGTTTACAAATTGTCATGGTATCTTCTTGTGACGAATGAACTTTTTCTATTGATATATGTATAAATTACCTTCGTGACTTCTAAGAGAGCAGTTAGTAACAGTCAATTACAGCAGTTAACAGAGCAGTTAACGACAGCTACTAGTCAGGCAATACGCAGCGTAATAATACCTTCGGACTTATTTCTATATTACTATTTATTATCACTTCTTTGAGTATCTTATTTCTTGTTATATTAATACAAAGTTTTAAATCTACATTCTTGTTCCGTGTCTTACTTCCGGCACGAACTGTTTACTACAACTTTGTGGCGAAACTTCGTCGCAACTCCAAAACAATTTGGCGACGAAGATCCACAGCACATATGAAATATATATATATATATATATATATATAGTTAGTGATTGTGGCAAAAACATAGCAGTCGATATATAATAATAGAGCTAATATTTATGGTACTAATTACTATACATTTTGTTTTCAAACGGTTAAGCATCTCTTACTTTTATGCTTATAATTGTCATTTATATAATTGGACCAGTGAGGAACAAATTGCATCATTGTTTCTTGTAGACAAACATACACAGACCTGCACACACACACATACACACACACACACACACATATGTGTGTGTGTTTGGGCGCGCGTGTGTGTGTGTGCGTGCGTGTGTATAACGGATTTCTTCTATGTTTGCTTAATCTTTCTCTGCTCTTTAATATGTTGTCTTTGATTCAGTAACTATTGCCTGCTGCCCATTAACTTGAAAATAGGTTTAGAATTTGTTGTCAGACGATTCCTTACCTAATTATAGCGCGGGAATCAACAAAGATCTTGTTAAACAAAAAATTCAGAGAAGACACCAAATTCCGTCTGGCGAATTTTGTGAGAACCGGATATTGTTCGGAGGTGTTTACAAGGAAATTCACGCGTCCTATGTAAAAGGAAGAATAATTACCCACTTCATTTCCGACCATGAATGAGTGACTGCTGGCATGGTATAGTCTCATCCGATTGGAGTATTCAGGTACTAAATCTCTAAGGTTGATTTCCTTTTAGTCAGTCTTATTTTGCAAGTGAGAATTTTGTATTTATAATTTGTTTTCAAAAAAGATTTCTCCCGAAATTTATTTCCAATATTTACCTGTAAGTTATTAAAGTTAAAGTTATTAGAGTTCCCTATATTTAAATTAATTTTTTCTTCCTTAGCGATTTCTTAAGAATCAGCACTAAATACTATTTATTTTTTTATGTTTAGATAAAATCTGTAATGATTCTAAAATGTAATTGGCAGCTCAGATACAGTCACTTTCTCGCCGACTCAATGTGGCTTCCTTGTTCTCTTCTATAAATACTTTCACGGCTTTTACTCCGGTGTACTTAGCTCACTGGTGCATTCTACATATAAACCTATTGGAGCCACAAGATTAGCAACTAGGTCTCAGCCTTTTTACTGTGAAACCAATAAATTGTAAACGCAAATTCTACTCCAGCTGCTTCTTTTCTCGCAATTCCAGTTTGTGGAATTCCCTTCCAATTACTTGCTTTCCTGACAGCTAAAATCTCTGAGAATTCAAATGTAAATTCAACAGTAATATCTTATATCACTAACCTGCATCCTCCCTCTCATGATTCCTTCTCTGTCCACTCCACTCTCATCAGTATTCTCATCCTTCTCTTAACTATTTCCTGACACCCCTTATAAACTGTCACTCTTTCTCATAACTTTCCTCCTATGTAACCCCCTGCAAAACAGTGGCAGCAAAATTCCTTGCTTGGGACAATATGATTATAAAAAAAACTTATTGTATGTCATGAGATCATTTATTTACGAATTTGAATCAAATTGACGAGCAATTCGGCGTTTCTCACGATAATCCTGTGTTTGCTTCTCGTAAATGACGATCTTCACCTAACTACACACAGGAATTGAATATACATGCTTTATGTCTTCGTGAGTACAGGAATGGAACATTCCTATTCTCTTATATACGTGGACACTATTGGAGCAGATTTGTGTAGAGTGATTACAGGGACTAACAGTTACTAGCAGTGTATCGATTTCACGCAAACTGAGAGTGTTGTATTTGCGATAAACTATTATTCACAAACACTGTTTTGATGATATAATAATAAGTGACCTTTTAAAGTTAAAAAATAGTCGACGGTCCTGGTGCTTTGACCAAAGTACAACAACTGCATCAAATATCGTGCGTTGACCAAAATACAATATTGGCGTCGAAGATTGCGTGGTTGACAAAATACAATATTTTAGCATCAATGATTACGGCTTTGTTAAATACAGCATTTTGGTAACGAATTTGTACGTTTACCAATACAACATTTTTGTAACAAAAATATTGGTGACAAGATTTTTGCTAGCGAAAAAACAAAGAAAAACAATCATTAATCCACATTGTTTGTGACGATGTTTTGGGCTGTACGCAAGTGAATGTTCGGACCACGAACATAGTTCGGCCAAACCCACAGAGAAAGTTACCAAGACAAACAAGAATATTTCACGTAGAATGCACCAAGGAATATTCGTAAAGCAAAAGCAAAAGTAACAATGATTTTTTTTTTTTTTTTTTTTTTTTTTGGTAAAATGATTTTCAGGATTACGTGTTTAGTGCTAAATACAAAAGTTAAAAAGAAAGAATATATAAAGGATATATATAGTTCTGAAAAGTAAAAAATATTCAAGAATTTTTAGAAAAAGCGTTGTTAGAAATTTTAAGTCAACAACTAGAACAACAAAAGCAGTTTCAAGAATTGCTCGGAAAATTCAAGGATTTTTTTTATGAAAGAGCGGAAAGTGTTTTCATAAATGACGATTTAATTTTTTTTTCTTCAGGAAGCTATCGTGAGAGCGATAACGAATTTTAACTACAAGCCCGAAGAAAACCTAACTTTTACATCGTATTACCGCAAATACAAGGACATTTTCAAGACGAATTGCATAAATTGATAAGATCAGAAAAATGTCATACTGATTTCACAAAGAGTAGGCGATCTCGAACAGTGAAATTTATAAATTCTACCAAAAAAGTGAAGTGACTTAACATTTAATGAGGCGGTTACGTTATTTATAGAACTGCTCAGCCCGAAAATATCATTATTCCTGAAGAGATGGAAATGTATGAATTAATAGAAAAATGACGGGAATGACTTCAGAGTTTCAGCAAGGATTGTAAATAATCAGGGTGAGGAATTCAAATTGATAGAACTAATCCCTGACATTTTCAAACTCTTAATATTTGCAAAATTATCAGTGTCAGATAACGACATGAAAATTATGAGACGGGTTCTAAATAAACTCGAAAATGAACCCAACATATCTCTGCAAAACCTAGTGGAAGATTGTCCGAGATGTGTAAACTTTCGGCTGGACATTAAGAATATTCAAATAAGCGCTGTGTCGCATTTAATAAGTATCGCCTTAAAAAAAAAGCCGTAATGAAGGAAAAATAGAGATTCGTAAAAAGCGTTATAACAGAAAGAGAAAAGATACGGAAATGAGTGACATCGACCTTAAAAAGAGAAAAAAAATTTGAATCAGTAAAAAGCCAATCTGAAAAGTGTGATGTTGTATACCAACTTCTAAGCAGGAATGGAATATTCCTATTCTCTTATATACGAAGGAAATATTAGCGTGCACTAGAGAAGAGTGATTATACTGACAAGCAAGTACTACAAATGTATCAACTTCACGCAGCATGCAAATCTTGTATTTATTGATATACTACTATTCCCAACCTCCGTTTTGGTGTTTACTTACACAGTGACCTTTTAGGGTTAAAACAAAAATTCATATATATATATATATATATATATAAAAACATATCCAATATTTTTATTCGTAATTTTTCGGTAACTTCATTGTGAAGTTACCGAAGGTGGTTGGGTCGGAGCTGGTAAGATTAGGCAAGCACATACGAGCAGACATCGGGCTGCACTTCTCTCGACTGACTATTTTAACCCCTACCGCGGTCTGTAAAAAGGTAAATTAAACACTTTTTGCTACCAAAACTGACTGAATAAAATAGGCAATCTAAATGATACCTGCACTTCCGTTGTACTTCGTCACACCTCAACCGCTGACTTATGTGACCCTGATCGTCAAAACAAAATCTAGGTTCACCAGCTGCATCTTATATTTTAAATAAGATACATTTTCTTTTCAAGTTTTGCAAGAAATTGCGGATTTCTACACCGACCAACAATATACAATATACCTTTTATATCTTTTTTCAAAATGTTCACCTATGAACAATTTATGTGCATCTTTTCACGATTAACACTCTCGTCAATGCGACCACGTCATTGCAAAACGATTTTTATAGCATAATAAAAAAATCAATCAATTATAACAAATGCAAAAATAATAAAATCAAAGGTGACATCCTTTTCTTTTCACATTGTGCGCATGAGTCTCTCTTGTTAATTCTCTTGATGTAAAATCGAAGTCACTCCCCCAACAGAGGCAGAATGAATAATCTGGCCAGAACGCGATTTGCAAAATATTATTTTCCTTTACTTCTTTTTCCTTTCCTTTTTACCTTCTAACCTCCACTGAGTAGGTTGCCCGTCTACACGTCCTGAGACGCGTACAATTCTACTCCTGCAGCTTCTTCCCTCGCACTTCCCGCCTGTGGAACTCGCTCCCATATTCTTGCTTTCCTGACGGCTACAACCTCCAGAAATTTAAATGCAATGTCAATACTCATCTACTAACCACTGGACTCTAGCTCTCTCCCCACCCCCATATAACCTTCCCTTTCTCTCTACCTATGTATCTGTCATCGTGCCTGCATTCTCAGCTTTCTATTGCTACTTTCTAACTAGTTTGTATCCTCACTCTTTTCTAATTAGTCTTTTTACAGTTATGTAGTCCGTTTTTTCTTCTTTTCTTTTTGAAGAACACACGCAACAAGAATGTTTCTATAACGTTAAAAGATTTCATTTTGTCTCTTTTCTTATCGAAGAACACACTCATCACTAACATTTTATACCGTTTACATGTTATTTTTCCCTGTCCCTCTCTCCACGAATTTCACCATTCCCATAGACACAGGACGCATGACCATACATAGTAGATCTTAACTGCATTTTCAATTTCAAATTAACATCGGCTAAATGATGCCACATACAACCTCCTGATGAGTTTTCAATACATACGGAATTTCCCAAACTTCAATTATATGACTAAACCCAGAAATCTGCCATTATTTGCAGTTCATATCATTTTATATCTGCCCGAGGACAGCAACAAAACGACAGAAAAAAAAGAAAAATACCAAAGGACTGATTGGTGGCGTTACCACCGTAGCCTACAAAACTGATAACTCTTCTGATGTGAGAAGGGTAGTGCATGTCCTTTCACATATGATTTAAAACTGTTGAGATGTATTAATGTCAATTGTGATTTTAGATACACAATGCCAGTAGCAAATGTTTTAGAGATATAATGTCATGTCTGATTTTAGATACATGATGCAGACTTTTATACACAATAATTTCTCTTGTGATTTGAAACACAAAATATCACTTGAAATGATAGAGACATTTTATGTAATGTGTTATTTTAGTTATATGATCTCAATTATAATTTTGAGGCGCAATGATAGCATTTGTGATTTTAGACACCTATGTGCGTTGTGGTGCAGTGGATATCGGCTCAGAACGAGAAATCGGGATGCCGAGTTCGAATTCCAGTTGAATTCATTGCATTCACTTACGCGCAAACAAGGTATTAATCCGGCTCTTCCTTCCAATTATGGGTTAAATAACAGAACAGATTGTGTTCTATAGCTTTCGCTGGCAACCAGTCTACTGCAAAAAGCAATGGCAACCTACTGCGGGAAAATCTTCTGCCCAGTCAGTCATGTCTCCTTCAATACATGATCGGCCAAGCGTGTTTCACGTATGGCACTTAACTTACTGAATGTTCATGCAATATTTACATATGTCATATATTGCCACTGGATCTGGACAAACAACGAAGAAGACATATATATATAATCATAATCTTAATTTTATATTCTTCCTCAGTGGCGCCTGTGTAGATCAGGTGTACAGCCGGAGAGAGTCGCGTATACAAAAGGACAGTCAGAAGTGGGAACGTAGCAGGATTTTTCCGTCTCTAAAATCTCCAGACTTTATGTTGACCAAAACTCCCAGGAATGTTTTACTTTTTCATCTTGTTACTGTGGTGACGTCATCTACGGCCGGAAATATCTGTCTAACAACTTGTCCCCGGTTGAGTTTTATCTCTGGCCGGATGTATATGTCAATTACATCGTTTCGGGCCATCGCCTTACAAGTGTGTTGTTTTTGTTTTTGTTGGTGAACTTTATTGAGAACATCCACGGCCAGATATATCTGTCAACCAAATTTGTTCTTTGTTGATTTAACACTGGGCCGGATGTACTTACTAATTACCTCTGTAGGTCAATTTAAAATACTTAAGATATATTTAATTTAATATTTTGGACACATAGTGTCAGTAGCACATGTTCTAGACATGTAATTTTAATTGTGGTTTTAGACACTTAATGCTATTTGTGATTTTACATATATAATGTCAATAACAAATATTTTAGATATATAATATCAATTGTGAATATAAATTTTCAAGCAAAATTTAATTATTAGCCATAAATTATAAATTGAAAATATATTAATCTATAATATTTACATATTATCTGAATATATAATATGTCAGATTATTTAAGAAGCTATTTAAAATGTTAGCGCACAGATGCTTTAGGCACTTAATTAAGATTTAGGCAAAACAGAAACAGAATTTACTTTAGCTGCAGGTAAATACAAAGAAAGATAGCTCTTTGTTCAATTTATATATTTTATTTCCGAATTCTATGTTTCAAATGAAAAAAGATTTTAAAAAAATAAAAACATTGAAATGTTCCAGCATTTTGCAAGACAAAAATCCCATCTAAAAATTGCCTCTATCTCAGAAATAACTCGCTGTAGTGGGCAGCCAAATTGTAAACAGTCTTCCAAAGGGCATAATCGCAATTTATCTCGAACGTTTAAGAAAGATTATCAGTGAATCGAAGAAAAACAAGAGAAAAACTGCCAATCGAATTCGGAATTACTAGAATTTGACAAATATACTGATCATATATACTATGAAATGTTGCCTACAGAAAAATAATTTATGTTGTTGATCTTCAGCAAGGAAGCCAATCTTGATAGCCCCAGCAATACAAAGAAACAATTCAATGGAGAGAAATTTACTTTACTTTCAAAAATGAACGTCCAGTCTCTTATTAGAAACTGATTACATTTTCAGGTGAATGAAAGATTGAGATTTATACAGTTTAATTTTTTATTATTCACCTAGTTAGTCAGTCAATATAATTTTCTTATTGTAGCTAAGGTGTGGTGCAAGGTCACTATTAAGGAGCTCCTAATGAGGATAATATTCACTCAGTCAGTTAAGTGCCATCCGTGAGACACGCTTAGGCGATCATGTCTGGTAAGAGACATAAATGACTGGGAAGAAGATTTTCTATCCTGCTATTTAAACTATAGCTGAAGGGAGGAGAGACGGATTGTATTAATAATTAGTAATTAGTGGGGGATCAGTTTATTACTTCGTAACAATAGAAAACCGATCCCCCACTTTATGCCCAGTATAAGCTTTACTTATGTTTCCAGCTGTTATGTTGATTCAGTCAGTTAAGTGCCATACGTGATACACGCATTGGGCGATCATGTCTGGAAAGAGACATAAATGACTGGGAAGAAGATTTTCCCGCGGTAGGTTGCTATTACTTTCTGCAGTAGACTGGTTGCCAACCATGCCTAAAAAAACAATCTGTCCTGTTATTTTACTCACGGCTGTAGAAAAGAAACGCATTAATACATCTCCAAAGGGAATCTGCGCGTAAGTGAGTGCAACGAATTAAACTGAAATTCGAACTCGGCTCTCTGATTTCTTGTTCCGTGCCGATATCCAATGCACCACAACGCATATCCCAGTGCTAAACGCAAAAGTTACTGAAGATAGAGGTTTTCTGAATGATTTTTGTGGTCTTTCATTTTGAGAACATGCATGATAGATAACGGATGATCATGAACCTAGTAATATTAAGATTCTAGTTGTCAGATATGTATTCTTTCGCAATTTAATAACTGGAAACAGAAATTCTTATTAAGAAAGTGTACACATGAACGCATTTTATCAATGAAATAAGAAGGATGTGTTGACGGTTCGCATTTGTGTATATTGCACATTGGCTCTTAGGTGTAAAGAACTGGATTGTTTGAAGTAGTGTTTACTAGCATCATAGTCCGCGTTTGCCCGTGCAACTCGGAGCATATTTTAATTAGATTATTAATGCAGAGTGTTGCAATTTCCGAGAGCTTGTAGTCAGTTATATAAAAAATAATTATATAATAAATGTTTGTTCAAAAATTGTTCAAAAATTCCATTAAATAAATCTATTTTCTTTTGTTTTGGGTAAACGTGAATTGATGTTTTGTGTGACATTATAAACAACATTGCGTTTGTGTTTGTTTCAAAATTACGGGGGAAATATTTACATTTTTTATTGACTAAATGAATTTCAGAAATTTTCAAAGAATATTTTAAAATGTCGACATTTAATTTTAGAGTTAAAATTATATTGACGCCACACGAATTACAGACAGTTGATTTTTTGCATGAAATATTTAGCAAAAAAGAAAGCTTTTTTAATTTTATTTTCTCAAGTATGAAATATTAAATGTGAAAAAAAAAGACTTAAATAATTAAATTAACCATTGACACTTATTTTACATATTTTTTGTTTGAAAAAAACACTTTTTTAAAAATATTTCTTTTGTTTCAAAATTACGTGGAAAAACTTTCACATTTTTTGTTGACCAAATGAATTTTTAAAACCTCGGAATAAAAATTAAATATAAAAGCTCATTTTACTTTTTTTCAGTCGCTTTTGACACGTGTGATTTGATTTCCGTAACGTAATCTAGCAACCATCTTAGATCTAAAATGTTTTACAGAGCAAATGTAAACAATCGGCTCCATTGGCCAAAAAGTGCGAAAGGTAAAAATTGATGAATTTAAACTCAAAAGGTATGTGTCGACCTGGCTTTCCTGTAGATATGTGTCCCTAGAAAGTTTGAATGCCGTAGCTTAAAAAATGTAGCCGTGCATAGATTATAGTCAGACACAGACTCACAGATAACCTTTTAGATATATAGATAACGCTTTGGGGCATATTCCAATGAAATAGCAATAGACTTGGAAAGTTCTGTCGATAGGAAGGTAGTTGAAGGTTTGAAAATACTTCATCACCTTTTAGCCCTGTTGATGCGTGCTTTCCAGTATGCAACTCTTCTTTTGGTCTGTCTCCATTTGTCTTTCACGAGGGAGACCGCTCGTCATCAATTCTGCATCCCCACGTTGTGTTTTTTTTTATCAGCACAAATAATAATAAAAACAATCGTGCTTAATTTATTTTTGTGCTGGTTATATTTAAGAAAGACTAAATCATTTCGTGTCGTCAGTATTCTCAATAAACATTAACAATACTCTCTAACAAGCGTAAAAATAACAATTTCTATTCATAGTTCTATGATTGATTAATATAAAGAATACGTAATGTTGTGGATCCCTGGAATGGGGTCCGCACAATTAAATGAACAAAAACCAAAAATTGAGATAGGAAATAAGTGTATTAACGTAAAGATAATACTTGAATGATGATTGGTAATCCAGGAATGCGGGTGTGTAAAAAGTATATGTACACGTCTCTGGAAGTGAACCCGTAGGATATTGAGGATGTCCGCGTCGGAAGCTGATTTTTTTTTTAAAAATCATATCACCCCAAGCAAGGCGAAAACTCCACTGATGCGCTGGGGGTTACGTAAGAGTGAAAAGATTGGAAAAGAGAAAAACCGGAAACCACATCCTAAACAGGAAACAAGGGATGAGTCTCTTCACCTGCTCAATAGACGTGGGTGGAGTGTGAACCGGGCGATACGGTATAATAATCTTTTCAATAAGGGGAGCACAGAGCTGCTGTGAACCACTGTGTACTGACAGCTAATCTCTCTCTGGAATCTTGTAATCTCTGGTTAACTCCCTGTGAAAATGCGGTATTCTGTATTTATTTACCCTCCACTTGGGCAAAATGTGGCACAAGACCTTTTTAATGTGGGTTCTCCAGGCCATTTAGCCCAGTCAAAAATATCTGTCTACTTTTGCCCAATTGTGACTCTGCCCTTTGGCGGAGCCACGACTGGGTTTATGCTCTCCGACTGAAGGCAGAAAGATGACAGTGTCAAAAGAATTACAACGAGAAAACGCGGGATTCTAGTATTTATTTGCCCTTCCGCAAGGCCTTTTAAAGCTGGGCTCTTCGGGTCACACAGCCCAGTCAAAGATCTGTGTCTGATTTTGCCCTGTCGTTATTATACCCTTCGGCGGAGCCACGACTGGGTTAATGCCGTCCTCTCGAAGGCAGAGAGCTGACAGCGTCAATGGAATTACCGCGAGAAAACGCGGAATTCTCCAGTCTCGCTTCTAAAGCAGTAGTATACTCAGGACGAGTCGATCTTTATGAAAAGGAAAACCCAACAACACTTAAACAATTGGATTTGAAAAGGTTTAAGTACTACTTGAGCTGAGAAAAAGAAGTTGACTTCTGGTTGGAGTTATGGCTAAGCAGCCTATTTTATGTAAACAAATGCAGCTGTTTGATGGAGGTTAAAAAAGCGTAAAGAACATAAATTTAGTCGACGGAGATACCACGGTTTATTAGCGGCGAAACTAGTTAAATCTTACTTTTGCTCTGTTAGTGTCTGCTTTTATGGAGATGTAAACGCCAGTTGCACTACGCTGATTGAGTAATCATAATAAGGATGGACAAATACTTTTGTGTCATACACATCAACGAAGAGGGAGGAAAGTCACCAGAAGCCAAATATGTTTGGTGGTTTAATCAAAATAATGGCCTTATGTCGTACATATCAGAAAAGAGTTGAATAAACTCCATTTCGGCTTTTATCTAATTGGTTGTTGAATCAAATTCATGTTCTTGTGTCGCACTTATCCACGTTTAGTTGAACATTTTTTATGTTCCGGTATCTTATACTCATTTGACCTGATCATCACAGATGCCGTCACCATCCTCATCCGATATTGTGCCATATCCCTGATCAAAACAAATCTGACCTTTAAAGATTTACTTTGTCTCGTTCATTTCAGCGAAGCTTTATCCAAGGAAAACAACATTTTTGTACAGTTTCAATAGATCTAATATTGTACCTAATGACCAATGTTTGCTAAGTTCATAATTTCACGTTTTACGCTCTAATCCAAAAGTGATATAAATCTCAAAATTCATTAGAATCTCATTTTTTAATATGAAAAACATTTTTCTTTCTTTAGGTGTAAAAATTAGATTACCAGGTAACCTTTGACACTAATCATGATGACGTAACCCACAAGGAAGCATAATGCATTTTAACTCTGTTAAGAATGCGTGGAAAGGATCGGCTCATCTCACAAAAGTAACGATACTCCATTTTTGCTTTGATCCGAATCATGAAAGGTTTGATAATAGCAAGAGGAGTCAGCTACTTTCTTTAGTGGTATAAGAAGTCAATCCTTTTTCCAGCTTCTTTGTGTGTGTGTGTGTGTGTGTGTGTGTGTGTGTGTGTGTGTGTGTGTGTGTGTGATTAATCGATTACCATGCATTCTTTTTATAACTGAACCGCTAGATTATCCACAGATATGATTAGATTATAACAATGAACATTTTTTTTATGGAAGAACTGATACTGCACCCTTTTTCGAGATTTAATCCATTTTTCACTCTCCTCAACTGATTGCCAAGCGAAGCTTGAAAGATAAGTAGTGAAGAGAAATGGGTACATGTCTTTCTCAAAAGTATTTTTACAATTGTGAAAAGCCGAATTCAAAATCTGCATGATAACCATTGCGCTACGTTCGTGACCATATAGCACCAGGCATTCACATCCACATATACACACATTAATTTATATGCTTAATTGTTCTATAAAATTCAGTTTCTGCAAGTTTGCGTGCAAACTTGTTTGTATTTTTACTGTAGGTGCTTTTTTAGATAATTTTCTTTCCTGGGCAGCAACACCAAATAAAATAATATAAAATTCGTTTTTCAATTCAGAAGCCATTTCTACCTTTGGGGCGGGTTCTCGAATTTGCCAGTTTTTCTAATTCCAACATTATTATCAAGGAACACTTTTCTATATTCATCCTTCTTTAGGTTACTTGGTTTCATTATTAGTTACATTTCTTTACTGATTTACAAGCAACGATTGTCATTATTGCACGAGTAACCTCCTATTTTAATGCCCCGTTGCGCTAGATAATAGATTTTCTCTTAGCAAGATTCTACAATACCGTAAAATATTATAACATAATGTTTTTTAATCGTTTCACCCCAAGCAAGGCATTCCAATGCCACTATGGCGCTTGGGGCTACATAGGGGAAGGTAAAAAGAAAGAGTGGTTAGATATAGGAAATGTCAAAAGGGGGGTGATAGATAGTTTGGAGGATGGGAAGAGTGTTTGAAAGAATGGAAGCGAGTTAGTGTGTTAGGAGGTGTCTATTGACCTTACATTTAAACTCCTGGAGATTGTAGCCGTCGGGGAAGCAGTCATGTGGAAAGGAATTCCACAGTCGGGAAGTACGAGAAAAGAAACTGTTGGAGTAGAAGTTGCGGTTGCATTTTATTGGTTTCACTGTAAAATAGTGGGATCTAGTTGCTAATCTAGTATCTCGTGCAAATTTGAACCTAGGGGGCACCAGTGATCTAAGTTCATCGGAGCAGAAGCCATGGAAGTATTTTTGTCGCCCACACCAGATTTTTGATCGAGGCGAGAGTAAACTGTGGTATCATCGGCGTACATACCTACTTGGGATATTATGGTATCGCGGAGATCATTAATGTAGATCAGAAAAAGCGTATGACATAGGATAGAGCCTTGAGGGACACCGCGTTCGTGTGGTAGCTCTCGGAGTCATGTCCGGTTAATACCACTTTCAATGTACGGTTAGATAGGAATGACTGGATTAGTTCAAACAAGAAATAGTCGAAATAAAAAAAAAAAAGAAACAGTGCAATAAATTTCAACTTTTCTGGTTGTCTTGGAATTTCATCTACGGCAAGTTGTCATTATATAATTTTTTATACAGATAATCATTTCACACCAAGCAAGGCTGTACTGGCACTGGTGCGCGGGATGTTACATAGGAGGTGAGTGATCACAAAGAGGAAAAGTTACAGAGGATTTCACAGAATGGATAAGAGAAGGATGAGAACACAGAGGTAACGAGAGCTGTATGGGAGTAGAGGGGAAACGGAGAAGAACATGATACAAAGGTTTTCAAGGAAAGGATGCAAATGAAAGATATAAGAGATGACAATTGATATTGCATTGCATTTTTGCAGATTGTCGCTGTCAGAGAAGCAAGTATAAAAAAGGGAACTTAAAGTCAGGAAGTGCCAGAAAAGAAGCTGTTAGAGTAGAAGTAGCGGTTACATTTGATCGGTTTCACTGCAAAAGGGTGAAACCTAACTGTTCGTCTAGTAGTTTGATATAATTCACAAAGAGGTGTACCAGAGAGGTAAGCTCCTCAAAGCTGAAGCTGTGAAAATATTTGTAGAAGAGACAGAGTGAAGCCACGTTACGCCAGTGAGAAAATAGAGTTGAGCTACCAAGTCAGGATCGATGGCACCCGACCAGTTTGACAGCAGTATTTAATGCATAGACGGATGGTATCTATTTTTATTTATATATGTGCAAGATGGATTCAGACCAGTAAAACTTACTGGTCTTACACAGTAAACCGACCTTCCTCGCAGCAAATTTCGCTATGGATTCAATATAGTCATTCAGATAGAATTTAGCCGAGGAGGCGCTTTTGAGCAGACTAGCCTGATTCCTGCTGATGGTGGGGATAGGAATGATTGTCTATGGTGGTTTAAAGATTGCAGATTCGTTTTGGAAGCATTAAAATTTACGAGCCTTTTTTTACCCCAGTCTACCACAGAAATGGAGTTGTTTTCAAGATCAGCAGCGAGGTTTGCTTTGTTAGTCTCGGCAGTTTTCTTATCGAGTCGGTAGTAAATGTTGGTGTCGATGCCTAATTGGCATCTGATTACATTAGGGATATCTTTGATGAATATCAGAAAAGCCTTGGACCTAGAATAGAGCCTTGAGGGACACTCGCTTTCGTAGAGTAGTATCTGAAAGGATGCCCATTTATTACTTGATTTGAAAGGAACGAGTGCATTAAAAGCGTCCAATTATACCAAAGCCCCGTAGCTTGCGTAGAAGAACAGTATGCTAGAATCTGTCAAATACTTTGCAGATATCTAGTGCAGGAGCTCGCCCTACGCCGCTCTTATCTAAAGTATGGTATATATACGCTGTGATGGGTGTTAATATGTGACATATAAACCTGGTGAAGCGGAAACCGTAGTACTTATCAGAGAAGCGGAAGTCGGCTCTACGATGCTGAACCTCTTTTCCTTTGTTATTAGCCTCAAACATTTTGCCGAAAATCGGTAGGAGGGTAATAGAGCAATAATACGAGGGGTCTGAGGATTCTCCAGCGTTCTTAATTACAGAAACCACAAAAGAGGACTACCAGCAGGCAGGAAAGCAAGAAGCAGTGACGTAGTAGTTGTAGAGTTTTGAGAGGACATAGGAGAGTTCAGAGGCACATTTCTTTTTGACAATGATTGAGATTCCGTCACCTCCGCTCGCCTTATGGGAGTCAAGCTTTGAAATTCTGTTAGAGACTAGCGTGTGGGTAATGTGAAAGTCACTCAGTTGAGCCTTACTTCTAGGTGGAATGTCGACTGTGAATACTCCAGTCAAATCAAACGTTATGTTAGTGGAGAATCTGCGAGCAAATCTCTCAGCCTTGTCCTCTGATGATGTGAGGACATCAAATTTATTGATGAAAGAGAGGATTGGGGGCTTATTGTTATTTAAAACATTTTTTACAGTGCCATCAGTATTCTTTGAAGCCAAACATGCTGGGTGCTATAAGTTGCTTTATACTCTCAGCAGGCAACAGCTTAGTATCTTTTAGGATCCTCTTGTACTAATTACAAGCAGAGACAAAAAGCGTTTTTTATTGTGTGACGTGTTGCTAAAAAAAAATAAAAAATAAAAATAAAAAATAAAAAAGGAAGAACTGCTTCCTGTGTGCAATAGAGGCGACCGAGGAAGACGAATAAGGCTTACGTCGTAACTTCCAGGCTGGGATGAAAGCATTGATGCCAGCTTTAACTCAAATGGAGAACTCTGATGCAGAGTCTTCAACGGGAAGACTAAAACTTTTTTCCAAAGATCGTCACACAGGAAATAGCGGAACGATTCCCAGTCTGCTCTCTGGTAGTAGCAAGATATATTACTGATCAAAGCTTTGTGGGCAAAGGGAAGTGGAAGGAGATATTAATGGAAACCACAGCATGATCACAGTTGCCACGAGTGCAAAGTTGCATGATGTGGCAACAGTCAGGGTTTGAAGTTAAACAGGAGTGTAGCAGTGAGTCAGTTGCATTAGGTTTATTAGGGAAACGCGTGGGAAAATCCACCACTTTCGTAAGGGATTTAGTGATTGAATGTATGGACATCAGCAAGATATGTGACAGAGTTTTCAGTCACATGGCGTGGTAGGCAATTAAGACTCCAAACACAAATATATGAAGAAACGGAGGAGAGTAAATTACCTTACAGAATTTATTAGAGAGAGATGGAGACACGTGTAGGAATGATCTGGAGATTTAAGAGAAAACCCCTTAGCTAGAGGAAGATGTCCGATGACATTAACGCCAATTCCATGCATATGGTCATAGAAATTCTTCCTAGTGAGGGAAAAGTAACCAGGGATATACAAATCAGAGAAAGAAATAGAAGGGTCAAAGTTAGTTTCACGGAGAGCTAAGATGTCAGCTGAGTTTAATTGGAGGAAGAATTCAATGCTTCAAATGTTGGTACGGATAACCCGGATGTTCGAAAATTTTTATTTAGCTGGTTTACTTTTAACTCTTACTTTCTGTGATAGATTTTTGGTAAGGAGAGGCCTGGACTAGTAGTATCCAATGCAACGGGTAGGAAGGAATATGACGCAGATGGAGGCAAGTGCCTATGTGTTGACGACAGGGGGCACATACAGGGACACCCATTCATGCGTGATATGGCATTACAAGAAACCCTCATATTATTCATTTGTTGATCCGACCGGTCACTCAAAACGCTACACAAAATTCGGGCTCCTAACTACCAGTCGGAAGCAGCAACCAGGAAGCTGCCAACCCGGTACCCTCACAATGAAAAGGCGTTGCTAACATCCATACACATTACAAAATACAGCACTACCTTTAATACCTGATGAACACCTTTTTAAACAGGAAAGAGTGGATGAGCCTCTACTCCTGTTCAAAAGGATAGGAAGAAGTATGAACCTAGCGATAATAGGCTCTATCTACTCTAATTTAAAAAATTAAAACATACAATATTTGCTTACGTTTAAAAATATTCTAAGAATATAAAATATGCACTAGGTAAACGAAGTGCTAATGTAGTTACAACTTTCTGTGCAAAAAAATCTTACATTTCAATAAATAAGCTATTTAATTATTTAAAAACATCTAATATAAGCTAACTAGCAGTATAGCCCGGCGTTACTCGGGTGTAATGAAAACTTAAAAACTAATCCATGGTCCTGGAGCTCAGACACTTTGGACGTTGGCACGAAGGACTAAAAAGCAATAGTTGTTTCAAGTTACAGCGAAACCGTAGACTGAAAGAAAAATGAATGGATGTAAGCCAAATTTTGATTTCCTGGTATCGATATCAAAAAAAGTTTTTTCGTCGTAAACTGAATTTTGAAGGCTAAATAAGTTATCTGAGTAAATGGTATCATGACTGAGACTAAGAACTACAATTATACCTACTTAGAGCCAAACCCGAAGCAAAAACTAAAATAAAAGGGCTGAAAAAAATACAGACATACAGGCAGATAAACAGACACACACATACAAACATCTTGCCATATATATATATATATATATATATATATATATATATATATATATATATATATATCGAGTTTCAGCACTATTGTAAGAACTGAAACTTTGAAACTTCTGAATATCGTTTCTTATGTCTTTGTCCATGAGTGTATCAAATTTGATTAAAATCGGTCCACTCCTTCTTTAAACGGATTTTTTCGATTATCGATTTTCGATATTAATCGGGGGTACCTCGACACAAAACCTAGCTAAGAACACTTGCGGACGCTTATAGTACAACTGTGTAAATTTTCAAGAAAATCGGTTCAGCCGTTTCGGAGTCTATAGTTAACGGACACAGATACACACACACACACTCCCAGATAAAGTTCCATTTATAAATAAGTTTAGATATTAGGAAATCGATTAATACACTTTATTTTTTAAAGTAATTTTTAAAATCAAGTTAACACCATCGAGTAAAAATTACTAGGTCAATTTAGATATACCAGACATTCTGGAAATAATGACATTTTGCTGAAATCTGTCAGACGAAAATTTCTCATTGTTAAGCGTCTTTTTCCGACTAAAATATTACTTTTACAATGTTTTGACAGTTGCATAGTCGGTACAAGCTGTTCTTTTTAAATCCAGATTTTCAATAAATACACGATTATTTCCAACGTCATCCATGTTAAGCGGATATTTCATACAGTTTATTTAATTCAAGTCTGTTTAATTCCGTTCGTATTTTCTATTGAATTGCACTAAACAACTTGTCAGAACTCTCCGGTCTAAGGATTGATTGATATGTTTGAACGAATGCTTTAATCCATTATGCAAACCTGTAATCAGTAATCTTTCAGTGTCTTTTCGTTCTTTCTTAACCAGAAACTCTCAAACGGTATATATCTCGATGCTAAATCCGATGCGATTATGATGTGCGTTGTGGTGCAGTGGATATCGGCTCGGAACCGAGTTCGAATTCCAGTTGAATTCATTGCATTCACTTACGCGCAAATACCCTTGGGAAAGGTATTAGTCCGTGTTTTTCCTTCCAGTTATGGGTTAAATAACAGGACAGATTGGGTTCTATAGCCTTAGCTGGCAACCAGTCTTCCCCAGAAAGCAATGGCAACCTACTGCGGGATAATCTTCTGCCCAGTCAGTCATGTCTCTAAAGAGACATGATCGTCCAAAGCGTGTAACACGTATTGCACTTAACTGACTGACTAAATATAATAGTTCGAAACATGGTTAAGGCTTCTATTGGGCAGAAAGTGGGGCGTCAGTTTTATATTGTTATGAAGTAATAAACTGATCCCCCAATAATTACTACTTAAAAATATAATACATCTCTACTCCCTCTACCTATGAATCAAATAACAGGACAGATTGGGTTCTATAGCCTTGGTTGGCAACCAGTCTTCCACAGAATGCAATAGCAAACTACTGCGGGATAAACCTCTGCTCAGTCAGTTATGTCTCTTTCGAGACATGATCGCCCAAGTGTGTTTCACGTATGGCACTTAACTGACTGAATATACTAGTGTATTCTTTTGATTATTTTATTTTCCTGTGTTTTTACTGATTATAATCATGGTTTAATTCTGAAAGATTTAATAATCACTCGTTTTTCTCCATGAATACTATACTAAGTTATGACCCATATAAAAAAAGTATCTCTCTCTTTCTCTCTGTCATTTTTCTGTCTGTCTGTCTATCTGTCTGTCTGTCTCTCTCTGTTTCTGTCTCTGTCTCTCTCTCTTCCTCTCCCACTCTGACATATAAAATGTAAATATTCTTCTAACATTACTTTTAAAAGACAACTGGTATAGCTCTTAGAAACATTGCCAAGACTGAATTAGATGGAATGCATAGGGACTTTTTATGTTTTCTTCCCTAGTGGGGTTAGGCTTGGAAGAGATGTTTTCGAGGAGCTGGGCCAATATGGAATATTTATCTGACGTTTTATGGACCACAGTTCATGCGAATCTTTTCAATAGAATTCAAATATAATATAATATAAGAATATTATATATAAAGTATAATTAACAAGCAATGGAAGATTTATTTTTTTGATAATCGGTTTCTGCTAAGGTATTTCAAACTGAATCTCTGGGATGAAGACTTATTATTATTTACACTAGATGGATGTCTGTCCTGATTATTCTAGCGTTTGTCTATAAATATCGTTATATAAAAATTGTAAATTCAATCCCTGGAGCGGGGAGTGTGTACGTGCACTCTGTGAAAACAGGCCGAAAAATACAATACCAAAAATGTTCTCGATATTAGCAGGGAAACAGGAAATGTTTAGCCACGTAAACTAAGTAAAAGTTACAGTTCTAAATCTTTTTAGATTATCCGGATCGACATACAACGGATGATGGTCGGGGACACAACGGCTAAACGCTGCTATAGCAAAAACAAAATTGTAGATGATAGCATATAAATATTATAAATGAATCGATGGCAGTTTTTGTATGCGGATATCATGGATCGAGCATGTGAGCAATGATGGGGTTTTGGAAAGGATGGAAACGAAAAGGAAATTAATACTGAGCATGCAATGAGTAAGGAGGGCTTGAAGAACCTTATATTAACAAGCCAAATAGAGAGGAAAAGAGACAGGGGGAGGCAGCAGATAACATATTTGGGTGACCTAATCAGGTGAATGATGGAACGAGGGTTACATGGTGTAATATGAGAAAGCCTGCTAAGAGTCACCAGAGATAGGGACCCGTGGAAAATCATGATCGTCTACGTCCTGAAAGAACAGTGCAGATAGAGGAAGAATTCTTCATACTGGTGGATATCATAGACTTTGATGATCCTGTTTGTGGGAAACATAACTGCGCTGGCAGGGTATTTTTTACCTGGGAAGGCACTTCTAACGCTAATAATCACCTGTTCACATGAGTCGGGCTTGTCGCTTAGTAATCTGATCTTAATCTGTATGCAGTTTACGAGCGCTTTCTCGAACTTGTGCGGATGATAACATGTTTCTCGGGCTTGCATAAAAGTTCCAGTTCAGGAGAAGATTAATGATATCGGGGGTGACACAATAAAAATACTGCGAGTATAACAACTTAATCAATCTGATTTCAATAGAAATGCACAGATTAAATAGTATTTAGTTAAGACAGCTGAGATGATGTTTTTATTTTGAAAAGCTTTGGGCGGCCCTTAATTTTGAAAAAGAGAGAATTGGTGAAAGAAAAATAAATATATAATATCAACGCTAGAATTGTAAAACAACAAAATAGTTTATTTACTAAAGTAAAAAATAAATGTACTGCAATTAAACATTCAAAACAACACTGATTCAGTCTAAAGAAAATTTAAGAATTAAATCAAACCAAAGAAAAAAATAAAAGCTTATTTTGTCTTCAACAGAAATTCAACAGTAGACTTGGTCACAAATATTGAAAGATAGAAATGAGGGTTACTGATGAGTCAGTGCCATAACTGTGTGATGACTGATCATTGAGTTTCAGGGTCAGTTCCTCGATTTTTTTCTCTGATAGCAAAAATGTCTGCAAGTGAACTTAACTGGTGAGACAATCCAGTCCTTTTATTTATATAACATTATTTAATTTAATCAAAATTGATGTAATATTTATAGTTAACAAGAAGGACGATCCACTTATTATTTGATTAAATTCCATGAATTCGCCTGGACGCTTACTACAGTTTTATGGCCCATATATTAATTGTCTATGTAAATATTAACATATGAAGATTTCATGTAATGTTGGATATTCACTTTTTAATAAACAATAAGCGAAAACTGCTTTAAAGCTAGTTAATGAGATCAATATATTTGAATATTTATCTAAACGAATGATTAAAATATCAATGGCTACGAGATGAACAATCTACGTTAAAAGTATACACAAGAGATATAAACCCTGCAATATATAATGTCCATAATCTTCAGATAAGATACATCTAGAACAGTTCAGACGCTCATGTCTCTGATCAAAACTGAATGTACTATATTTAAGCCCTGATACAGCCTTAAGATAGGAAGTTTTTTATAATCATATCGCCCCCAAGCAAGGCATTTTACTGCCACTGTTGTGCAGGTGGTTACATAGGAGGAAAGTTATGAGAAAAAGTGACAGGTTATAGGGGGTGTGAGAAAGTGGATAAGAGAAGGATGAGAATACTGATGAGAGTAGAGTGGATGGAGAAGTGAGCATGAGAGAGAGAGGATGCAGGTTAGTGAGATAGGAGATGACTATTGCCTTTACATTTACATTCTTGGAGATTGTAGCTGTCGAGAAAGCAAGTAAATGGAAGGGAATTCCACAGACGGGAAGTGCGAGAAAAGAAGCTGATGGAGTATAATTTGCGTTTACAATTTATTGGTTTCACAGTAAAAGAACAAAGTAATAGTAAAATTCAGTGGAAAGAAACAGTGAAAATATCACGTAGAGTCGCTGTGATTTATATGCTCTTTAACGTATTTTTACGCAGAAATAAAATTTGATGCCACCAATCAGAAACTTAAAATGCATATCCATTTCATCTAATAACATCACATAACATTTTAGAGATAGCAAGTCACATTCTGCTGAAGACGAATACATACGATATTTAATAATTAAAGCATTAGCTGAGAAAATATTACGAAATAAAAAATGCTAATTTACTTCAGGAAGATCCCAGACAAAGAGAAGAGATCTCTGCCTTCAGGCAATATTTAACGCAGGAATTGTTTATTTTTTTTTTTTTTTTTGCAGAAAAAAAAATGCAGGCACTTTTCTCCTCCTCCTGTAGTTTTGTCTAGAGCTTAAGTTGCAATATTCTAAAACAGAAAGAAAGAATTATCAGACATTCAATGAACGTAGTCATGGCACGAAGCCTGAATCTAATATAAAAACAAAAATAATGACAAATTCCTAAATCGAAAACACTTTCAATACATAGTTGTTTAAAAAATGTTTTACGAACTTACTATAAGATGTACAGAAGTTAAACACAGGATAAGTTCTTTGGGATTATTTTTTTTATTTTCAAGACAATCTTGTGTAGGCAATGTATGGCATCCATCTTGTTCAGAAAATTCAGAATGTTGTTACTGAATGAGAAGGTTAAGCCAGGATGACCAGTATTTGTCAAAAATACTTTGTGAGTATGCTTTTCTGATTGTATTGTATTGTTTTTCTCTAAGGTTTTGTCAAAAGACCGAAACAGCATAAAAATAAACAGGCGCAGCATAAATTTTGACAATTTGATACGCTTCCTACATCCAACTCCCATCGACAAGTCTACACATGGCGAGAAACTAAGCCAAACAGTGGACAGTCTTCCCCTTTAAAGTTCTATAATCGATGCTACTAAATAATATTGTAGAAGACTGCAGTAGAATATCATTTGAATATTTTTTGTAAAAATCCGGTCTTCTTTTTTGGTTCGTTGATTTTGTTTGATATTGTTGGTAATTTCAATGACATTGTTAGTTTGTTGATTTTGTACATAAAACGAATAGGAAAAAGAAATTGTCTTTTTTTGACAGAATCCATGAAGTCGTGTTAGAGACTTTATTAGGGTATTTTAGTTTGCGATTTGAATTTATGAACAAAAAATTGCGGATAAAAAAGTTCAAATATATTTACATTAAAGAACTCTAAAATATTCTTACAGACAAACACTTGGTTAGATGCTAAGAAAATGTTTTCATTGTGTCTTGATAGACGATATTCTTCCAAGAATCTTTCTTGCATATCTATAAGTCATTTTCGTCCATACTTAGACTATTTCTGCTACGAACGACTGAGTACTCATGCTATTCATACTGAGTTTCTTTTGATAAATCTAAAGAAAAATGAGTAATATTATCGGTCCTGATCTGACAGCTCTGCTTCAGTTACTTTCAACTTCGGCAAGTGTTGTAGATTCCGGTTGAGAAAACACACAAATTAATAAAGAACAAAAACATATTGAGAAAGAAAATGCACGTTATATTGAACAAAATATACAAACTGAAATACAGGTTAGTCAATTCAGGAATACTTTTATATTAATATAAATCAATATATACAGTCTTGCAGTGAAATAGTATGTCCGTTAATGATTCTATATCCAAACAGCTCCATTTTACTCGGCACTAACTTACTGACCAAATAAGCAACTATATTTAGTTGTTCCTCCCAGTAAGGGCAACATGTGACACATGGTCAGTTATGACTGGGATTTCCGGGCTATATGGCCCGGCCAAAAAATGTCTGTCTACTTTTTCCTCAGTCGTGATTCTACCCTTCGGCGGAACCACGACTGGGTTATTGCTCTCTGACCAAATAAGCAACTATATTTAGTTGTCCTTCCCAGTAAGGGCAACATATGACACATGGTCAGATATGGCTGGGATTTCCGGGCTATATGGCCGGGGCAAAAAATGTCTGTCTATTTTTCCCCAGTCGTGATTCTACCCTTCGGCGGAACCACGACTGGGTTATTGCTCTCTGACCAAATAAGCAACTATATTTAGTTGTCCCTCCCAGTAAGGGCAACATATGACACATGGCCAGTTATGACTGGGATTTCCAGGTTATATGGCCCGGCCAAAAAATGTCTGTCTATTTTTCCCCAGTCGTGATTCTACCCTTCGGCGGAACCACGACTGGGTTATTGTTCTCTGACCAAATAAGCAACTGTATTTACTAGCCTTCCCACGCAAGGCCGGATGTGACACATGGTCATTTTAATGTGGGTATTCCCGGCCATATAGCCGGGCCAAAAATATGTCTGTCTATTTTTGCCCAGTCGTGGTTCTACACTTCGGCGGAACCACGACTGGGTTATTGCTCTCTGACCAAATAAGCAACTATATTTAGTTGTCCCTCCCAGTAAGGGCAACATATGACACATGGCCAGTTATGACTGGGATTTCCAGGCTATATGGCCCGGCCAAAAAATGTCTGTCTATTTTTCCCCAGTCGTGATTCTACCCTTCGGCGGAACCACGACTGGGTTATTGTTCTCTGACCAAATAAGCAACTGTATTTACTAGCCTTCCCACGCAAGGCCGGATGTGACACATGGTCATTTTAATGTGGATATTCCCGGCCATATAGCCGGGCCAAAAATATGTCTGTCTATTTTTGCCCAGTCGTGGTTCTACCCTTCGGCGGAACCACGACTGGGTTATTGTTCTCTGACCAAATAAGCAACTGTATTTACTAGCCTTCCCACGCAAGGCCGGATGTGACACATGGTCATTTTAATGTGGGTATTCCCGGCCATATAGCCGGGCCAAAAATATGTCTGTCTATTTTTGCCCAGTCGTGGTTCTACCCTTCGGCGGAACCACGACTGGGTTATTGTTCTCTGACCAAATAAGCAACTGTATTTACTAGCCTTCCCACGCAAGGCCGGATGTGACACATGGTCATTTTAATGTGGGTATTCCCGGCCATATAGCCGGGCCAAAAATATGTCTGTCTATTTTTGCCCAGTCGTGGTTCTACCCTTCGGCGGAACCACGACTGGGTTATTGTTCTCTGACCAAATAAGCAACTGCTGTTCTCTGTATAGGCAGGATTATATGTACACATCAGGCGAGACCATTCTTGAATACACAAAGGGGTGATCCCCAACAGTAAGGTTTTTTTCCCTGTGCCTTTTCTCTAAATTATTTAATTGGAATGTTTTCTTTTGTTCGCATACAAGAAAAATATAATAAAAATTTAACAAATGTACATTTTCAGTCATGTTTTACGAAACATGAATTAAAGAAGAACTGCTGCCGAAATACACAACTATATATTAAATGCATATTTGTGGATGCACTTACGTAAATAAATATGGACGATAGTATATGCATGTATTAATACTTTCTTTTATGATAATTTGTCAGAGAGAAATGCTTTTTCCTGGTTTCATATTTGCAATTATAATTATTCTGGGATCCTTTTAAAATATGAATATTTATTTTAATGACCAATGTTCACGCAAAAATTCTTATTTAAATTCTATAGCAACATCTGCTTTTTGAATATATCCAATCGCTAGGTTTTAAGTGCAGAATAAATCATTACTCTCCTTACCGAATCCCAATTCGCTTGAATTGCAATCGAGGAACAACTAAACAAACACAATCAAGCTTTGATTTTTTTTGGTCAAAATTTGAAGATGCCAGTTGCTGCCAGTTTTCTTGATTGTTGATAATACGCCAAGGATCGCGTAGCTGATAACATTGGTTTGTAATATTTATGTATCTTTTTTTTTCTTTTGTCGTTTTTCTTCTTTCTTTTAAATGAAGGGAAAGTTTGCAGTGGAAATGTAGTATCTTCGTTTGCTTGGTTGCAACGTGAAACTCGTTTGCGTAACCCTTTACATGATCTTGCTCTGATGCCAAATATTTATTCATTTATTTTCATTCTTTCTAAAAAGAAGAACACTAGAATGGTAAATGTCAGTTCTCTCAGAAAACAGGATTAGATCAAAAGTTTGGGTTTATTACTGATTCTTAAACACATAACATTCTAAAAGCATCTATTCTGATTGTGACAAGTATCCGTTTAATTACACATGATTTTCGGGGATTTTAACTCTGTGCCTATAATATTCTATAGCATACTCGACGTTGACCGAACAATATTGTAGAAGACTGCAACAGAAATATCATTCTTTCCTATCGATATGCTGTTCTAAGTGTATTTGTTTCGTTGTTTTTGTTAGATACTGTCGGCAAATTTACTATAAGTAAGTATTGTTGGTTTGTTGATTTAGTTTAATGGCATAACTAACTATATGGGTCATTTTTATAATCATTTTAACCAAAACAAGGCAGTTGTACTGTCTCTGGTGTGCCCGGGATTAAAGTTAATGGAGTGTAGTGACACTGGCAAATTAATATGCCTAATTTGCATAATTGCAAGAGAGAGCCTGTATAACTCGTCACTGAGTATAAGTATGGCCAAGCTTAGCAATTGATGAGTGCTAAACCTCACTTCGTCTGTAGTGTGTTAGAGAGTTGTACACAGATTTGCACTCGGAATTTCTGTTACCTGTGATTACCTTATTTTGTTAAACATTGTTGTATTTGTCTTTGTTGCTAGTCTGTTTTATTTCTGGAGTTTTGTATTGAATTTTTTTCTGTTGTGAAAGTGGGGGCTAGCCCAATGATAGCTTTGTCTCCCCAGTTTTCTACTTCTTCGGCGGTTGTGCCGACGGTGACACCTTTACAGTCGGCATGGAACAACGCTCCTGTAAAAAAAAGATTCGAACTATTATAAAAAATTACAGGAGAAATTTAAAGATTACATTTCGGGGAATGAACTAATCGCCATACCTGACGTTGTAGATGTTATTGGGACAAGGACGATCTCCATGCTGATCTCGGATCCAGAAACACGAAAGTTTATTGGGGTCAGCAGGGAGAGCATGGAAGAGGCCATTAAGAGTCTCAAAATCAACCCAAAGGTGTTGGCGCGTAGATCCCGGGCCATGTGGGACGTGTAAATGAACACGAAAGAAGAGACCAAGAAGTTGCCCGGAACCACCCTAATGACAAGAGAATTCAGGCTCCAGATGGAGTATATGGGTACCGGGAGGGTTTTGCTGGAGATTTCTAACTACCACATTAGTGCTTTCTTTGCTCAATTTGGAGCGATAGATGATGTAGCACGTGTTAACAGCAAGGCGGGCGTACCCACGGAAGACGTGGCACTGCATATAGTGCTGGACAGGCCGAGCTTTCTACAGATTCCAGACACACTGCTGTGTAGGGACCGGAAGATTTTTGTGGCGGTGGAAGGACTTAGGTCGTATTGTTGGCTGTGTGGAACAGCGGGCCATTTGGCAAAGATGTGCCCCTTAACAAATGTAGACGAAGAACAGACAGAAGCAACACCGATGACACTGGTGGACAAAACAAATGTACCACCTGGAAAAAAGGCCGACAAAACATCAGCACCCAAAGAATGAAAGTGGCTTCCTTCCTTCTCAACCGGCGAAATTTCCGTCATCCACCACAAAAAGCCTCACAAAGAGGCAAAATAACAAAAACATCAACAGCAGCGGCAACAACAACTGCAACGAGAACAGCAACCACATCATTAACAACAAGATATGGAGATTACGAAATGCCTCCACCGCGATCTTCATCCCTGAAAAGAGGACGGGAGGAGGAAGAAGAATGTGTCGCCAAAAAAGGGAAGAAAGAGTTTGTAGAGCGTGGCAGGGCGGACTGGTCATGGTGACAGATAAGACCCAATCTGCCTCTACATCACCTGTCAAATCTGCTTGTGTTAAGAGAAGTCATTATACCTCCCCATTCAGACATGTTTTGTCTCCACACACACCCTTCTCGAGACCAGAAACAACCCCCTTCCAACTTGAAACAACTTTCCCCTCTACTAAAACTTCTCAACCCTCTCCCAATGTAGATAAACCCACCCCGAAACCTGAGAAAAAAAAAATAAAAAAATATATTTAGACACACAGAAGTGAGTAATTGATAGATTAGTAAATTTATATATAGGAGGCACCATTGAATTAAAAATCATTGCTTAGCATGTTCCATAGTTCATCTTTGTAATGCCTCTACAATTGAAAATCCTGATAATAAAAAGTTTTTATCAGATCTACTGAAAACCCGTTCGAAGTTCGATGGTACCAACACACACTATCTTTCAATAATAGTTGTTATAAATTAAGTAATTCGTTATCCAGTTATTTTTCCTGCTTAAAAGAAAAAAAAATCATCTAGTGTTAAATGGGTATATTTATCTAACTTGGATGTTCTCATTATTTAGTAAGCATTTAATTCGAAATATATTATCATATTAACATTTACCAAGTATTTAATCTACCATTGATGGTCAATTTATATAGTTATGAGATATTTAATCTAACATTATCATGTTAAAATTCGATAGATTTTTATCTAGCATATACAATCTGATTAATATCTAACACATTTTAATTACACCACAGATTGTCAAATAATTATTAAATAATTATGATTGTAAGAACTGCAACCTTGAAACTTCTGAATGTCGTTTCTTACGTCTTTGTCTATGAGTGTATCAAATTTGATTAAAATCGGACCATTTCTTCTATAACCCGATTTTTTCGATTATCGATTTTCGATATTTATCGGAGGTACGTCGGCAGAAAACCTAGCTAAGAACACTCGCAGACGCTTATAGTACAACTGTGTAAATTTTCAAGAAAATCGGTTCAGCCATTTCGGGGTCTATAGGTAACGGACACTTATTTAAGGCCTTTGGCATATAAAAAAAATCGCTATTACAACTCTCCAATATTGCAGCCTTTACAGACGTGTTCCAAACCTGGTTTTAAATCTTAACTGATCAATTGACACATCGATAAAAAAAATTAAATTTTGAGTATGTACATATATGGGTGTATATTCATCTGTACGTATGTCGGTATAGCAATATATGTTTGTATGTGTATATACTCGTCTATTTGTCCATATGAATAAGTCTATAGATTAGTATATGTGTGATTCCATTTCCTTTCCTTGTTTAATATCTGAATAACTTTATATTAATCTAAATGTAATGTTGTGCTAAACATAGTATATAAATTTGCAATAATATATAGTAAAGTGAAGCTAATAGTCGATTAATAATGATGATCGCTTTTAAATTCAAATATTAATATTAATGCCCCAGTAATACGTTTTTCGAGTCTGTTCTCATGTCCTTTAAATTAGAAATAACTTTATTTTGATTAGTCCACAGTGTCTATGTAACAATACCTTCCTGATTAAAAGAGGCTTGGCAAGTTTTGAACTTTTTTAAACTCTTCAAATTGAAATAAACATCAGCATTTAATAAGACACATGTAATGTCGAAACAAGATAGCTACTTTTGTAGTTATATTATAACATATTTACATTATAAATTCTAAATTATTATTAGTCGCTCTATTTTGATCTCTTTTTTAAGAATAGTTGTTTCTTTGGATACGAAATTTTATTCCAACCATACCATATATATATATATATATATATATATATATATATATATATTTCTTCGGGACAAGACGTTGTAGTGAAACATGAATTATATTTCAGATGATGTCTCGTATGGTGATAGAAGAGGTATAATAGACTTTACTTGCTGATTTACAAAAGACAGAATGTTGTGGTGAGACAAGAGAAAACATTATGCTAAGGAGAAAGGAACATTTCAAAACATATATGGTAATTTGGTGAAAGGAACGCTAAAATAAACGTGATGTTTAGTTAGAAAATTTTAAAGTTTTTTTTTCAAACCCTCCAGATTGGTGCAATATTTTTTTTATTCAATACCAAAATAATATATGTGTTAAGAGAGTGTTCCTTCTCAGGCATTGATTTTGATGATATTTGACAGATAGATCAGTCAAATCGTTTTAAGGGCAACTGCAAAGATTCAATGAAACTTGACAGTCTGGGAAATACTGAAAATATAATTATATAGTACTGTGTTTTTTCTGTGAACTCTGGTTGAGTGGGTAAGCACCCTGATCATAACAATAGTTTCTCAAAGAATGATCTTGAACACAAAGCAAAGATTCATTATTAAAATCCAATTAAGTAAGACTGAAGATTGATATTTCAGTCTATTAAAATATTCAATCATCTTATTAATAACGACTTTTTTTCTTTTTTACCAACGAATTCTTGGAAAATGGAAAAAATCTGACATCATATTATCGAGTCCCTGCAGAAAACGGTTTAGCCCCCAAGATCATTCATGTTGACATGGTTACTTTATGAAGGTATGGCACTCCAGCGTTATTAACAGTGCAAAATTTGGCAGCTGAATTTAGTAGAGAAGAAAAGAATCTTGAAGAAAGGCAAAGCTCTGGGTGTCCTGTTACTGCCAAAACCGATGAAAACTTTTTGTTTACCCATGAAGAATATAAGTATATTTGTTTACCCAGGCGAATATAAATGAAATAGCCAATGCTATTTGCATATCACGAGAAAAAATAGCAAATAGTGGGTACAGTTAACAAGGCATGACGAAAATTTCAGATCTGTGCGCATCAAGCTGATTCAAAAGCCTACCACAGGACAACTTAATATTTTATGAGGTAGATCTAGTCTGTTTCCTGAAATATTACCGAACCAAGAATAAGAGTTGAATTCGTTACTGTAAGCCAGAGATAATCCATGCAGGGAAATCCGCTCTGAAGAAAGCCAAAGTCGTTTCATCTTCGCGAAACATGATGGCCTAAATTAGTGGGCATGTAAAAGATATGTTTAGTGACTATCTTTACTAGAGCCATACGGCAAACGAGGTTATGATGCAAACTTTCTGAGGCAGTTACGAATGGATATCAAGGCGAATTCAGTCAGTTAGTTAAGTGCCATACGTGATACACGCTTTGGGTGTTCATCTCTCGAAAGAGACATGATTGACTGGGCAGAAGATTATCCCGCAGTAGGTAGCCATTGCTTTCTGCGGTAGACTGGTTGCCAACTAAGACTATGGAACTCAATTTGTCCTATTATTTGACTCATGGCTAGGGGGAAAAGAGATGTAATATATTATCAATAGTAATTAGAGGGGGATTAGCTTAATACGTTATAACAAAAAACCGATCCCCTAATTTATGACCAGTAGAAGCCTTAATCAGGCTACCGAATCAAATCTGACATCTTATTTAACCCATAACTGGAGTGAAGATACTTATTAATACCTTTCTCAAGGTTATTTGTGCGGAAGTGAATGCACAAATACATTTGGGACAAAAGTGATCTTGTTTCATGAGAACAATTCTCCAGCACACACATTGTTGATTTCAATGGCTAGTTCGCCTTTCTAAAGTTTGCCCTAGTTGATCACTCATGGTATTCACCTGGTTTGACTAACATCTGTTCTCCAGCATGCCAAAAAATAATCTTGGCTTTGAAACAGTATCGCAGTGATGCTTATGTCATATTTACTGTTGATGAGTTTTCTGTAACAACAGGATGAAAAATTTTCTTTCAACACTCAGATATCAGTTTACCTGGAACGAAAAAATGCGTTTATTAAAAAGAACGAGTTTAAATTAAATAATGCAATATTCTACTGATACAGCATATGAACATTATCTCATCTTCCTACATCGGTGTTCGGATCAATTTTTGCAATTTAGTATTAACAAAAGAAACTGAACTTAGAATAAATTCAGTCAGTCAGTTAAATGCCATACGTGATAAACGCTTTGGGCGATCATGTCCCAAAAGAGACATGACTGACTGGGCAGAAAATTATCTCGCAGTAGGTTGCCATTGCTTTCTGCGGTAGATTGATTGCCAACCAAGGCTATAGAACCCAATCTGTCCGGCTATTTGACCCATAACGGGAGGGAAGAGACGGATTATTACTTTTTCCAAGGGTGTTTGTGTGTGACTGAAGAACTCGACTTCTGTTCTTAATTAACCTCATCACATGGAGGCTTTCATATAAAATTTCAATCAGTAATGTAAGAAGTACTTACAGACTCTGCCAACCTTGGCAGGTTTTGCGTTCTCTGTCATACCTGGGTCCCCACTACATAAAACTGTATCAACTAAAAGATAAAATTTATTTTTGGTATTCGTTTAGTAAATCTGACAGCTTGGATTCTTAGATGCAGTAGGAGGACTCATGTAACAGAAATGCGTATCGCCCGTTAGATTCAGCGTTCCTCCGCAGGTGGTCTTAGCCGGTTGCAAACCTAGGTGTAGGAGATATGTAGATGCAGAATTCTTTGTATTCTCTACTGAATTCGTGCCGTCTTGTACTTATATTCAATAACCATATAAAGGAACCCCTTCACTGTCAGAATGCTCCGCCAAAGAAGCACTCCATTCAATCGCTGACCATTCTAGCCCTGAAATTCACATTCTGTAACACAGAAATTGATGCATATACTTTTGAAGGTGCAAAGTTATTCGAAAATATTAGCTGGAAAATATCACTATCCTCAGTGCTTGTATGTTTTATGGGATTTGTTTAGTGATACTTTTGGGTGACTGTTTCCACTAAGGCATTGGCGCCTTTTGCGACAAGCAGTAATTCTTCTTTGCATATTCAACTTACAAGTGTATTTTGCTGATATATTAACTTGAACGCTTTCGCTGTACGTTGATGAACTCGGACATATGAAAAAAGAAAGTTAATTTAATAATATCGTTATCTGGAATCTATCTACTGAACCTCTGTTCGTTTATAGCTTTACGTTCGTTCAGAATGGCTATTCCTGTGGTCAGTTCTCAAGTGTTATATTGTGTTATAGGAGGAAATATTAGAATTATTAGTAAAGATTGATGACCTAAAAGAAAAAAAAAGAAAAAAACGTGAAAATCCATCTGTGTGTGTGAGTGTGTGTGTGCGTGTGTGAATGAAAAAGAGGGACAATAGAGAATGAGGAGAGTGAGGAAAGGGTACTAGACGAAGTGGAACATTCTCTTTGCTGAGCAAAGACACAACAAAATGAACCATACGCGCACGCATGTCTCTGCCTAGTTGAGCATGTGCGTCATAATGCTGTTTAAGGAGAAGACCATTTTGGATGGGTCAAGTTTATAATATATTTACCAGCCGAAAGAAAAAACATTCAGAAATGAGTTTATTGGAAAAAAAAGAAAAAAATTGGAAGAAGAAAAAATGTTCTTGTTTCAAATCGATTGATTTATTAACTCTTTATGAAACAAATAAGTGTCTTCTTATGGCTAAAAAATTAAACTAGAAGCAAATTACCTCAAATAAATTTGGTGTGTTTTAAAGTATATGCAAGCATATTATTCGTTTTTACTAATGTGAAATGAGAAAACGTGTATAAATTTAACATAGTTAAGTAATGTTGTAGCTTCATCGGAATTTAATTGATGCTGAACCGTATGGTTCTTACAATAAATTTTTTAGGGTGCTTCTATTATACTTGGATGTGCGTTGTGGTGCAATAGATCAGTTAGTCAATTAAGTGCGATACGTGATACAAGCTTTGGGCGATCATGTCTCAAAAGTGAAAAGACTGACTGGGCAGAATATTATCTCACAGTAGATTGCCAAAGCTTCCTGCGGTAGACTGGTTGCCAGCCAAGGCTATAGAACCCAATCTGTCCTGCTATTTAACTCTTAGCTGGAGAGAGAAGAGATAGATTATATCACATTATTATATTAAGTATAATTAGTGGGTTAACAGCTAATTACTTCATAAAAAATTAAAAAAATGATCCCCCACTTTATACCCAGTAGAAGTTTTAATTGTTTCCAACTATTATATTCAGTCAGCCAGTTAAGTGCTATTCGTGATACACACTTTGATTGATCATGCCTCGAAAGAGACATGACTGGCTGGGCAGAAGATTATACGGCAGTAGGTTGCCATTGCTTTCTGGGGTAGACTGGTTGCCACCCAAAGCTATAGAACCCAATCTGTCGCATTATTTAACCTATAACTGGAGGATTAATACCTTTACCAAAGGTATTTGTGTGTAAGTGAATGCGAGGAATTCAAGTGGAATTCGAACTCGCTCCCACACTTGTCGTTCCGAGTCGATATCCACTGCACCACCACGCACATCCTGAAATGAAAACTAAGAGAGCCGAGTTCGAATTCCAGTTGAATTCGTTGCCTTCACTTACGCACAAATACCCTTTGAAAAAGTATTAATCCATCTATTCTCCCTCCAGCTATGTGTTTAATACAGAAAAGTCTGGTTTCTAAAGTCTTGATTGGAAAACTGTCTACTGCAAAAAGAAATTGTCACTTGCTGCGGAAAGATATTCTACATTGTCAGACATTGATCCAAAAAATATGATTAATTGGCCAAGTGTATCATGTATAACGATTAACTGAGAAAATCGTGATAATTGTTAAATTAATGTATGTCATAGTACGATCTGAAAAAAAGATAATTTTGCCCCTGGTAAATTTCTCATTATGGACACTTAATGTACCATAACATGTATAATAAAAACAACAATAAATATACACTTTAAACAAAACGTTCACGGCCTCTCAAACTTTTAATTCTCTAATATTTTCTCTCGCTGAAACAACCCTATTTCTGTTTATATATATATATATATATATATATTGTTTTCATCCGCAGACAGATCTGTTTCGCTGTATCACAGCTCATCAGTACTGTTAGACCCCGATTGCTACACAACCCAGACTCGAAACCCGACCGATTTGGCGTCAGTCGACGACTCTACCCCTGGGGCACGGGGCGTTCGGTGGAAGGAAAAGAGTTCTTTTTGTTTATACTAGATTAATAATTTCTAGTATTGTTTTTACTTATTTTAATTAGTACACTCTTGGTACGGTTTCTGAGTCTGTATTTTGGTTTTGTTTTGAAATTATTTTTGTGCTCTTTTAGTGTGAAAAATGCTTGTACCTTAGGGATACAATTAATTCGGTCACCTATGTCTAGTTCTTTTGCTTGAGTTGCTATCCTTTAAGTTTTAATACTTTAACTTCTAAGAACTAATGCCAATTTATCTCAACAACCTAGTTTCTTGCCTTGGTCGCTTAGAGCTACTGACGGTTTTCGCTAGAGGATGCAAGGTCGAATCCTGTCGGAGGGCGCTTATTTTTCTAACAATTTTTAAAAACATTCAGGCTGGTAGATGTAAATAAATAAATATATACTGTTTGATAAATGAATTAAAACAGAGAATCTATTCAAATATGACTATTCATTAACATAGCAATAAAATGCTGTTTAGTGCCAAAGTAAAAGACATGTTTATAGTTTGTTGATAGGAATTTAATGGACTCAGTTTTTTTGCCATTAAATTAATGCCCTCACAAAACATCGAAGTCACCATAACTGAAAAAACACCACTCAGCTAAGTGACACGTTTCTCCACATTAACTAGTTTGCGGCTTATTTTTTTTTTTTTTTTTTAATCATATCACCCCGAGCAAGGCGGTAATGCCACTGATGTGCAGGGGACTACATAAGAGTGAAAAGATTGGAAAAGAGAAAACCGGAAACCACATCCTAAACAGGGAACAAGGGATGAACCTCTTCACCTGTTCAATAGATGAGGGTGGAGTGTGAACCGGGCGATAGTTTAGTCTATGTTGACAGATCAGTACTACGAGAGTCACGTACTTGTACGCTATAAAAAGCAACCTAAATTCAAAATATCTTTTAATACTAAGAATGAATTTATTTAAAAAAAACTACTATTGGCTTCAATTATAGCTGTTTTTTGCTAGGGGACACAAGTCCGAATCCAGTTAGATTTCAATTATAGGCTGTCGGCAACTTTTGAATCTCCTGCATTTCACTGAATTTCTTCTGGACGGTTTCCTAGTTTAAGTTAGTGAATGCTGCCGTCATCCGTGCTTTTCGTTTACTGCAAATGACGTCTCCAGTTGAGTACTGATTGGGCTGACATTGCTTATTTTCTGTGACCGAAGGAGAACCGGTGTTTCAGTGTCATTTAATATTGTGGACGTAAAATCAAGCGAGTATATCAATGTAACTATGTGATATAAACAACACCCTGAAATCCGAATACTCATAAGAAAAGGCAAACATGTTTTTCAAAAAACTACTGAAATTATCAAATGATAGGAAAGTTTGGTTAGAAATAATTGAAATAAGCCCAGAACATGTATAAGAAAAGGTAACACTTCCTTTCAGAAACCAATCAAAGTATCAAGAGACTGAACTGCTACGTTTGTCGATTTTGTTTAGCGGCATATATATCGCTAATGGTTACATATTGCCGACATCTAAATATGTTGAACAAAATTACATGCCTTTAACTAAAAATAGAACATATTGTTGGTTATTTTGCTATAAGATATTTTGTTGCTAATCCTGCTTCAATTGTTTATCTACAGATGAGTTCGTAAAAGGTGATACCAGCCCCTGTCAGATTAGACTTGAAAACAGGAGCAATTAAAATGTGGTTCCACGCTTCTCAAAATCTCGAATTTCCCGACCAGACGCCTTGCTACCAGATGTAGTTTATCGTCAGACCCAGGAGTAAAAAAAATGAAAGATTATCCAAATTTACTAATAACGTAATTAAAAAGAAGTTGGGGATAGAGCTATATTCGCAGTGAACTGAGGTAACACGGTACATAGAAAAACATATGATTAAAATTTTGTTTTTTTCTTTCTTCAGAGCTTAAAATGATCATAGTATTGTTACTTAACATTTCCAGTATTTATCAGTGGAAATGATTTATTTTAATTATTTTGGTCATATGTGCGCTTTAACAAAATTGACATTAAAGGTTGTGTTAATAAAATAAGCATTCGCACGTAATCACGATCACAATAAAAAGAATTTTCAGCGGTCATGATTTATTAAAAAAAAATTTCTAATTAGAGTTGCATCTGTTTTACGAAACTACTTTTCAATCTCCAATATAAGATAGATAAGTATGACTCGTTTCTTGTCTTACAAAATGTATCAAACTCTGTATACATCGAAATGTTATCTAAAATCTAGCCTAGTAATTTCTGTGGTTTTATTGTTTAAACAATGAATGACAATCGGCTTTGAAAAGAATAAGTCTTATTGATTTCATATAATGAGCCTGGTGGAATATTGCTGCAAACGCATTCAGATAAGAACCAAAAAACACGCTTCCAGCCTTGGCCAAAAGCAATGTATTTTTTTTTTTTGCTTTTAGTTATTTTTTAATATGTTCTTTTATTTCTAACTCACCCAGCACAACAGCTTTGAGCAATATATAGTCACGTGACGCCAGCTTTGAGCAAAATATAGTCACATGTTATGGAAATAATCTTAATTATTAGCAATGAAAGATTTCGTTGTCAGTCATGACTTGTCATTTGTTTCTGTTGGCCATTATTTTTCAATCAGTGGCAGTAATAGCAGAAGCAGCCGTAGCTGATTTCATTTTATGTATGACTTTCTGTGATGTTTCTCTTCCAATACAGCTTTCAGGCAGAAGAGAGTTGGGCAAAATCTATTGAAATTTTGAATGTATCCAAGAATAATATTCAATCTGTTTTTAATGTTATCAAAAAGCAAAAACTTAAAGAAATACCGAGATATTATAAACAAAATATGTAAAATTATCTAATTAATTAATCAATCATATCTTTAAGAAGCATGAAAAGTAACTGCGAAAATTTTAAATCAAGCCTTATTAAAGTGGTCGTTTATACTAAAGCCGAGTGAAAAGTACATAACCTGACCTATGAAGTGTAAGAAAAAGAGTTTGATTTTTCAACATATAACTGCGTACTAGCTCCCATATAATGTATTTTTTATATATCGGGGAAGAGGCAATAATTATATGAGGCCAAAGAATGTGAATATGGAGGGTAATTAACCAGTTCAAAATCCCAGTCACAGAGTGCAGCCATTGAGAGCGATGACGTGGGTGCACGAATATTGACTCATTTTGTTAGTTTTCTTGGGAGTTCAGTTTTGTAACTACCTCGGCAAATTTGCATTGTTTGTATGGTCTTTTGGGGATAGTCATTAAACACATTACCTTTTGTATTCTTATAAACTAAGGTCATCCCATTCCTGGAAGATGATATCACCTTGAACTTCTTTTGGAGCAGGTGGCAAGGGGTGTTTGTCTCTCGTTCAAAGTAAAGACCGCAAAACTCAAACTGGATTTGGAAATGTTCAAGGAAATTAGATCTACCCTGAACAATTTTAGAATATCTCCTATTGTTATAAACTTCCTGTGCTTTCAATTAATTATTATAAAACGTAGAAACTACATAGCAAAGTTTTTCTTAATGCCTAATTATAGAATGTGCCGCTAACGCACACATCTTTACATATATATTCATATTTCAACATATATTTGTTTAATATATTTTGCTCAGACAATTTCACTCGTACGCATTTTAACGTGCTTGCTTTCATCTACGAGATGTTCCATTTTGGTGTGGTTATTTAAGGAGGCACACACCTGTTATCCGGCAGTTGGACCCGCTATAAGCCGATGATAGCGGTCGTGTATGTACAACAGTTTTTCCAAACTCGATGCAAACCTCTATTATTTCAGTATGACAGTGGGACGTTTCTATAATTCTTGCTCTCACACACCCCAAGTAATTGCAGGTTGCAATTAGGTGCGATTTTATTTCTCACATACATGCATGTGCACACAGACCTTACAAACACCAGTGGGAACTCAACTCATCTCAAATTGCATGTATCTCTTCTTTTCAGAATGTGTCTTCCAATCAACCTTATTCAAATGAACATTTCACTTTTCTCTTAACGGAATAAGAGAGAGAACTTTTTCTTCATTTGTTTTTTGCATGCATATTCAACCATATTTGTAACCTTTGTTAATACATGTTTATTCCGGTTACTTTGGACTTCATTGTTCTTTCTGAAATTTCTATGTCACGTCTCATCAATCGTACGTCGTGTCGAATCATAAATATAGTAATGGACGTCTATCTTCTACAAGATATTCTCAAGTTTCTTACTAGATAAGCTAATGAGACCTTATACGGGATTTCAATATCGCTTAATCCAAAGTATTCTGAAATTGTGACCAAATTGTTGCTTAGCTAAACTGGCCGTTCCTGATTCAAAGTAGAATGTTGTTGTGAGGAACCGTACAAAATAAGGAACAACAAAACATATATGGATATAGAAAAGTAGGTATATTGAACGTAATATAGAAAATTGAACGCGGATTAGTAAATCCAGTAATACTATTAGTATTACTCTCCACTCTATGACAGCTCTCTATGACAGAAGTATATATATACTTAGTCAAGTCCATTATCATATACAAAAAGGAGAGTTCCCATAACAATTATGCAGCTGAATCGGTTTTTATAAACTTTACTTACGTGTATTTTTTTAAATTGTGGGTATATGGAGAAATATGAAGATATGGCTTCTGATCAAGATATTTCATAGTAAGAGTACTAGAAATACATTCTTTATATGAAAAGAAATACCAAAAATACACTTAATTGTAAGAATACTAGTACTACATTTTTTACATAAAAAGAAACACCAAAAATACATTTTATAGTAAGAAAACTAGACGCCATTCTTTATATAAATAGAAAGTATAAAAATACATTTTTAGTAACACTACTAGTACTACACGTTTTATATGAAAAGAAATACCAAAAATACATTTTATAGTAAGAATACAAGTACTACATTCTTTATATAAAAAATACCCATATTACATTTTATAGTAACAATGGTAGTACCATATTTATTTTATAAAACGAAATACCAAAAATACATTTTATAGTAAAAATACTTGTACTACATTCTTTATATAAAAATACCCATATTAATTTTATAGTAACAATAGTAGTACCATATTTATTTTATAAAACGAAATACCAAAAATACATTTTATAGTAAAAATACTTGTACTACATTCTTTATATAAAAATACCCATATTAATTTTATAGTAACAATAGTAGTACCATATTTATTTTATAAAACGAAATACCAAAAATACATTTTATAGTAAAAATACTAGTTCTACATTCTTTATATTAAAGAAATACCAAAAATACATTTTATAGCAGAATTAACATCAATAAAATTTATAGTGGATATGTTTTGTGATGCAATGGATATCGGCTCGGAACGAGAAATCGGAGAGCCGTGTTCGAATTCCAGTTGACTATGTTGCATTTACTTACGCGTAAATGTCTTTAGGAAAGGCGTTTACCAGTCTCTTCCTTGTAGCTATGGATTACATAACAGAACATATTGGGTTCCATAGCGTTGGTTGGTAATCTGTCTACCGCAGAATATAATGGCAACCTACTGCGCAAAAATGTTCTGCTCAGTCAGTGATATCACTTTCGATGTATCATTGCCTAAGCGTGTATCACGTATGGTAGATAACTAACTAAAATGTCATAGAAAAATGACCAACAATGCATTTTATCAGTAGATGAAGCTATGAAAATATATTGAAATAAAATATATTAAATATCCAGTCCAGTTTAATATGTCGTGAAAAAAATCATATTCTAGAATTCTTTTGCTCGAATGTATCTTATTTCTATGTTTCAGTTAAATGAAGCTTTGCTAGCGATATTCGGTCATTACACATTTGAGGTTTTAAATTATCGGCTTCGTATGTCTTCTTGTATCTCGATTTTTATTAAATGCTTCCTATGTCATTTTACTTCAATTTCGTTTCATATGATTTGTAAGTTCAGAATGATATCAGAAATAACAATACATATACAGAACAAAGAGTTGAAATTACACATTAAATTTGCATGCAAACATACAATATTCAATGTGTAACTCCACAAACACAAATTTTGCAATTTGCTTAATTCTGATTGGTCGAATAATCACTGTTGATTTTCTATAAGACAATTTTCAAAATATTCTGGAACATCAATCACGGTTCAGTACGCAATAGCTGAATGGTTCATTTCTGACTAATCACAGATTTTTGTACAAGGAAAGTAAGTTAGATTTTTCCGCCAAGTCGTCAGGAGCCTACCTAGTAGATATAAAAATGACTGGAATTTTCATTCCAACAGTTGGATCTTAGCTGCCAAACCACTCTACGTCAATGCGTCACTAAATCCTTCTCACATCATGAAACGCACACACCTAAAAACTCAAAACTTTTACAGAGTTGTATCTTCTTCAAACTTACATCTTTCTGAACTTTAACAACCAATTAAATTAACGTTACAATTCATTACTATCATGCAAACAAACTTTATTTCATTCAACACAAACTTTCATTCAACAAGTGACATTCTTTCTGAGAAACATTTGACTTCGGTCAATGGGGAGAAACTCCTGTCCTCTTACCTGTTGACGAATGTATTGCATGCCTTTTTTCAAACAATATTGTATATTGTTAATACATGCTTTAATTGTTGGTTAACTAGTTGTTATTGTTGTCAATTCCTATCTCTTGCAGCTGAATTATTTGCATGTTACATCGAGTCTAAAATATAAATATTTGTGGTAGATTTCGGAGATATTCCGAAATGTCCAGTCAGTGAGAAACTGGTAAATATTGTCCTTGTGCCAGACGCGGTTGTCCAGCTTCAAGATGTAACACCAGCATGATTGACAATACCTAGGAAGACCGCCAAATATGTATACCTTTATTTTATAGATTATGCACAACTGTTTGATCAAAATTAGACAAAAAAACTGTTTGATTTGCTAGGAAAGCATTTTTTTTTTTTTGCGTTTCTAACCATTTCATCGAAAGCAACGTTATGCCGGCAATAGCATGCAAGGATTTACAGTGAGAGAAAAAAACAGGATACAGAGAATGTCGAAGAAAGTATTAAACATGTATGGAATTGAAGGAGATAGAAAATGGCAATTGACTTTGTTTTACACTTCTGAAGATTCTGCCCATCAGAGAAGGATGTAAACGGAATAGTTTTCCATAGGCGGGAAGTGATAGAAATTAAACTGTTGGAGGAAAAGAGGTTGTTACATTTTATTATTTCAACGGTAATAAGGAGACAATCATTTAGCACAGGCATGTGGTCGGGGCACCAGAGAAAAGTTCGTCAAAGCAGTTCTAATGAAAGTATTTGTAGAAAAGATAGAGAATAGCCACATCGTATTATTATAAGTTAGACCCAGTTCAGCGAGAGACCAACAAAAGTTCTTGCAACATCAACGATGACATCAAGTTAAGGGTTATAGGAGCGGTCACCAACTTGTAAAAAGGAAACCGTCCAGAAGAGCTGCAGCAGATTCCTAAGTCTTCTGGCGGCCTTGTTTGAAAGGAAAGGACATTTCATTGAATAAATTTGCTGTTTAGTATTTCGCGATATGTTTGTGTAATTTTGGTACTTATTATATATTAAAATGAGATGTCAGTTTATCTTAATTTTTTTGTAATTCAAACGACAATTTATCCATCGCTCACTCTACATGTTTATATATATATATATATATATATATATATATATATATATATATATATAGGGTGTATAGAGGAATCAAAAGGAGTATTCTCTACATAAAGTGATAGGATACCACTCTAGGAGAGGTCTAAATATATATGTATGTAAATACATATCGAGCAAATATATGTAAAAATTAAAACAATCACGTTATTCCATGGTTAAGCGGAAGTATGGGCCTATTTCAGGCGAACCTTCTTCAGTTTCCATCTTTTTTGTACAGAAGATTTTACATGAATAAATTTCACAAATAAAGACACCAAAGAAAACCAAAAACAGAATTAAAAATAAAGAACGCTCACTTAAAAATGAAAAATTAAAGAAATAATTTTTCATCAGATAGGCAAATACGCACACACATCTAAATTTATTTATAAATAGACCTTCGTCCATGTGTGTGTGTGTGTATGTGTCTGTGAGTGTGTGTGTGTGTGTGTCCGTTACCTACAGACTCCGAAACGGCTGAACCGATTTCCTTGAAAAATTACGCAGTTGTACTATAAGCGTCTGTGAGTGTTCTAAGATAAGTTTTGTGTCGAGGTACTCCGGAGAAATATCGAAAATCGAAAAAATCGGCTTGTAGAAGGTGTGGTCCGATTTTTAAAAAAATTGATACACTCCTACACAAAGACAAAAGAAACGATATTCAGAAGTTTCAAGGTTGAAGTTCTTACAATAGTGCAGAAAATTCATAATATATATATATATATATATATATATATATTAATGCAGGTTTCATTGAATAATATAGACAAGTTTTGTCTATTAATTTTGTGTAGGATCCGTTCATACCGTCTGATATACTTGATGGTGATGTCGTTAAAAGACAACAAAAAATCACAGTATTTGTTGAATTTTTTATCAGGTCTAAGCTTTCGGCTCACATAAGCCATTATCAAAGAGTAAATAATAACACACAGTAAACATAGAACATTTAAGCTATTAACAATAAAGATAATTGAATTGAAAATATAAGTCCATCCCTACCGTGGCGGATGGCCGAATATATATATATATATATATATATATATATATATATATATATATATATATATATATAAGGCAAGTTGTTTGTGTGTGTCTCTGTTTATCTGTCTGTATGTCCTTTATACAAATCCACAATTTTTATCCGATTCTCACCAAACCTCACACAAATATTCTTTAGGCTGAGTCTGAACTCCAGGACCATGGATTAGTTTTAAAACTTTCATTATACCCGGGCAACTTCGGGCTATACTGCTAGTATATACATAAACATATACACACGCAACAAGTAATCAAAGATCACGCGTATGAATTACTAAACTTACTATTACTCATATTACTACCACCCACTCCGACATGAATATACACGGTTTACAGTGCTGCACACAGACAAACAAAAACACTTTCATTGTATGCTGTGTTGTTTTGTGCATAGACAGGGAACAAACAAGCAAGTATCAATAAAAAGTATCACTGAGTTTAAATGCATTAATCAAAATAATGGCTGAAGGAAATAATGACTGGTCTACGCATCTACTAATTTCTTACTTTTCTACTGATCATGATTCCTTTATTCATCTGTGTGTCTGTTCTTCCGTCACTTTATATATATATATATATATATATATATATATATATATCCGAGTGAATACAGAACGGAGGAAGAATTTTTACAACGTCCAAAACATTAATTTAAAACAGTGCTTGATATATAATACATAGAGCTGCTTTTACACTTCTGAAGATTCTACCCATCAGAGAAGGATGTAAACGGAATAGCTTTCCATAGGCGGAAAGCGATAGAAATTAAACTGTTGGAGGAAAAGAGGTTGTTACATTTTATTATTTCAACGTTAAAAAGGATACAATCATGTAGCACAAGTATGTAAGTCGGGGAACCAGGGAAAAGTTCGTCAAAGCAGTTCTAATGAAAGTATTTGTAGAAAAGATAGAGAATAGCCACATCGTATTATCATAAGTTGGTCGCAGTTCAGCGAGAGACAAACAAAAGTTCTTGCAACACCAACGACGACTTGAAGGTAAGGGTTATGGGAGCGGTCACCAACTTGTAAAAAGAAAACCGTCCAGAAGAGCTGCAGCAGATTCCGAAGTCCTCTGGCGACATTGGTTGAAAGGATATATATATATATATGTGTGTGTGTGTGTGTGTGTGTGTGTGTGTGTGTGTGTGTGTGTGTGTGTGTGGTCCATATGTGTGAGTGTGTGAATATTCTGTTTTCTGGGAATTTACAATATTCGTAAATACGCACACACACACACACACACACACACACACACACACACACACACACACACACACACACACACACACACACACTACCAACATAAACACAAATAATTATTAGAACTTCATTTTCCGACCATGCGACCCAGGTTCAAATGACGCCATGGCTAATTTCTATCATGTCAGTGATTTTTGGATACCATCGACGTATTGGGAGGCGATGGCAACGTGGGGTATATTCGCATAATATTTGAAAACGTTACTGCTAATTGACCGAAGCCTTGTATGAAATTGGGTAGAGAGAATTGCTTTCCGATATTTGTGATATGCCGAATTCAGAAGTGTCGTTTTTTTCTTTGCAAATGACTGGGTTTGTTCTAACAGTTAATCACGTCCAATTATGCTTTTCTTCCAGAAAATGAGACTAATGTTCGCTCAGCATAGATGCAGTGAAACGTAGAGGGGCGCTCTGTAGGTGTTGAACAAACACGAATGGAACAGAGCAGATGGGCATTGCAACATGCATTGGCTAGACAGCTTAACAGACACACACACTCGAATACAAGCAAACACCCAATAACTCTTAAAGATGGAAAAGACAAATCTGCCTCCGAATCTCTGGAGTCGGAATGTAGCATTAAATGTTTAGGTGAAAATATATGCTAAATATATTATCCATCAGCTGACATACTTTCATTTACGTTAATTATATATATATATATATATATATATATATATATATATATATATAATTGTCGACACTGAGATCAACACACAGCTCTGACAGTCAAGTCAACGCTTAAATTCAATCGAGTTTTATCTTTTGCTTCGACTATTTGTCTACTTGAGTTCTTTAATTCATCAATATTAACATACTTTAAAACTAAGTTTTATCGTATACATACATACACAAAACACTGACACACACAGACAGATAGATAGATAGATAGATAGATAGATAGATAGATAGATAGATAATGTAAATGCTTTATTATGTCTTTACAAAAAGGGACATAGATAGATAGATAGATAGATAGATAGATAGATAGATAGATAGATAGATAGATAGATATGTAGTCTTAACACGATTAAAAATTGTTACTCAGATGATTTAGGCTGCCATCTTCATCCAGTTTTACAAAAGTAATTTTTCAGTTCACTCCCTAGCGAGTAAGTTCAAACTTTATGCGTAAGAACTTTGCAGTATATTAAAGCCTCTAATGAACGAATTATAATATCGTTTATAATTACTCGTATTTATCTTTAAAGAAATCTCAGTATTGTAAACAAAACGTCGTTATAAACATCGCCAATATATGACAGCTTCATACCTTAAGTGATCATTAGACTGTGTGTCAGACATGGTTTAATGACGCCTGAAAAAGTGAAACTAACAAAAATAATTTCTGTGACTACAATGTTAATATGTAAAGATATATGCATGTCTTTCGAATTTATATGTGCGTTGTGGTGCAGTGGATATTGGCTCGGAACGAGAAACCGGCGAGCCGTGTTCGAATTCCAGTTGAATCCATTGTATTCACTTACGCGCAAATACCCTTGGGAAAGGTATTAATCCGTCTCTTCCTTCCAGTTATGGGTTAAATAGCAGGACAGATTGGGTTCTATAGCCTTGATCGGCAACCAGTCTACCGCAGAAAGCAATGGCAACCTACTGCGGAATAATCTTCTGCCCAGTCAGTCATGTCTCGAAAGAGACATAATCGCCCAAGCGTGTTTCACGTATGGCACTTAACTGACTGACTGAATATAATAGTTGAACATATGCTTAAGGCCTCTACTGGGTATAAAGTGGGGGGTCAGTTTTATATTGTTCTGAAGTAATAAACTGATCCCCCACTTATTACTATATAATAATATAATACATATCTTCCCTTTCTAGCTATGAGTCAAATAACAGGACAGATTGGGTTCTATAGCCTTGGTCGGCAACCAGTCTACCGCAGAAAGCAATGGCAACCTACTGCGGGATAATGTTCTGCCCAGTCAGTCATGTCTCTTTCGAGACATGATCGCCCAAGCGTGTATCACGTATGACACTTAACTGACTTAACTGACTATATGGGGCCGATAAAAATAAACGTTAGATCTCTCAGTACCAAGTAAGTATTGGAGTAAGTGACTTATTTTTACCCCTTATCAACTATGTTTAATTGTTTAAAACCGGATTTTTAAAAAAAATTGTTTTAATTTTTGCGAGCATATGTGAATTTTTTTTTTTTTGCATATAACGGTGAGTTTCTAAATACAAACTTTGTTACTTGACACTTAAGTGGTGGTTGGGGAGAAAATATTGATTTGTACTTTTTCCAAAGGTATATGCACTTAGTTTGGATGTAACGATTCGAAAGTCGCTCAATAATTTTTTATTCGAAGCCGATATGCATTCCAAGTTATTGTAACCTCTAGACAGGAAATAGTTTATCGAGATAGAGCAAAGCTGCCTAGCGATTGATGTTCGAATACAATCGCAAATTATTTTCCCCATAAAACAGAAAGACTTAACACGAAAATTTATTATGGTCTTGATCAATCAACAACTTAAAAAAGGACATCACTTCAACTCACAAAAATATTTATGCATAGTCTATCTAGATTATAATTCGCATAATTCAGTATTGGTTTTGTTCGTGTCATTGCCTGCATTTAACGGTATTTCATTTCACAGTACGCTGACCACAATTATTCCCTTTTTTCCAAAGTAATTTTTTATCTACTCTGACTGATTATTACAAGCGGTAAAGGCGTCTCCGATCGTCTGCCACAATTTCGTCCTTTCTATATGATATACCTTGTATCAAACAGAGAGGAAAAAAAGAACCTTTTCCGTACCTAACAATTAGCCTCGTTTTTCAGAAAGACACGTAGGTCCTCAATTTCTGACAATGATTATTTGCTTTGAGAATAAAACACCACTTTCCGAGCAATTTGATGACTGGAAATTAGATAGGTGTTTCATGTTTTATCGGTGAGGCTCTGTGCGTTTATTGAAATATTGGCACATAAAATTGAATATACATATGTCAGACTTAGAATTAATGCGTATGTCTAATCGTGTTCATCTAATGGTGTTCAAAAGATAATTATATTTTTATTGATATGAATTATGAAAATTAAATTGATATTGAATGGTAGAAAAATGTATCAAGATAGGTTTATCATCTGTTACTACCGAGAAAATCTCGTTAACAATGTATTTGGGAGTTTGATTCGATATATTATTTTAACTTTTAAAAGTTTAATGTTGCCATTGTTCGTTGTATGAATCTTCAGAAGCGAAACAGTCTATAACGCATCTAAAATATCTGTTCATTGCTTATGAACGAAGAAAAGGCTCACCAATGTCAGCTGTGATTTAAGCATTTTTAAAAATGCTGACTATGGCATAACCGACAGGCCTCGTTCTGGAAAACGGCCTTGCTGAGAAAGACTCCTAAAATAGGCTTCTGATTTGGATTCACGTCAAAACACCAAAAATGTCTGCAGCAAACATGTGTAAATAGGTCGTTTAACACTCATATGTACAAAAACATTGTGAAATAATAACTATTAAAATTGGAAAGGTGAAAATTAGGTATAATGTATTATATTGTTTTTTATGACACTAGCGACACTAATAATGAGTAAAATTGTTTACTTTGTGGTCAAATGTAGATCGAATACAGCTTGTGAACTGAGAGAATAATAAGATAAAGAATAGCTAATAAATCTACAATATTTCTGGAAAGGTTATTTATAGATGTTAGGTATGAGTATCCATATAATTTAGCTGGAAAATGTAAGAAGTGTCTGGGGTTGAGATTGCGTGCTAAGAGATAATTTTAATGTTATTGCCGGGAAAAGTAAAATTTCGAACTTTTACACTGGCTCATGTGTTGAAGGTATGTCTGATATTCATAAACACGTATAGTGAATTGGCAAAAAAATAACTTGGAAAGATTGAATTAGGTATCCGTTTGAGAGTTTGCTTCAAGACAGCTCGCCATATATAAAAGTCCTCGATTTGTGCTTGTAGAAATATAAAACATGCTACCCCTTATGAACATGGACGCACCGTTACTGTAAATGTTTATTACCGTAACTGAATGGGGATTACGGAGAATTGTGTGCAATTTGTCTTGGTTTGATACATAAAAATGGTGTTATTTTCCAGCAACAGATGGCATGGAAATAGTCTTCAAAATGAACTTAAGAAAATATTGTTAAAATAGAAATATTTTCAATACCCACCAGGTTCATGAGTTCAGTCGGACACTTCATCATTGGAGAAGCAAGAAAGTTCAAAACATTTTAACGTAACCCATAATTCTTTACGGGTGAAATCGAAAATGTTCTTCCTCAGTATGCTGCAGTAATGGACTATTATGTGAATATATTTTTGATGCATAGCATCTATAGAGATTTAACGTGTATTCGTCATTATATCATTTTTTACGAATCCTTATCATTCCATAGGAAAGAGAATATCTTAGACTCTTTAAATCTATCGAAGATTTTAAGATCGAAAACTTCGCATTTCGGTGAATGTTTATAATTCCGAATCTGTGTTACCTTTCGTATTTACAAATATACTAAGCAAAAATATATTTACAAAAATAAAAATATATGTCCAAATGTCTATATTAATGTTTACTATTGTCTAAACTTAGTGTACGTATGGAAAAATCTGAATTGAATTATGCCATTATTTATAGCTCAGTGGAATCTGGAGTTGTTTTCCTGATATCCTAAAACGAATTAGTTTTCTTCGCCTCCCGTTGCAAGTGTTGCTATTTTATCAATAATTATTCACACAATGACTAAGAGCCAAAGACGAACAAGAAAAATTATTCACATGACCACGTGGCTGATATAAATGAAGGTAATTCAATGCGGTTCTGTGAACGAAAGACGACGAAGTAAGAAAGACAGATTATGAGGATATGTTGGATCGAATACGGTTGACACTAGCACTCTGACTAGCAACTACGTCCCACCATTTTACAGTGAAACCGATCAAATGTAACCTCAACTTCTACCCTACCAGCTTCTTTTCTCACCTGTAGAATTATTATCCTTATACTTCCTTCCGCAACAGCTACAATCACCAAGAATTTAAATGTAAGGTCAATGGCCCTCTCCTATCTCTCTGACTTGCATGCTTTTTTGTTCTTTTTTCTCTTCACTATATTCTCATCAGCTCTCTTCACACCAGTATTCTCAGCTTTCTCCTACCTAGTCTCTGACACCCTCTATAACACGTTCCTCTTCTTCTACACTCTCCTGCTATGTTACCCACCTGCACACCAATGGCAGTAAAACTGCCTTGCTTAGGGTGAAATGATTATTAAGAAAGAGGCAGATATTTTGAAAAAGGAACTTACGCTTACTAATCAGAAGGAAATATGGATGATTCATCACGGTATACTTGACATGCCGTGTTTTGATTACTTAAATAAGAAAATGGTTTTTAACAGAATTCGAGTTTATTTTACAGTATATTCTCTTCTTCTATGTGCCCTGTCCCTTCAGTACTTAGGCGATCAGGGTTCTCCACGTCTCCCTATCACTTGTGGCTCTTAGTATGTTTGCTTCTCTTACTCCTGGCAACCCCCGTTCCGTCATCCACATGATCAGGCCCTGCAAATATGTTATCCGCTGCCTTCCTCTGTCTCTTTTTCATTCTATCTGGCCTGTCAGTATCAGGTTCTCCAAGCTCTCCTTCTTCATTGCGAGTCCCAGGAACTTCAGTTTTCTCTTCCTGGTGCTCAGTATTAATTTTCTTTTTGTTGCTATTCTTTCCAACACTTCATCATTGCTTGCATGCTCAGTCCACGATATCCGCAGCATCCTTCTGTAGAACCACAACTCGCAATAAATGTATCTTTCTTGCATGCGATTCTTCAGTATAGTACGATACCATATCCATTTCACCGTTGAAATAATTAAATGTAACCCCCACTTCTAATCTAAGTGTTACTTTTCTTGCATATCCCGCCTGTGTAAATTCCTTACTTTATTTTCTTCCTTGATATTTAAAGCCTCCAAACTTTAAATGAAGTGTTAATTGCCATCTTCTATTTCATTGACTGGCATTCATCTTTTATCTTTTTATCTTCGACTCTTCTTGTACACAGACTTTTCACTCAATGTATTCCCCTGTTCCCTAGTGGCTGTCCCCCCTTATTGGACTGAAATAATTAAAACCAAATTATTTGTTGGGCTAATCTTATTTTCCGACCTCTCACTGTGAAACGTTATTCTTTTTCTTCTTCTTCGTCTTCTTTTTTATACAGTGTCTTTTCAGGTCGTAGACGATCATGGCTTTCCACATCTTTTTATCGCTAGTGGCTTTTAGTTAGCTTTCTCCTGTTCTTCTTCTATATGCCCTGTCCCTTCAGGACGTAGGCGATCATGGCTTTCCACATCTTTTTATCGCTAGTGGCTTTTAGTTAGCTTTCTCCTGTTCTTCTTTTATGTGCCCTGTCCCTTCAGGACGTAGGCGATCATGGCTTTCCACATCTTTTTATCGCTAGTGGCTTTTAGCTAGCTTTCTCCTATTACTCTTTCCAAATCTGCTCTACCATCAAATGTGTTACGCGTTGATTTTCTCGTCTCACTTTACATCTATCTGATCTGTAAGTATCATGTTTTACAAGTCGTCTTTCCTTATTACAAGACACAGGAACTTCAGCTGTCTTTTCCTAATGTTTGATTATGAGTTCCTTTTTGTTTCCATCTTCTACAAAACCTCATCCTTGTTCACATGTTTGGCCGATGGTATCTTCAGTATCTTTCTGTATAGACACATTTCAGCTGCTTCATGTCTTTCTTTCATCTTTGACGAAGCTTTTTTACTAATATTTATACGAGTTTGTAAATATAATTCTTTGAAGATGTAATGTAATTTGTATTTTAGTATTTACCTGTTTTTACTTAAAAACTGCACTTTTACCAACTGCACTATCAGATTTTGTTCGTGGGTTTTTACTAAACATATTAAAAACGAAAATAATACTTAATTGTTATGCAATAGCTGTCTACCCATACCGTAGTGAAGGCTGGACGCTATTTTTACTGATGGAAAAAAATCTTCAGGCAACAAAGATGGGATTCTACAGAAGGATTTCTGAGAATACTGATCATGCGAGCAATGACGAATGCTTAGAAAAAATTGAAACCCATTATACTTCTGATAAGATAAAATTGATTTTTCTCAAGCAATTGATGACGATAGAAGAATTAGACAATTTGACAGACGATTAAAAAGAAACACAGCGGCCATATTAAAACGAGAAAGGTAATAATTACTGTAATTATCTAACAAGCTTCTGTAAATGGCGGACATAACTGTATTTTTCACGTATAACTAAAGGAGAATGTTAGACAGTCATTGAGGATCGAACTCACTTATAATGATTCTAGCAATACGAGCATGCTAACTATTACACCACGCCAATATTTAATATTCTAATTTTATTTATTTTGTATATTTAGTATTCTAAGTAAAATTTTGGTTACATTTTTCTTACATCTTCTTTGGTAATCACATGTTGAACTTAATAAATAAGAACTCGCTTCATTCTTTTTTCAGGAAATATGCGATCGTTGCTCTCTGCAATGTCCTGTTCATTATCTGCCTCCTTTTTACATATTTATCTTAATGCAGTCAACATATACTTTTTCTCCGCCGTTTTACTTATATAGTTAATTGTTTTAGGATGCTATTAAGAGTCACTCAGTTCCCATCTTAAGTTTTCCTCTAAGTATCCATTTTTATGTAGATTTAATTGCTACTGCCACTATTTCACTTAAGTATAATGCAACAGTTATTTTGTTTATTATTATAATGAAATTAAATATCTGGTGGTTATCAAGAGGACCAAGAAACTGTTGAAGTTTTTAGGTATCCCTGTATATACAATATTTATTTCTGTATTTCAAATACAAAAATCGTGGCACAAGACCGAAAAGGGATGGGTAGAGGTTGGTGAACACTAGCTATCCTATACCTAGCTAAACACTATCACGACCTATTCACTCACGACAATTTGCACATTTACCACAAGAATCCATCCATCACCTCCCAACCCTTCATACACCATAATATCAAAGTTTACAAGGGGCACCTAAAAAGGGTAAACAAATCCATGACAGTAAAATGCATTTATATACAATAATATAATATATTTCAAACATTTAATGAAAGATAAAATAATAGGAGGGGAATTTGAACGTAACACAAATTAAAATACAACAATTTTTAAACTAAAGTAATAAACAATGTTAGTAAGACCCTCCATGACCACAAAAAAGAGTGGCTGCTGTATTCCGCCAAACGGATACCCCTGTATATAATATTTATTTCTAGGGTACCGCTGTATATTAGTGAACCAGCCATGACCTGATTCATTTTATAGTTCACCAAACAGAAGTCTCAAAATATTCAATATGACGTGTACAAAAGGCGACCATATTGATTGTCCCGAGTATTGGCGATATACTCCGATTCAGTAGAATGTCTGACCTGTGAGTCTTAATCTTTGATGTTGTTTCATTGAACAGATTAGGTACTGCGCTGTATTCTATATTCATATACAATGGTGGACATGGTCAACAGAAACAGCAAGGCTTTCTGAAATCTTCACACACTTTTCTCACACTTTTCTCGGTAATCTTGTAGGTCTGAAACTGTTATGGTTTGGACACTTACAATTCTTCAGTTGATTTAATCTCTTTTTTTTTACCTCAGGAATGGATTCATGTGTGCTAAATATAACTGGCGCGACTTTAGACAATTTTTCTAATACTGCTACTGTCACGACTAAACCTGGCAGGCTTTCGTTTCTTTGTTCATAAGATTCAGTGTTCAACTACAATGAGATGATCTCATCGGAAGGGTACTGATATTACAATTCAGCAGAGTTTAATTTGTTTCAGATAAATCTGTCTTCATTTATTTTAATCTTTTGTTTAGTTTAAGATTATATTGTAAGTTTGGATTTTAATACCACTTCCCCGTTCTCTGGTAAAACATTTCCAAGTTATTCAAATTTTTGTACATGTATGGCATCTTCGATTTGTAATTTTTTATTTAACATCTTGTTCTCGCTAACGCCCCACAGTAGTTATGACAAATTCTGGACAATATATAATGTACCTATATAAACATTATATACATTAAGTGCTTTAGAAAAAATAATCTCGTAATAACATACTATATATTTATTGAACATGGGTGTTCATCTTTGACATTTAAAAGAATAATTGAAGACTATGGCAGTCCTAGAGTGTAGTACAACAGACTTGTAAACGATTTCAATCTGCAGAAAAACTGAACAGACAGTGTGGAAAAAAATCAAGGAACAAATTGGAAACCGAAGCGTTAGTGACATTAACAAACGACATCACTCTAAAGGAAAATAGAAGGAGAAAAATTTTAAATGAATTACAGTTGAAATTCTTGATATGATGCAAAAAGACAAAAAAAACAAAACAAAACAGAAAACAATGCCAAGAGATGTACAGGCTGGAGATATTAAAATCAAACAACTTCAGAAATTTAAATACCCGTTAAGTGCTTTAACAGAAGGCGGAAAGTGCGACTCTGAGATCTGGAGACATATTGGCATGGCCAAAGATTTATACCAGAAGCTGAGTGGAAAGAGCAAAATTTCGCTGAAGATATAGAAGAGGGTAGTGGATTGTTATGTGATGTCTGTTTTTCAATATGTCAGCGAAAGCTGAACAACCTCGTCAAAGATTAAGAAAATACTTGTAGGAACAGAAATGCGGGGCTACGAAAGGATGCTGAGGATGGGCCGAGGTTTTAGAGCAAGAGGATTCTAACACTTAAAATCAAGAAGAGACAGCAGAAGTTTCTTGGACATGTAATGAGGAAGGAGGGCTTGGAGAATCTGATACTCACAGGTCAGATAAACGATAGGCACAAGAAGGAAACATACTTAACATCAGGAAGAGACAGCTGAAGTTTCTCGGACATGTAATGAGGAAGGAGGGCTTGGGGAATCTGATACTCACAGGTCAGATAAAAGGAAAGACAGACAGGGAAAAGCGAGTTATGATATATTTGAAAGGCTTCGTTAAATGGATAGCGCAACGGGGTTTGCGAGGTGTAACAAGAAAGGTGTTAAGAAATACATGACATTCTGATAAGTCTGGACGATATATTGTATGGCTTGCACGAATTTAATGAGTCTGCCATCTATGTCCCCTGTACTCGACACTGCCTAAACTTGAGTGTAAGCAGCAGACTATTGTCTATAGCTTGTAAAATTATTTGAATTTGTTCGGCATCTGTATTCATTTTTTGCTGGCTTTACTCGTCGCGGGAATAGATTGACATCATTTCTAGGAAAAGATTTTCTGGTCAAGCGTCTTCCAGATACTTGATAGCATGATTTTACGCTTTTCATGCTCTGTATGAGGGTTTCAAAAAATAAAATTTGCAATGCATTCTTTGTCAGATAAAAATGAACAGCAAGTGAATATAAGCCGAGAAACAGAATGATTGAGCAAAAAAATAAAAACCCTGGAAACAATCTTGAGGCCATTTCTTTGGAAGAATATGGTTGGATGAATGAACATAACAAGCAAGGTATTGCAATCATAGGATGTAAATATCCTTAGTCTTCTCTAATCTATGAAAACATATTCTCAGGGAACTAGAAAAAATGTAGAAACTATGAAGTTTAAAGCCAGGCGTCTGTGTCCAGATAGTGATTACAGTTTTGGTAAGATTTAAAGCAACAGAGTGTTGCCTACAATCTGCAATTGTCTCGGATTTTGTTCAGCATCTGTATTTAATTTTGCTGGTTTTACTCGTCAGTGGAAAGTATCATATTTAAAAAAAGTATTCATCATCAAGTGTCTGTCAGACACACGATGATCAGATAATTTCATGCTATTCATAATCTGTATAGAAATTTCAAGAAAATAAAACATACACTGGATTCTTTATCAGTTGAAATTGAACAGCGAGAGAATAAACGGCGACAGGCTGGAGGATTTTACCGAAGAATAGAAAACGTGCAAACAATATTTCTCATGATTCTTTGGAATAACATACTAGAATGAATTAACAAAACAAGCAATATCCTACAATTAAAAGACGAAAACATCCTTGTTGCCATACAGAATCTCAAGTCTATGAAAACATAGCTGCTGAAATTAGAAAAAATAGAGGCATTATTACTTTAAAACCAGGAGTCTTTGTCTGGATATAGCACATCACACATTAAGTCCCGGGCGTGATATATACATGGCGTTACTAATAAACAAATAATTTTATGATGTACTGACCTTCAAATACCACGTGACGAAATTTGGGCTCATTCGGACTATTAGTTTACAAATTACAGTTATTTAAGTGCTGATTGCAGACACAGAAAGGAAACTACAAGACCTCCTACAGAAGGTTGCGGTGGAGAGTGACAAAAATGTATTACAAATAAAATTCAAGAAAACTGAATGCATGGTCATCAGCAAAAGGTGCAACCCAAAATGCCAAATACACGTGGCGGACACCATAATCAAGCAAGTACAAAAATTTAAATACCTAGGAAGTGATGGAAAGTGCGACACAAAGATCCGAAGGCAAATTGGCATGGTAAAGGACGCGTTCCAAAAGCTGAGTAAAGTACTAACACACAAGAACATTTCACTAGAAACAAAGAAAACAGTGCTGGATTGCTATGTGATGTCAGTTCTTCAATACGGCAGCGAATGATGGATAATATCATCGAAAATGAGCAGCGGAAATGTGGTTCTACAGAAGGATGCTACGGATATCATGGACTGAGCATGCAAGCAACGATGAGGTGTTGGAAAGAATGGCAACAAAAAGGAAATTAATACTGAGCATCAGAAAGAGACAACTGAAGTTCCTGGGACACGCAGCGAGAAAGGAGAGCTTAGAGAACCTGATACTGACTGGCCAGATAGATGGAAAGAGAGACAGAGGAAGGCAGCGGATAACATATTTGCAGGACTTGATCAGGTGGATGACGGAACGGGGGTTGCCAGGAGTAACTGGAGCAAACATACTAAGAGCCACAAGGGATAGGGAGACGTGGAGAACCATGATAGCCTACGTCCTGAAGGGACAGGGCACATAGAAGAAGAAGTGAAGCTACTGTTGCAGATATTCAAAACAATGGAAAATATGAATTTCGGGTGTTGATAAAGCATTGCTTTCTGATGGTAATAATTACTGTTGAAGCAAAGCAAGAGCATGATAAGTGTTATTTATCTTGAATCTTATTTTTTAGTAACTTGTTGCAAAATTTATTTTCAGTGCTCCTGATCTGATTTTATGTGTGCGTGCTTTTTTTTTTTTTTGTTTTGTGCTCCGACTATTTTTTGTAAAATGTAAGATTTGCATGGCTGATACTAAATTCCAGGAAGAGTAAATTGTTGCCTTCTCGGTCTAACATTCTTGACTGGCATGAAGTGAAGACTATATTGAATCAATCCGCTTTTTCGAAAGTTGGATCATTGTGTCGTATTGGACATTGTTTTTCTCCAGAATGTCTTATATATCTAATCGTTTAATGCTGCCACTTATGACTCCGGCTTCTGGCTCCATGCTTTCCAGTAAATCTAATCTTAAAAAACTAAAATGCAATACTAATACACAAAATGTATATCTGGTTATTGATGTATCATTTTTAACATTTTTAATTGCTATCATCTTAAGCGAGAGAGTAAATCCTCAAAGACGCAAGTGATTACAGGATGTGAAAGAATTCGGAACAGAAACATTAATAGTAGGTAGAAAGTGAAAAGAGTAATCAGGAGGAAAGTAGATAGCAATTAACATTGCATGTGTCTATATTTCTGAGATAAGGTAGTATTTACAATATTTACATTATTTGGACTGTTGTCTTCATCTATGTTGCCATTTCTACGACGTTTTTGCTGTTGGATATAGATGTTGGTTAGTTCCTGTGACTTGACCCAATGAGTCGTGAGTTCAATACAGGACTACAGCAGTGGGAACAAGTAATTTACAGGGTTAGCGGGAGATACCTCATGACTACAAAAAGAAGCTCTACGCAAGGGATGGAGATCATATACCCCAGTGATTGTAATAAAAGGTTCGGTTCGAAATTCCTAGCACCCGAAGAAGGCCGGAGCGTACAAAGACTGAAAATGGTAACAAAGTTTAAAACAATAGTCTGAATAATGTAAATACTGTAAATTAACATTGCTTTTAAATTTTTGAGGATTAAAGTTGGAGGAAAAGCATGGAGCTTGAGGGAGTTTCATATGCTAGAAACGAGAGAAAAGAAATCGTTAGATGAAAACGTAAGGCTACATCTAACCAGCTAAATTAAATAAGATCTCTATGGTAGTCAGTTACCAAATTTAAATTCAAAAAGTTAAGGTACCATAAATAAGAGTTCATCTGAAAAATTGCTATTAAATTATTTATAGAAAATTTACAGAGAGGAGACCTTACGGCGTTGGGGAAGTGACTGAATTCAAACCGCTAGATTATGCAGCAATATAATATTTTAAGTCTCACTTGTCACTTTTGTGGCTCCAAACAGAAGAATCTGTCTGGTTAAACTTTCACAGGCGTTTTTGTTTTGGATATGGCCGCAAGAAGCGAATGTCTAAAATCATTTTTTTTTACTCTAGATGAACTGCCTTCTCAAGTTGTATCTACGAGAAACAGTTATGCGACACTAGTGGTAAGGCTTCTGCCACTTCTCCGGTTTGTAAATTTACAAGAAACAGTTACGTAAAATTACTACAAAGTTGGAGACTGTCCAAAATTGTAAATTATATATATATATATATATTGTGTGTATTTTGGCAGCATTTTTTCATTAATACAGGTTTCATTGAATAATATAGACAAGTTCTATCTAGTTATTTTGTGTAAGATCCTTTCGTATGATCTGATTAGCTTGATAGTGTTGTCATTAAAGGACGACAAGAAATCGCAGTAATTCTTGATTTTTTTTCTCGGGTCTGAGCTTTCGGCTTACATAAGACATTATGAAAAGATGAACATTTAATGTTCAGTGGACATAGAACATTTAAATTATTAACTGAACATATTAACATACTCCAATGCCTATATTCGACGGGAGAGGTCATAGTTACTATGCTTACCCCCTCAACCCATAGTAGTAGCAGTTCGCAGACCAATCCCCTCATGCCACTATTTCGTCACTGCCAGCGGCCATCTGCCACGCTGCAAATGGACCTGTCCCCGTGGTTTAATTTTGTCTGTTTAATTCCACTCTGTTAATAATTTAAATGTTCTATATTCACTATATATTAAATGTTCATTCTTTCATAATGGCTTATGTAAGCCGAAAGCTCAGACCCGATAAAAAATTAACCATTACTACGATTTCTTGTCGGCTTTTAATGACAGCACTATCAAGCTACTCATACATACACACACACACACACACACATATATATATATATATATATAACAATAGACAACAAGACACATTTCAAGATTTAAGGCCGAATATAATCTTAACAATTTAATATTCGCTGATAATTGTGTTAATAGAAAGAAACCAGAAAGAAAAAGTACTATCAGACAAAGAGGCAATGAAAAGAAGTAAGAAAGGACTATTTACTGTAAGACTGTTGCATTAAACATAGATGTGCTTTGGATTCATCATCAGAATTAAGTATTTGTGTTGTATAGTTAATTTCTTGGTTGATTTTAACGCAGCCTCTCTGAGTTATTTAATGACGAAGATTAAATATTTTGAACACAGATTTTGTGAATCAACTAATTATGTTTTGAACGGAGTTGTATGCCTAAAACTACAGATAAAATTGGCCTTCATCTAAACTTATTTATAAATGGAACTTTGTCTGTGTGTATGTTTGTGTGTGTGTGTCTGTCCGTTACCTCGACTCAGAAACGGCTGAACCGATTATCTTGAAAATTTACACACTTGTACTATAAATGTCTGCAAGTGTTCTTAACTAGGTTTTGTATCGAGGTACCCCCGATAAATATCGAAAATCGATAATCGAAAAAATTGGTTATAGAAGGAGTGGTCTGATTTTAATCAAATTTCATACACTCATAGAGAAAGACATATGCAACGACATTCAGAAGTTTCAAGGTTGCAGTTCTTACAATAGTGAAGAAAATCGATAATATATATATATATATATATATATATATATATATATATATATATTAATGCAGGTTTCATTGAATAATATAGACAAGTTTTGTCTATTAATTTTGTGTAGGATCCGTTCATACCGTCTGATATACTTGATGGTGATGTCGTTAAAAGACAACAAAAAATCACAGTATTTGTTAAATATATATAAAGGCAACGACGAAAAAACTTATTTGATATCGATACCAGGAAATCAAAATTTGACTTACATCCATTCATTTTTCTTTCAGTCTACGGTTTTGCTTTAACTGGAAACAACTATTGCTTTTTAGTCTTTCGTGCCAACGTCCAAAGAGTCTGAGCTCCAAGACCATGCATTAGTTTTAAATCTTTTATTACACCCTAGCAACACCGGGGTATACCGCTAGTTTTACTATAAATATGTATTGTTGGCAATTTTTTATATAAGAATACAATAATTGATTCTTACTTTAAAAATATATTTTTATATTTCCATAGATTTGTTGATTTAGTGTTGGAATCTCACCATGGTCGAATATCAACATTTGTCAGGGAGTTGCCTTCTTGGTGTTATTGGTCTGGGGGACGATATCCAAGCGTGCTACACCTTAAAAAAAAAACAAAAGTTTACCAAAATCTTGCGAGACAAATTATATAGCCACAACTCTTTGATGGCAGTGTTCAGACTGTTGATCACGTCAGATAACATGCTTTCTCTAAGAAACTTTAACTTAGGCCCGCTCAGTCACAGTTCTGTTCTGTGCGTGTTGAACAAACATAAACGGACATGAATATGTATTTAAAATAGTGATTGGTTAGATACCCTAGTAGAAATGTTTCCTTAGATACGAGTCGCCAGCCATTATGGATGGTTGTATGATAATAGTGTGCGGCATATGGAATAGTTTATTTGTTTTCGTCATATATTTTTATTAAAACGTCGTCTTGTTTATCTACGATAGACCAACAATCTTAATACTTAATACTCTTGTTATCGCTTCCGTCTAGCTGCTGCCGGATATTTGCGAAAGAAACCGTCGCGAAAAACCGTCATTAAAATAAAAGACTTTCTCTCTAATCTTTGCATATTGTTCGAACTTAAATGTTGCTCTGAGGCAAGAAACAATTTCACAGATCATCTCCTGCCAGTTATGTCGCAGTGATATTTTTATCAGTTTTTATCCATTCATTTAATTTACTGGTTTTTGATATTTATTTTTACCAAGATTTTTTAAAATTATTTCTGAAACACACGGAAATAACAGCTTGATTATAGACATCTAAATACCTCCCGGCTGCCATAGTCTGATCCGACAAGTGGGATATGATGGCTAATGAATGATAAATTGAATACATTAAGTTTTTTTTCTTTCGAAGTGCATAGTTCTATAGAAGACAGGTGAGAGGAAAAAAATAACGAAAAATGAGAAGAAGCGACACGGGGACAGGGAGTCTGAAAATGTCAAGGAAGAAGAAAAAAATGATAAAAGCTGCGTGAAAATTAAGGAGAGAAAAACACGGTTAAAATATATACCTATCTTATTTCTTCTTTCGCCCTTAAATCTGGAAATATTCTTTGGGACGTGAGCTGTGCGTTTTAATCTGATTAATCCCACGCCCTTCAGAATATTATATATATATATATATATATATATATGTGTGTGTGTGTGTGTGTGTGTGTGTGTGTGTGTGTGTGTGTGTGTGTGTGTGTGTGTGTGTGTGTGTGTGTGTGTGTGTGTGTGTGTGTGTGTGTGTGTGTGTGTGTACAAATATAGTGTAGATATGGATGCAATAAAATTCAGTCAATCAATTAAGTGCCATACGTTGGCTGCCAACTAGTCTACCGCCGAAAGCAATGGCAACCTACTGCGGGATAATCTTCTGCCCAGTCAGTCATATCTCTTTCCAGACATGATCGCCCAAGCGTGTATCACGTATTGCACTTAACTGACTTCTTTTTAGCGTCATATTAATATATCCGTTAGGTTTTATCAAATCCGCAGCATTTACAGATGCTTTCCCAACCTGGCTATAAATGTAACAGCTAAAATGTCACGCCGCTAAAAACACAAAGTTAAAAATTTGTGTATGTTTATATGTATAAACACACACACACACACACACACACATATATATATATATATATATATATATATATATATATATATATAACGTAGTACACTTCATATGTAATCCGGGTAAATTCCAAAAGAGGCGAACTCAAGAGAACTCAATGTTAAATTCATTTATTTAATTTAACAGAGTAATATTTTATAAAGGATTTTCGATTATTACCTTGGGTAATACATATTTCACCGCTTTGATGTTCTTAACGCGGTTCGTCAGATCCAAATGGTACAACAGTAGGTAATCGAAATATCACAACCCCACCATTTTTTTTTCTCTTTTATTTAATTCTACGTAGACGCCCATATATCCATATTAGGAGAGGCATTTGTGATGGTTATATAGGAAAAAGTTTTCGTTCATTTGAAAAAGAGCCCCAAAGAAAGGGGAAGGCAAGGATATAGGAGGGTTGACGATTGATTAGTGCAAGTAATGAATATATATATATATATATATATATATATATATATATATATATATATTCCATTTTTAAACGAGTTATTTCGCTACGCAGATTTTTGTCATGAGTGATATCTTCAATTGATTTTTTATAAATTTTAAGTTATTAGAAATAGACTGAAGACACTACACATGGTAGAAACCTGGGTAGCAAAATAACTCGTTTAAAAATGGAAAATATTCAAAAGTTCTACAATATAAATTAATATGTCATGTATTTCAGTGTTTCTTATACTTACAGGAAGATATTATACAATTATATCACTTAAATTTACCATACACTTTTCTTAACACGGATCAGTCAGAACATACGATGGAAAAGATTAGAAAGTTGAAATTTAAATTTATGAAATCTTATTCTAAATATCACGTTATAAATAATAATTACTTATATAAATAAGATTAATTTAACATCAAACTTGCTAATTTTCTAAAAACGTGCCACAGATATATATTTTGTTTTTGCAAGATTTTTAAACCCGAGAAGTAACTTTTCTTTACAAATAGATTTATCGTTTTAAAAGATTAAAAAGAAAATGAAAAATTTTAGACTCCAATCAATATCATTTCTGTTTGAAATACACCCCTATATTGGATATCAAAATATGGAAAAGACCCAGACATAACGTGGTATGTAGTAAAAAGAGCCAAGATATTTTGAAGACACAACTCATGGTAGAAACTTAGGTCATGAAATAACTCGTTTGAAAATATAACATATATATATATATATATATATATATGGTTTAATTTTATTTTAATTTCCAATGCCTTCCTAAATAAAAACAAATGGTCTCCCTAAATATTAACGCTAAACGTCTGACATTGAATAAATAAATAAATAAATATATATATAAATAATTTTTTTTTTATGGCATATCAACCTCGGCGGGTCATCTATTGCCAACTAATTATTTTATTTATTTATTGCTTGTAATACCTTTTTCTTTCAACAATTTATTGTTGTTTTTATATAAGTTTTTGTGTCTAGTAAGACATTACTTTTCGAGTATCAAGATTCATTGGTATTTGTTCTCTAAGGGCAGGGTTTAAATAAATATATATATATATGGGAAAATGAATGAATAAAATAAGGAAAAATTAGGCTCTATGAAAATCCTGTTCTAAGTATTTCAGCATATATATGTTTGCATGTTCGCATGTGGTCAACAATTTACTTTATTTTTCGCTTTATACATATATATATACATATTTGGGGCTCTTTTTCGAATGAACGAGAACCTTTTCGTATATAAACGTAACAAATATCCGTCCTAATATGGACATGTGGGCGTCTACGGAGAATCAAATAAAAAAGAAGAAAAAAAATAATTTTTTGTGGGGGGATGATAATTCGATTGCCTACTGTTGTAACATTTGGATCTGACGAGCCGCGTTAAGAAAATTAAAGCGATGAAATATGTATCATCCAAGCTAATAATCCAAAATCAATTATATATATATTCTATTTTATTTTCCATTCATTTGTCCCTTTTGTGAGAAGACATTAAAATTAAATTGAATATTACTTTGCAATCAAACCTTTACATCAAAAGATGATGTATTTTAATGAAAGCTTGTGCAAGACCCATTGAGTATAATGATATATGCAGAGCCGTCGTAAAACATAGTATTGACAGCCAAATTCCCGGATGCCCTACAAATACAGTGGGGGGGGGGGGGCTATGCTAATCTGCGTATATCAAGTGATTAGTCTTAGAGAATCCTCTTTTTTATGAAATAATAAGAATAGCAACTACTAAAAGCCACGGGTATAGCGATTGTTGAAAATATATTTTATCATAGAAATATATTTTTCATTTGTTTTGGTTCTTGAATAAAAAAGGGGAAGCTAATATCCCTCTTTTGATCTAGAACAGCCCAGAATTTCTCCCAAGAGGCTACCTAATGGAAGGGCTCGTTTGTTTCAGCAGTTCAGTTCATTTTCAGATAATTACGCTATCACTGAAAAGATCAAAGAACTGAACCTGATTGCCGATATTCAATCTTCGCACGTTCGTAGCTCAGAGTCGGTGTAGGGCGTGTTAACATGAATGGCGGAATGGTGGGTGTGTTAAACGGGAATGATGGAATGTTGGGTATGTTAAACGTGAATGGTGGAATGGTGGAATGTTGTGAGTTTTAAATGTGAATGGGGGAATGCTGGGTGTGTTAAATGTAAATTATGGAATAGGGTGTGTTAAACGTGAATGGTGGAATGGTGGGAATGTTACACGTGAATGGGGGAATGTTTGTTGTGTTAAATGTGAATTATGGAATAGGGTGTGTTTAATATGAATGGTGGAATGGTGGTTGTGTTAAACGTGAATGGTGGAATGTTGGGTATGTTAAACGTGAATGGTGGAATGGTGGGTGTGTTAAATAGGAATGGGTGAATAGTGTGTGTTAAACGTGAATGGTGGAATGTTGGATGTGTTAAACGTGCATTATGGAATAGGGTGTGTTAAATGTGAATGGTGTTATGGCGTTTGTGTTAAACGTGAACGATGGAATGATGGTTGTTTTAAGCGTAAATGGTGGAATGTTGGGTGTATTAAACGTGAATTATGGAATAGGGTGTGTTAAACGTGAATGGTGAAAAGATAGTTGTTTTAAACGTGAATGATGGAATGGTGGATGTGTTAAACGTGCCTGAAAAACAAACTCAAAACTCTTTAGCAACTAAACTGAAAAACTAAATCCAACTGATTTTTCTCGCCAAGTCCGGATTTCTATAATCATCCCCAATCCTCTCGGGGGATCTAGCCGACTCAAAGCTTTTGACCAATGAGATTATTTTCAACCCACTCAATTTGCAGGAGGGGGTACTTTCTTTCGATTAAATTTTTAAATTCCCACAATTTTCTTTTCTCAGGGAACATCACTTGAGGGATATAACCTTACTTGACCTCATCAAATAATCCTGACATTTCCTTATGACTCCAACCATTTCGTCAAAGTTCCACCTAGTCTAAAATAACGTGTATCGTATATGGAAAAGAAAAAAAAACATAATGAAAATGAAAGAAAATTATATTTCTCTCCTTCCCTCAAATTGTCAGCTAACTTATCTATTCCCCAGATTTTACAGGTACACGATAGTATTAAAATAGCTAATTTTTCTATTTCCCGGATTTTACAAATATAAGATAGTATTATTTTTTTTTTTTTACATAAGCTCACATCGCGAATTAAAATAAAACAAAACCAATATTACTACTAATATTAATTCCTCTCTCTCTCTCTCTCTCTCTCTCTCTCCGCTGTATTAAACCAAACAAAAGAAAGTATAACCACGGGAGATAATGTCACAAAACGTAATGGTGGGATGTTGTGTGTGTTAAATGTGAATGATGGAATGGTGGGTTTGTTAAATCTGAATGTTGGATTGGTGGTTGTGTTAAACGTGAATGGTGGAATGTTCAGTACTTTAAAGTAAAATTATCGAACAGGGTGTGTTAAACGTGAATGGTGAAATGGTGGTTTTGTTAAATGTGAATGATGGAATGGCGGGTGTGTTAAACGTGAATGGTCGAATGGTATCTGTGTTAAACGTGAATGACGGAAAGGGGGTTGGTTAAAGGTGAATGGTGTAATGGTGGGTGTCTTAAAAGTGAATGATGAAATGGTGGGTGTGTCACACGTAAATAGTGGAATGTTTGGTGTGTTAAAATTGAATCAGGAAATAAGGTGTGTTAAACGTGAATGTTTGAATGGTGGTTGTGTTAAACGTGAATGGTGGAATTATTGTTTGTTAAACATGAATGATGGAATGTTGGGTTTTTTAAACCTGAATGGTGGAATTGTGGGAGTTTTAAACGTGAATGATGGAATGGTGGGTATGTTAAACGCTAATAGTTGAATGGTGAGTATGTTAAAATGAATAGTGGACTGGTGGGTGTCTTAAACGTGAATGGTAGAATGGTGCTTATGTTAAACGCAAATAGTTGAATGGTGGGTATGTTAAAAGTGAATGGTCGACTGGTGAGTGTATTAGATGTGAATGGTGGAATGGTGGGTGTGTTAAACGTGAATGGTTTGTTTGTAGGTATGTTAAACGTGAATAGTGAAATGGCTGATGTGTTAAACGTAAATGATGTAATGGTTGGTGTGTTAAACGTGAATAGTGGAATGGTAGGTGTGTTAAACATGATTGCGAGAATGGTGTTAGGTTGTTAAACGTGAATGGTTGAATGGTGGAATTGTGCGTGTGTTAAACATAAATGGTGCAATGCTGCGTGTATCAAATGTGAATGGTGTAAATGTGAAAGTGTTAAACGTGAATCGTTCCTCTTTTCGCATGAATGTTGTCATAAACTGATGACACTTGCATTTTCTGCTATTTGCATTCTTACCTCTAAATATTTGCAATTTCGTGGGGAATATCCGAAATTTGGGTCAGTATAAAATTTCATCTCTTTAGATATACTAGAAACGCTGAATGATTTTGGACCTTTTTTGGAAGAATATCTCAAAATATGGAATATTTTGGAAAATGGAATCTGTCATTTATCCACTAATATTTTTGAGGAATTGATTGAATTAATGGTGTAGCACGTTCTTTGCATTATTCATTAAGAATATAAATATCAAAGTTTTATTTAGTAAGATTGGATTCTACTCAGGATATGACACACAGATCAACTAACATTTAGTCTCCGATATATGAAAATAGGTGGGCTTTTAGACCGTTTCTTTATGTTCCTCCTCATCTTTTCTCATGGATCAGGGATGTAACACACACAGGATTTTCTTAATGACAACAAAATTCCAATGTCAAATTGTCGCAGTCATTCATACGATAATGATTCAAGTATGTCTGGCCGTGACACTAAATGACATGCACGAATTCATTAGTTCATTTAGTTGCCATCTATGTCACCTGTGCTGGACACAGCCTAAACTTGATAAGAGTTAAAGTGTCAGAGTGTTGCCTAAAGTCTGTAAAATCCTTTGAATTTGTTTAGCATCTGTATTCAATTTTCCTGGCTTTACTCGTTGCGGGAATATATTGACATCATCTCTAGGAAAAGACTTTCTGGTCAAACGTCTTTCTGATACTTGATAGCATGATTTGATGCTTTTCATGCTCTGTATGAGAGTTCCCAAAATAAAACATACAATAGATTCTTTATCAGATGACAATGAACAGCAAGAGAATATAAGCCGGGAAACAGAATGAGTGAGCAAAAAAGAAATAGAAAATCTGGAAACAACCTTGCTCACAAATCATTGAAAGAATATGCTGGAATTAATAAACAATTCTAGCAACGTATTGCAATCATAGGATGTAAATATACTTGTTGCCACAAATCTTCTCGAATCTATGACAGCATATTGTCAGGAATCTAGAGAAAAAATCAGTGAGTATGAAGTTTAAAGCCAGGAGTCTGTGTCCAGATACTGATTACAGTGATGGGAACAAACATGAAAAAATTGTTCGGTTTAAAAGATATGATGGATCAGAAGAAAAAAGTTATTTCTCAGTAAAATCTAAAAGTTGAAACTTTCTTTCCTATTCCCTAGATTCAAATTTGTGAATTGACAAAACCTGCAGAGGCTTATTTACGGATTGAAAATTTGTTTCCTTTTTTCAGCGAATTTCTCTTGCTTCTAATCCACTAAAGAAAAAGTGTGGTTAATATGTATTAATATGTAATATGTATTAATATTAATATGTAATAGGTAATTAAGTGTGGTTAAGTATTAATATGTATTATTAAGGTCTGAATAATGATGACCTTGTAAATAAATGTCAGGATTTTTAAGCACTACATGGATGGTGATGGAATTTCGAATTACACCCGGCATGTTACAGAAAATATTTTCGAAGAATATGAAATCTGTATTCTCGAATATTGGAATTTCACTCAGTGTTATGATGCATGATGATGATCAACTGTACAGGAATACGTTCTTTTTCAAGAATAAACTTGATAAAAAAACTCTGCTTTGTTTTGTAGAAAATTCCCTTTGTATATGATATTGGACTTGACTGAGAGTACATATACTCCTGCCATAGAGAGAAGAGTTGCTGCAGTAGAGAGAGAGAGTAATCGTAGAGATCCGTGTGAGTTATCGGAGAGTCAGTCAGTTTAGGTGCCATACGTGACACACGCTTGGGCGATCATGTCTCGAAAGAGACATGACTGACTGGGCAGAACATTATCCCGCAGTAGGTTGCCATTGCTTTCTGCGGTAGACTGGTTGCCGACCAAGGCTATAGAACCCAATCTGTCCTGCTATTTAACCCATAACTGGAAGGAATGGACGGATTAATACCTTTCCCAAGGGTATTTGCGCGTAAGTGAATACAATGGATTCAGCTGGAATTTGAACTCGGCTTCCCGGTTTCTCATTCCGAGCCGATATCCACTGTACCACAACGCACATATCGGAGAGTACCGGAATTAAAACGTAAGTTACCGATGTTACCCAGAGACTACAGCATCAAAAGCCAGACTAGCCCTGAGCTCAACTCACCTAGAATAATATACACGAATACACTGTTACCAACGACTTCACTTCAACTTGCATATATTTATTTCTTACTAATAGTATTCCTGGATTTACTAACCTGCGTTCAAGTTTGTATATTACGTTCAATATAACCTGCTTTTCTATCTCCATATCTGTTTGTTGTTCATTATTTTGTGCGTTTCTCTCCCGGAATCCACAACAAATTGGCGACGAAGATTCAACACAAGTCGCCACAATAAATAAACGATAAAATCTCGAACTCACGTACATCGCCACAACACTTTGTAAAACAAGAGGGGCAGCATCATTGAAGTGGATCTCACTTATGCGCATGCACAATGATATAATTTTACTGAAGTCTATAGACTTCAAGCCAATAATAAATTAATTCTGTGCAAAGAAATTCCCTCAAATAGTTGTCATAATAAGAAGCTCATAGTAATTTCATAATGTACCACCTTATTTGTGTGTCTTATTAAGTATTATTTTGTTTTTTATACTTTGTGAATTATTTGGATGCTTATCATGTTGATTACTTGCTGCTGTTCAAGCGAATTCCTCTTGCTTCTAATCATAGGATGTAAATATACTTGTTGCCACAAATCTTCTGGAATTTATAAAAACATATTGTCAGGAATCTAGAGAAACAATCAGAGAGTATGAAGTTTAAAGCCTGGGGTCTGTGTCCAGATACTGATTACAGTGATGGGAACAAACGTGAAAAAATTGTTCTGTTTGAAAGATATGATGGATCAGCAGAAAAAAGTTATTTCTCATTAAAATCTAAAAGTTGAAGATAGAAACATTCTTTCCTATTTTCTAGATTCAAATTTTTGAATTGACAAAACATGCAGAGGCTTATTTACGGATTGAAAATTTGTTTCCTTTTTTCAGCGAATTTCTCTTTTTTTACTATTTTAAAACCAGTTTTCTTAAATTTCTAATGGAATAAATACATAGCGAAGATTTACTTATTATTACTACCAGTGTTTGTCGCAAGGGCTCCAGCGCGCTGGTTTTCCCAAGGGCCGATAATGTTGATAAGACGGTTCTGGCTATCTGTGAATGTAAATTTTAAATATACGTAAGTCAGAAAGTAAAAGGAAATGTGAAATTCAGTTGATGATTAGTTTATTACTTCATAACAAAAAAAAACGATCCCCCACTTTATGTCCAGTGAAAGTTTTAACTATTTCCAACTATTATATTCAGTCAGTCAGTTAAGTACCACACGTGATACATGCTTTGGGGCATCATGTCTCTAAAGAGACATGACTGACTGGACAGAAGATTATCCCACAGTAGGTGCCATTTCTTTCTGCGGTAGACTGGTTACCATGGCTATAGAATCTAATCTGTCCTAATATTTAACTTATAACTGGAAGATATAGACGGATTAATACCTTTCCCAAGGGTATTTCTGCGTAAGTGAATGTAAGCAATTCAAGTGGAATTCGAACTCGGCTCCCCGATTTGCCGTTCCGAGTGGATATCCTGCACCACAAATTACCCGGCAAAAATATCTTAGAGGCGCCGATTCACGACATCACGCGTCCGCATGGGATGATGGGTATATAGACGCACGCAACATTGCAGCGTTTAGCTGAGTGGTAGAAAAAAAAGAAATCAGTTCGTTGGATTCTCCACTTAGTGACTGCTCCATCGAAGAACAACGCATCCTAGAGAGCTTTTGTGGGCAGAGTGAGACAAATCTGCACAAACCCATAGCCAGATGTTCGTGCACTACTGAGTACGATTCAAGAACCAACGAAAGATGTATGAATGGGTAGAAGAATTTCGGGTAACGGACGCTAATCTTGTCACCAATCACCATCGCACACGGAATAACATTTTCAGAATTCCTTGTTCACGGAATACCGACGTATCACATTAACACATATAACGGTAATGTTTAAATTATTTTAGACGATATTGAAGAGAAATAACTGTAGATCCGGACATAGTTATTTATAGTTCTTTCATAGTGTTTTCTTTGAGATTTTCACTAATTATTTGTTACTGATTACTTTATTATTTGTTTGTGGTTATTATTTTATGCGTATTAATCTATATGCAACATTTCTACTTGCATTAAAGGCAAAACAATGCTACCATTTCGCGATTTAGTTTAACAATAAAGAATGCTTTCGTTTTTCAGAAGTTTGATTGTAGACTGGTGATCGCAAACTACAAACAAAATATTGTGCCAAAAACAGAAACCACATCATTTGAGAACTTCCAACGTCAGCAACAACTAAAATGAACAGTAAAACTAACTTGAAAAGGAAATAATCAGTCAATACATTCACCTTTCATAAATTAAACAAAAGTCTGAGAAATGTGAAAAAAGTTAGTTAGAAACAAAGAAAAAAGTGCCGGATGTGATGACTATTATCTTACATGACAAGGAATTTGGGACAATTTTTCCAAGAATGAGGAAAACCCAGAAGCAGCAAGAATGAATACTACAGAAGGATACTGATATTACATTGACAAAGTGACAACTATCAAGGAAGTCGTACAGAATATCACAACAAAAAAGAACACATTGTCTATATTTCTGTAATGAGGTAGTATTTACAGAAATGGAATTAGCTAATCAATGACGAATATAGGTCGTTTCGACAATTTTCCGGAAGATATATATTATAGCTAATTACAGACCAGTTGAATGGTAAAATTTCGTTTAAAAATTTATGTTAATTAATAAATGTAAGAAGATATAATTAGTATTAGCAATTCAAGTTATAGGAGTAAATTTAGCGAAGAAGGAAAAAAAGAACGAGTATAATAGAAAGAGTAGCTGCGATTAAAGATCCAAAAGGAAGGTGCAACTCGTATCTGTTTTTAAATTGGGGGGGGGGGGGGCAAGAAAATGAATTCTTCACATTGGCTAGAGTTAACAATAAAAAATATGAATTTTGCCGAAAAGAAAAAAGATTAAAATTCAGAGGAGTAGCACAACAGTAAGGAACCGGCTTGGTACTTCTGAACCGAAAATCGGGGTTACTACCGGAGCTGATATGATGTTTAAAAACCCGAAATCGGCAGTGAAGAAATAACATCACTGAAGAGCTCCTTTAAGCACCAGAAATGTATTTATGGGCGGTATTTACATTAATCGTTCTGTTGGCAACAAATATGAGGATAATTGTCCGAATAATGCAAATCCTGTAGAAAGAACATTTATACGCAAAATCAGGAAAAAAGGAGCTGACATTCATTTGTCCTTCATTAGGAAAGAGGGGCATATTGAAGGCAAGATATAGTTTTTCTCATTCGTTACACCCGATGATGTGTTGGGCAGGAACAAAGGTTCTCCACCTCTGTATAATTTGGGCCAGACTAGTCAACGAACCCGAAAAGTGCTGCATAGCTCTCAGCTCATTTTCCACCGTACTTCTCCACGTCGTTCTTGGTTTTCCCTCTTTCTTATGGCATCTGGGGTCCAGTGCTATGCTGTTCCTGTGATTGACTCTGGATATTTCCGGAGCACATGTCCAATCCATTCCCTACTGCCTTCTTGGAACGATTGTGCCCAGGTTCACTTGCTTGCATGTCCTCAACACTTCTTTATTGGAGATCTTCTCTGGCCAAAATATTCTCAGTATTCGTTGGAGGCATATGGTGTGAAAAGATCGAAGTTTGGCGAGATCAGCCTGAGTCATTCTCCAGCACTCAGATCCGTAGAGGAGAGTAGATAAAACACAACTCTGGAAGAGCTTGAGCTTGGTGTTGGTGCTGTACTGTGTTGATCCCTAGATGTTGTTTATTTCCTTAAACACACTCCTTCCCTTGCCCAGTCTGCTTTGAATATCCTCTTTCGTGCCACCCTCGGGTCGGATGATACTGCCCACGTAAGTGAACTTGTCTGAACGACGTAGATCTTCTCCATTCGCTTTGACTGGAGCAGGTCTGTTCACGTTCAATGACATCATTTCGGTATTCTTGGTGCCAATCCGCAACCTTTTCTATTGCCAAAAGGTTTCCAGTCTGCTGGTCTTGTCTTGTATATGTTGGTGACTATGGGACAGCAAAAAATATAAGTGAAAGAAATTAGCTATTTAACTGAAAAGATTGTGGGAAAGGGGAGCAAAGCGAGGTGGGGGCAAAAGAAGAAAACCTATAAAGAGTAATATAAGATCGAATGTTTTAGAAAGCCATGATCGACAACGCCCTCAAGAGAGGCTGAACAAAGAAAAAAAAGAAAAAAACAACAACAACAACAAAAGAACAAGATTACAATACTTTTTGTTGTCTTGCTGATAAGTAGTATTCTTTCTACCTTTCTTTAGCTAGATAGCGTACGACACTAACAAAACTAAACAATCTGCCGTTCACCATTTAGTTGAGTATTATACGTCATAGAAGCTTGGGTGATCATGTCTCGAAAGACTGACTGGGCAAAAACTTTTCATTCAGTAGGTTTCTATTATTTCTTCGATAGACTATTTGCCAAACAATGTTTTTCGAATACAATCTACCCTCTTATTTAACGCATATCTGCAGAGAAGAGACGCATTAATACCTTTCCCAAAAGTATCTGAGCGTAAATGAATGCAACAAATTCAACTCGAAATTCGAACTCGGCTCTCCAGTTTCACTTTTTGAGCCGATATCCACTGCACCACATCAAGAATAACAGAACAGATTAGGTTCTTCAACGTATTCATATTCCTTTTCAGCAGCATTGTTGAATTATTTGGTTATATGTCGTGTGTTTGCGAGCCCTTGAAATTGTGAACCAATTTTCGGCATTCTACTCCCTCGTCAGGTCAGTCATCAACAATCGACAAATAACCAAATAGATTAGGTTGTAAAGCCTTTGTTGCCGACCAGTCTACCACAGAATGTAATGATACCCTACTGCCGGAAAATCCTTTGCTCAGTTAGTCATGTCTCTTTCGAGATACGATCACCCAATTGTGTATCACGTGACTTAAGTGACTGACTACTGTTCATACTTGAGAATAAATCAAGCTATAAAGTTACTCTAAGTGGAGATTCAGCCATCGTATAAATGTGTACGGGGAAGTGTATAAAAGTCAAGAACCATAAAAGATACACGCTTTGGGCGATCATATCATGAAAAAAACATGACTGACTGAGCAGAAGATTATCTCGCAGTAGGTTACCCTTGCTTTCTGCAGTAGACTGGTTGCTAGCCGTAACTATAGAACCCAGTCTGTCCTGCTATTTAACCCATAACTGGAGGGAAGAGACAAATTAATACCTTTCCCAAGGTTATTTGTGCGTAAATAAATGCAAAGAATTCAACTGGAATTCGAACTCGGCACCCAGATTAGTCCGCAGGTGTATTAAGGGAATCTAAATCGTAAATATTAGATTACAAACAGAAAGAGACATATTTGGGAGCAAATGTTTCCAAATATATAATTAACTTCCTATAGAGTAACCAGAGTGTGCGTTAATGTGTTTCTTGGTTTTCATAGGTTCCGGTGTCTCTGCACCAAGGAACCCAGAAAATATCGAACAGAACGAACGGTCGAGCTAATCACGGCCTCATGATGGGCATCGAGATTAGTTTTTCTACGATCGCCAGTCTCTACTTGAATCTCTAAATTTTATTATATACTCGTTTTTATACGCTTTCTTTTTTCTTTTTTCTTTTTCCTTCAAATGTATAGAGTGCTTCGTGCGTAAAACTTTGTTTAGTTTAGATGCATTTTTTTGCTTCACTGATACGAAGTAATAGTAAATGTATTGAATTCAGATTAGTTCAAATGTTGTTTAGTTCTTACACGAAAAGAAAAATGTTATCATTTAACTTATGAAGTGTCATGAACGACATTATTGGAAGAGGAATCTTGGTTTAATGGTTGACATAAAAGCAAATCGCATGACGACTTAGAACCGGCTTTTGTAATCTAATTATAGCTGTAGTTCTTTTATTAATTTATTTTACACCAAGTGTAAGCAAAGCTGCTAACATCAACTATTTATCTATACATCTATATACCACAGTATGTCCATGTCTCTGTCGGTCTTCTCGTTTTTCTCGCACACGTGCCCACGCACACTGAATCATTCTCTTTGTCTATTGATATTATATATATATCATTCCTTTCGTATCTATCTATCTATCTATCTATCTATCTATCTATCTATCTATCTATCTATCTATCTAAGTTTCTCCATTTTCAAATCTGTCTCCCTTTCTTTCTTTCTTTCTTTCTTTCAGTCTTTCTTTCTCTATCTATCTAACTCAGTTTCTTTATTTTCTAATATCTCACTTTCTTTCTCTCTCTATATATATATATCCATGTTAGTTCATTTCTATATCTCTCTCTCTCTCTCTCTATCTATCTATCTATCTATCTATCTATCTCAGTTTCTCCATTTATTAACCCCTCTCTTACTCTCACTCTCTTTCTCTATCTATCTATCTATCTATCTATCTATCTATCTATCTATCTATCTATCTGTTTGATCAATATCTTCCTTAGTTGTCTTTCTTTGTTGTCGGTTTTCGTACTAAAAAATCATTGAACTCAAGATTTTCATTTACTTATTCTTACCCAAGCCAAATTGCAGTAATATTGTCTTCTTTCTTTTTTTGATATACCTTAGTCAAACATTGGTGCTTCTGGCAACCTTTTTTTCATCTGATCTTAAACTGCTAATATATATCTAAATATTAACTGAAGGAATATGGCGACTCACAATATTTAAAAAATTATTTTATATGATGTACTGTAAACCAGGATCACGCATTTTTATAATCTAATTTCCCTTGCTTTTCATTTCTTAATTTTAGCAACAAAAGTAATAGTATTTTTATTTATCAAAGATCTACAACTGATGAAGTTAATTAATTCAATGTCACCGTTGGAGCGAACAAATTTTCACCTACAAAATATTAAATTTCCAATGACGCATAACTGTTGGCTATCTACTGGGAATGACAAATCGGAAAGCTGAGTACGAATTCCATTTGAATTCCTCGTGTTCAATTACGCACAAATACTCTTGGGAATGGTCTTAATCCGTCTCTTCCCTCCAGTTATGGGTTAAATAATAGGACAGATTGGGTTCTATAGCCTTTGGCTGGCAAACGATTTACCGCAGTACGCAACGGCAACCTACTGCGGGATAATCTTCTCCCCAGTCAGTCATGTATCTTCATAAACATGATCGCCCAAAGCATGTATCATGTTTGACACTTAACTGACTGACTGAATTTCATAGTTGGAAACATAATTAAAACATCTACTGAGCATAAAGTGGGTGTTTGTTTTTCTTTTAACAGGAGAGATTGGGTTCTATATCCTTGGCTGGCAACCAGTTTACCGCAGAAAGCAATGGCAACCTACTGCGGAATAATTTCTGCCCAGTCAGTCATGTATCTTTCGAGACATGATCGCCCAAAGCATGTATCATGTTTGACACTTAACTGACTGACTGAATTTCATAGTTGGAAACTTAATTAAAATATTTACTGGGCATTAAATGGGGAATTGGTTTTCTTTTGTTATGAAGTAATGAACTGATCCCCTACTAATTATACTTAATATAATAATGTAATATAATCTATCATTTTTCCCTGCAACTATGAGTTAAATAACAGGACAGATTGGGTTCTATATTCTTGGCTGGCAACCAGTTTACCGCAGAAAGCAATGGCGACCTACTGCGGAATAATTTCTGCCCAGTCAGTCATGTCAGTTAAGTGCCATAGGTGATACACGCTTTGGGCTATCATATCTCGAAAGATACATGACTGACTGGACAGAAGATTATCACGCGGTAGGTTGACATTGCTTTATGCGATAGAGTCGTAGCCAGCCAAGGCTATAAAACACAATCTGTCTTGTTATTTGACTCATAACTGGAGGGGAGAGACGGATTCTTACCTTTTCGAAGGGTATTTGTGCGTAAGTGAATACAAGGAATTCAACTAGAATTCGAAATTGGCTCCTCGATTTATTGTTCCAAGTCGATATCCACTGCACTACAACGCACATCCGCACATCGTCAACGTATCCTACAACTTAATTATTGCAGAATATTGCTCTATTGATAGTTTCATCTTTTAATTTTAATAAAAATGTAATTTAATCTCTTGCCCCTTTAGTTGATGTAATTCCGCAACTCATTCATTGTATCCTTGCACCCTATTTCGTCGAATCATCCCTTTATGACTTGCGTGCGTTTGCTTCAAATTTGTGTTTTTAAAGTTTTACAGGATGCGATGGGTAATAGTAGGTCTGTTAGAAAATTGAGAAAAACTGTACAATGACACAGTCTATCTAGCATGTTACACTGCTTAGACATCGCAATAGAACATCCAAGTCAAACATTTTAGAGTGTTTGGAAATTACCTAGAAAATTCCCGAAACATCTGTCTTAGCTTATCAAATAAATTTGCTTAATCTGGAAATCATAAGTATATATCCGTTTTCGTTGTTATTGCTCTCTCTGATGTCCTTCTGATCATCTCATTTTTTGTCTCATTTTCTTTAACAAAACAGCATTGGTTTTTCTATCTTCCTGTCTAATTATGCTACGGGCTGTGTTCCAGGTGATTAGGACAGTATAGAGGACTAGGAATGATTTGGATGAGTTTTATGAAGGATTATAGAGATGCTTAGAGTTATCGCTAGTGATCGCGATGTTTTGACACTCTTAATCTTCCCACAGGGCCTAAGAATCAACATCAAGTTTCTTGAGGAGGTAGTTTTGATCTGGGTCAAGAGAGGGGCTGTTGGAAGACACAACGTCTAGCAACAGGACCCTGCACCATGCCGCACAAGCAGGAGAATAGTCAAAACAGCCAGACAATTTCAGCGACCACATCATCCTTTACAGATGGACACCTAACTCTCTAGACAGCAATTCTCGGCATTTTTAGGAGTTGGGTGCAGTTGAGTGATAAATAAATAAAATAACTTCTTATTACACCAAACACAAACTGAAGGCAAAGAGTAGTATTTCAAGATATTTTTATGTATTTTTGGTAAAAATATCTGCTAAAATGATACATCAGCGTAATTTTCAATTATGATTATTTAAACGAAAATTTATCCATCTCATGTATATTTTGTATAGCTGCTTATCATTGTTTGCTGTTCATATTTCATCAGTAATCCATTCCTTCATATCTTTTTTCTAATTGACGTGTTTTCTTTGAGGCGATTCTCTTCACCGATGTTACCTGTCCTGCTGTGTTTTACATTAGATATATCTATGTACTTTTATGACACATGCACACACCTGTGGAATCACACTTACTTACGCAATCACGCAATTGTATCTATTAAAGTTTGTATGTAACCATTTAATATTTGAATAAATGTAAGCTGTTTACTGATTGATTTGAGATAGCCAATCAGAATCAAAGTAAGTGAACTACATTTTACCGATAAATCGTAAAGATGTTTGAACACATACAGTTGCAGTAGTTTATGAGAACACCAAGCAAGGCAGTGACAGTCACAGCTGCCCGCGATAGCACCCCGCTTCGCGGGGTCGCGTTCTTCAATATCAAGTAATTCTCTCACACACACGCACTAACTGCAAGACACAATTAGGTGGCTTTTATTTCTTTAAATATTCATTCTTCTGTACAACTACAAAAATTAACGTTATTCACGAACACTCACATTTGAACAATTCTTTTAGCACTAATATTCCTCACACGAATATCTTATCACACTGATAAATCTTTCTGCATCAATGAACTTTTCAACTTACCTCAATAGCTCTAACAGAATTTTCATACAGTCCACTGTAGACACTTTCAATAAACACTTTCAACATCTATGTAATGTATGTATTTCTTGTTATTGTTAATACACTTTATAGTTGCAAACTGATGCTTTGTCAATTTTACTACACTTTCCATTTGCTTGTTGAATGAATGATTTTCAATATTCATAAAAGTAATGGCGGTATGTAAGGATTTAGTTAGGAAGTTCTTTTGGGAAGTTGCCCTGTGCTATATAAAAATCCAAATCTAAATTAATCTTTCATAGTAAGCTCCCACATTTTTATATTTCTTAATTAGTTTTATTTACCTACAATATTTCTATCCACACCAGGGTGATTCAGTCGATGTCTTTCGTTTTTGGTACTATTAAACATTTTTATATTCAGGATTTATATTTCTAGTATTAAAATATGACAAGCACTACATGTTATACAAGTATCTGAGCAAAATATATCTTTCAATTGTTAAATTAAAATGAATACAAAATAAAAATAATTCTCTTTCCTAACCAAAGAAAAAAGGAGCGATTTACAAACTGAGAAAAAGTAACAAGCCTATTTCAAATCTCTTTTTGATATAAATAAGGAAAAAAAGTTGAATCAAACTGAAGAGAGCAGAGAACAGAGAGAGACGACACCAGCCACAATGAGGTAAAGAAATTTAGAACGCAAATCGGGCACAGTTGTCATGGCAATCCGTTACGCTCCCTCCCACTTTCTCTCACGTGCTGTTTTTTTTATCTCTTCTTCTTCTTCTTCCTCTCCCACTCACTGTCCACAAAAAGAACAAGAGGAACAAAAACATTATCACTAATCTTTGATACACACAGGCAAAACATAGGCTTATCTTTTTCTGCACAAATCACATTTCGCTTAACAAACGAACACTAAATTCTTTAAACTCTCTACTACTCCAACTTTCTATTAGACACAGTTTTATAATTTCATACATACAAATTGGATAATATTGTGATCGATGAATAAGTGTTCATTAACCAAATGGGCAGATATCGATGCGTGACGTGCCCTGGGGATGACGATATAAAGCTAGTGGAAAACTATAACTACAAAGAATGTTTTATAGGAAAACAAAAGGTACACTTCAATAGGGATATATATATATATATACAGAACAGTTGCATGTCAGATTTAAAATAAATTAGACCAGAAAACAGTTGTATTAGAAATTGCTCACTACATGTTTGAAGGAAGGTAAAGAATTAACATATAAATGATTTTAATATTTGGATAAGGGAAATCAGACAGTTACGCCACCACGAGTTGGACATTTTCTATTTTTTAGTTAATTTTCTTTTTCACAAATAAAGAGAAAGAGATAGAGAGTGAGAGAGACAGAGAGACAGAGGGAGAGTATCAAAAATACTATTACAAATTCACACAAAAAAGGTCAAAGTTCGTACAGCATATATCTGCATATTCTTTAGTTTTGAATTATTAAGTCGAATGAAAGTTTACGCAGGATATTGTCATTTAGATTAGGTTAGATTTTTCTTTCATGTACTCTGGTGCCTAGTCAGTTTTCAACGTTTACTATGTGACGTAGTGAGTTAACTGGGTAGTGTTTTGTTTACCATCGGCAAATATTGGTATCGGGAAATGGTTTTTTGCTCTCTTTCTCTCTCTCTCACTCTCTGTCTCTCACTCTCTCTCTCTCTCTCTCTCCATATATTTTTGAGTTGGGATAACGTTTAGCGCCAAAATTATTATATTTTCCAGGAATTTTATTGATAAAAGGTGTTTTGACAAGCAGGGGTTTTTTAACATAAAGTGCTTGATATCGGGGTAGAGATAGAGCATTAATAGGCTTCAAGCAAAAAGCTGAGCATGTTCATGTAAACTTCGAAGTTTCAAGACAGCACCATTATGATGTTGTCTCCGCAAATATAAAACCTAGCACTGATGAATGACATTATAATGGAGTCCTCACAATCTTCGAAGTCGGCATGAATCTGCTCAGATAACTGATAAACTTCCCTGCATTAATTATATATATATATATATGTATATATATATATATATATGTATATATATATTAATTATTAACGAAGATTAACAAAAGTGGTTAAAAACAACCGATAATTTGAATTGATTTGTTTAAACATTATTTTTGATCGATACTCGTATTTAAATATATATTCTGTTTATAATCAAAAAGTATTATATATTTATTTCTACCGGCCTTATTAGTTACGATGAACTTTTGTTTCGAAAATGTGTGTCAATTGGTAGGTTCCCCTACTTTTGTCACGAAAATGTGTGTCAAATGACACACATTTTCGTAACAAAAATCATTCGTAAAATATCAAGCCGGTGGATGTATAATAACAATTGATAAAAACAGAATATCTACTTAAATACGAGTATCGATCAAAAAGAATGTTCAAACAAATTAATTCACAGAGACACACACACACAGATAGATAGATAGATAGATAGATAGATAGATAGATAGATAGATAGATAGATATGAACAGAGATAGATAGATATATTTGAACAGAGAGAGATATATAGATTTGCCCATTGATAGATAGATAGATAGATAAATAGATAGATAGATAGATAGATGGATTTGAACAGAAATAGATAGTTACGTAGATAGATAGATTGAGAGAAGAGAGAGAGAGAAATAAATATATTAGAACAGAGATAGATAGATAGATAGATAGAGAGAGAGAGAGAGAGAGAGAGAGGGGGAGATAAATATATTTGAACATAGATGGATTTGAACAGAGATAGATAGATAGATAGATAGATAGATAGATAGATAGATAGATAGATAGATATGCGCGTATGCGAATGCTCGTGTATATTTACAAGGATTTCATGTGCTAACGCACAACATTTCTTCTAAGAATTTATAAGTTTATTTTTCAATTTCCTTTCTTCGTATTCTTTCTGACTGAATTCTTCGCCTGTCATACATACGATATTTTATTTCTTTTTATTACATTGCGCTTTCTCTTATTATTCTGCGTTGTTCAATGTGCAAATCATTTCTATCTTTTATTAACTTCTACTTTTTCATTCGTGTTGTAAAATAGGTTCGTAATTTGGTTTCTCATCCTTGAACAAATGAAAAAGAAAAACGCGCAGAAGATCCGGTTTCCCAACAAAAAAGCAATTAAAAAATTAAAAATAATGAAACTTCTTGTTTAAATAAATGTGTGCACTCTCCAAAACGACGCAAACCAGCCAAGCAAACATGGCGATGAATAGACTTAGAAATGTAGCTTACGAATGTTATAAAAACAACTTTAAATTATTAAACAGATATCTCTGAAAAAAAAAATTCGGATGTGATTTGAGTCAAGCGAGCGAGTTTCATACTTATTCATAGACATTAAATTTGCTTCATGATTCAAGCTTTTATAAAATGTCATAAAATGTTCAGTATGAGTTTGGCTTTTCAATAGCTATACAAAAGTATTACATAGAAGTTACATCAGATGAAAAACAACGAAGTTTAAAAATTCTCTCAGAGATTTCCTTTTTTTTTTTAATCATTTCACCCCGAGCAAGGCGGAAATGCCACTGATGTGCAGGGGGTTACATAAATGTAAAAAGATTAATTAGAAAAGAGTGAGGAGTACAAACTAGTTAGAAAGAAAAAATTGAAAGCTGAGAAAGCAGGTGCGATGACAGATACAGAGGTGGAGAGAAAAGGAAGGTTATACATGGGAGGGGAGAGTGCTAGAGTCTAGTGGTTAGTAGATGAGTATTGACTTTGCATTTAAATTTCTGGAGGTTGTAGCCGTCAGGAAAGCAAGAATACGGGAGTGAGTTCCACAGGCGGGAAGTGCGAGAGAGGAAGCTGCAGGAGTAGAATTGTCGTCTGCATTTGGCTAACCTGACTGTGAATGGGTGGGACCCAGTTGCCAGTCTGGTTGCACGAGTAAACACCTGTTGAGGAGGCATCAGTGACTTAAGCTCGTCCGAGTAGAAGCCATGAAAGTATTTATAGAAGAGACAGAGGGAGGCCATATTTCGACGATGGGAAAGTGGCTGCCGTCGAGTCGCAGGATCAGTACCTATCACATTACAGACTCTCCTTTGGAGCTTGTCAAGAACACTGAGTAGAACGGCAGGGGCACCTGACCATAAATGGCAGCAGTACTCCATGCACGGACGGATGGTTGACTTGTATATATGCAGGATGGATTCAGGTGGAAAAAAACATCCTGGATCGACATAGTGACCCAATCTTCTTAGCAGTACTTCTTATATTGCATAGTTCCAATTAATTTTACAAATATTTAATCAGAACCAATACAAAGGGTATCGTTTCGCTCTATAACAAATTTATAATCCGGGGTACTCTGCTTCTCTGTTTACGTAATGTGAGTCAGTTGCCATACGTGATACATGTTTGGGCTCGAAAGAGACATGACTGACTAGGTCAAAAGATTTTACCGCGGTAGGTTGCCATTATTTCCACAGTAGACAGGTTGCCAAGCAAGACGATAGAAACCAATCTGCCTTGATATTTATTCCATAACTGGAAACATTAATACCATTTCCAAGGGTATTTGCGCGTAAGTTAATGCAACGAATTCAACTGGATTTCGAAATCGGCTCTCCAAGAGAGTATCTCAATTAAAATAAAAATTCTGCGCCCATATTCGAATTAACAATTATTTCTACTCAATAGCGTCTAGAATAATTTGAAACATAACACCTATCGCTTATGTAATAACAGTCAATGTAATACATTGAAGTTTCATACCCATAATGCACCACTGTTCGCATATATAAATAGGCAAATTAAAACTTAACACACATGGGCTAAGTTTGCTTTGAAGCATGAAACAGATTATTGCCACTTGATGGTGACCTCAGTGTCCACATAGCATAACTAAAAATCTGATTTTTTATCATATGCACACACACACACACACACACACACACACACATATATATATATATATATATATATATATATATATATATATACACACTACCGGCTATCATTATTGGGCCACCCAAATTTTTAAAAAAGAATTATGTATTTCATATAACTTTTAGTATTTATTGCCGATGAACTTAGCTCACTGGTGCTCCCTATATATAAATTTACTCGAGCCACAAGATTAGCAACTAGGTCCCACTCTTTTACTGTGAAACCAATAAATTGCAAATGCAAATTCTACTCCAGCAGTTTTTTATCTCATTTCCCGCCTGTGTAATTCCCTTTTCATTTACTTGCTTCTGCGACAGCTACAATCTCCAAGAATTTAAATTCAAAGTCAATAGTCATCTCCTGTCTCCCTAACCTGCATCCTCTCTCTCGTGATTCCTTCTCCGTCCACTCCCCTCTCATCAGTATTATCATCCTTCTGTTACCTACTCTGACACCCCCTATAACCTGTCACTCTTCTCATAAGTTTCCTCCTATGTAACCCCTTGCAAAACTGTGGCAAGAAAATGTCTTGCTTGGGGCGATATAATTATTAGAAAAAAGTGGATAATTCTAAATGATAATAGAACGGTCCTTTTGCTAATACTGCACAATAACATGTGCATCAAATGACCGGTTCTGGTGTCCTGTTTTTGTGTTCTCTTCCCCATGCAAGCCTCTTCTTCTTATTGGCTGGCCTAAGCAAAGGCTTCCTGGCTGCCTTGTAAAATTTGGTATTATATTAATAACAATATATATATATATATATATATATATATGCGTGTGTGTGTGTGTGTGTGTGTGTGTGTATGTGTGTGTGTGTGTGTGTGTGTGTGTGTGTGTGTGTGTGCATGGTGAAGTGTTTTTTAACGTTTGCTTTCTAACCATGGACGATTTGACAGGAAGATGATCTCTTAATATTATCGGTCTGGATAAGGCTATCCCGGTGCGCGGCACCTTTGCAAACTGCCTGAAAACCATACCCCGCGTTGACTTTAGCCTTGTGAGTGAATTTGAGTAGACGGATCCCTTTGAGGAACAGTTGAGCCTTTTTCTAACCATTTGGTCACGAAGACCCAAGTCATCGTGACGAAGGTTTGAGCGTACTGCACTTGTTCAGACTATTTTTTCAGACCAAATAATGCGCTCTCGTCATAAGACTGTAACTAAGTTTCACTCAGCATAGTTGCTGTATAAACAATAGCTGGGTTCTATTAGCTTTGAACAAGCACAAGTGTGTCTGAGCAAACGTCTCCATTAAGGATTAGCTAGCCGGCCCAGTAAACGGGTATATACGAATATGAATGGCCCGCTATTGTATATGTGTCTGCATGTGTGTGTGTGTGTAATCATAGTTTTTAAGTTTTTTTTAACTAACTGAAATCTGTAGCTTAGTGTACTTGAAATTTGCTACAAATGATTACTACGATAATAGTATTCTGAATATCTGCTTAAATTCCCCCCTAATCCTTTGCGTGCATATATCTATATGAATACATACATTACTACACGAATTTAACCATACAAATATACGCAATGTACGTATATATCTATCAATATGGGGTGAGCGTATCCGTTTTTATCGAAATTCCAGACATCTAAATATATTTCGCAATTTTGTTTGTTTTCTTCATAGAAATTATATTTGGCTTATCTTTAGGTTAAACCAACTTTCTATTTGTTTTCTGAGAAATAGACATACCTTAAGATGTCAGGAGCTAATCGTGTAGTGCCAGACATTTTATTGAGAGTAGGTATTCACTTTTGTCTGTGTGTCGGCCGAAGTTTCAATGTTTCCTTTTTTTTTTGTATTAAAACATTATGGGATTATTGTGCTTAATAGTATAGCCAGATTTTCCACCTATTTTTCTCTTTTCCCGTTTATTATAACGCTCATATATATATATATATATATATATATATATATATATATATATATATATATGATATATATAATATATATATATATATATATATATATATATATATATATATATATATATATATATATATATATATATATATATATATATATGAATGGTTGTGTCGAGTGCCTCTGGTTGACCCATCTTTTTGCCCTATCAACATAAACCACTTCCACTCGCATCAGGTGTCGAGTGTATCTGAAAAGATTTGTTCCAGTGAATAAAAAATCGATCGATCAATGTATTTTGTAGATTGTGGTTTTCTTCGACACAGTTTCTACCGTTTATCTCAAAGCTACTATTGAACATGTCTGCCAGTTCAATCCATCAGCAATGGATACAAGCAGCAATGAGAGAACTACTAATAAATTTGCATTGATTATATATTCATAATGTCTCCTATGTGTGCTTAATTCGACTAAAGTAATACTCTCTGATGGAAGAAAAAATTATAAATTCGCCGGAGAAAATTTGCTTTGCTTTTCAAAGGAAAAGTATGGACGAAAAGGATTTTAACATTTTTTAGCACAAATTTCTTTAATTTTCAAAAAAGTTATTATTATTATTATTATTATTATTATTATTATTATTATTATTATTTATGATTTTTCTTGTGTACACTTGACCTTTCATAGACCTAAGATTAGATAAGGCTTCCTGAGATTTTATACTGATCGTTTTTGTAAAAAATTACCAAAGCCTAATATATTTTTATTATAATAATATGGCCCCAAGCAAGGCATTTTACTGCCACTGTTTTGCAGGGGCTTACATAGCAGAAATGTTATGAGAAAGAGTGACAGGTTTATAGAATGTGTCAGGAAGTGGGTAAGAGAAGGATGTGAATAATGATGAGAGTCGAGTGGACGGAGAAAGAAGCATATGAGAGAGAGAGGATGCAGGTTAGTGAGATAGGAGATGACTATTAACTTTACATTTAAATTCTCGGAGATTGTAGCTATCGAGGAAGCAAGTAAACGGAAGGAAATTCTACAGAGGGGAAGTGCGAGATTTAATATAATCTAATTTAATATAATACATTTAACATAATTTAATATACGTTATTTAATAATATCGTATTTTTAGATATATTTTCATTATTATTTGTATTGCACATTTTACATTTGTTATTATCATTAATATTATTATTCTGCTTCTTACTGATCTCAGTCAGAGTTCTCACGTCGGAAATAGCATGATGTCATTTTTCACGGCTCATGTGAAATAAACAAAAAAAAATAGTTCTTCTCGAATTTATATTTAAATTGAGGTAATCCGGAAAGAATGTGCACCGTTTCATGGCCTTCCTCTGAACAGTTTCACTTGCACACCGCCTCACTCACATGAGGCACATCATAACGATATATAAGTTTGTTGTAGATATACTAGTTCAAATGTCGGACGATGAAATTACATTTACGAAAAATTTCGAAAAACGCCAAACCCCGCGTTCTGAGAATGCAACGTGAACCTCATTACGCATTCAGGATCAGTTATGCCATGCCGCCATGTTCGCTGAAACACTCCACGGAATATTTTTTCCATATCCACATAGAACTATTTTCAGTTATTTCCTTTAGGCGTTTTATACATTTGGCCCTCTTGCGCCTTTTGATTCCATTTTGGGCCAGAAAATGGTACAGAGTCCCTCCAACGAAACCCCTTGCTGCAATTTCCACTGCTCTAACAAGTACATTATACACTTCCTTTATTAGCTCTGATTATATATTTTGATATTTATTAATTTATTTATTAGTACTTGTGAGTACAATTTTTTGTATTTCTTTAAGGCATGGGCTGCTAGGAATCTTTTCTATGAGTTTATCGTATAAGTTTCAGTCAATTCGAGGACGCCAACTATAACTGGATTTATTCAAGTCCTCATGTGCTACATTTATAAAATTTCTACTTCAATATCCGTGTATTTTGATATATTTTAGAAGATTTTCTAAAGCAACGTTACTCTCTAAGGGGACTGATATGTCAATAACAAAGCACAGTCTGTTTTTTTTTTTGTTGGTTTTTGTGTTTCATCACGATTTCTGAATGAATAGTTTTGATTGTTCTATATGTGTGTATCACATATTTCTATATAATCGTTACAGATCCTATATCTTTAACCAGAGCTGGTTGATGTTTCTACCTGTTTGTTGGAGTTTACATCCAGTGAAACTTTCATATATTCCCGGGCAGCTATTTTTCTACTCTATCATATCCATTCTCGTATTCAGTGGGATAACACAGTGCAATCTGAAACAAGATTGGTAATTGTTTCTGTATATTCATAACTGAATTTGTATTTGATATCAACACATTTTTTCGTATGTGTGCTTAGTAGTTATTAACTAGCAAGCAGGGATCTGCGCAGCCAGAATAAAATCTTTAGTTTTAGATTTTAATCATACACCTCCTAATCACTATGGGCAGGGGTTGGCCAACATCAGTTACTCTGGTACGGGTACAGTATTGACTATGAAGAGGCCCCTCTTTATGTCATTTCTACATTTGATACATTGCATTTACTTTATATTACATTATTTGACTCTGCAGTAGACTAACTAATCTTATTTACACACGTGAAATTCTCTTTTGCGTTGACTTTCTTTATTACTGAATAAAAATTTAGTTTCTGTTTCACAGATCATCATCAAGTTTTGCTAGGTTTCCAGCTTTCATTTAAGAACAAGTTTTTGTGGTTTCGCAAGATAGTTCTATTTTAACTAAGATTCTCGTTTACAGTCATATCACGTTGAATACACCGATTTTCGTTCAATCACCGAAGTTAAGTAACATTAAGCCTGGTTAGTATATAGAAGGGTGACCGCTTTGGAATGCCAGGTGCTGTAAGCGTTTCTTGACGGATGTGCGTTGCGTTGTACTGTAGTAGGATATGTTCTGGGAAAGAGAAATCCGGGAGCCGAATTCGAATTTCAGTTAAATGCCCTGCATTAACTCACGCCCTAATACTCTTGTGTAATGTATTAATCCATCCCTTCCCTCCAGTTATGGGTTAAACAACAGGAAAGTTTGGGTTCTATAGCCTTGTATGTCAGCCAGTATACCGCAGCAACCTGTTGCAGGATAATTATAAATGCCTGAAGTCTATACAGGGTAGGATTTGAGACCTGACCAAATCCCAACGAATCTTTGTCCATCGCTTGGGAGGAAGCTTGTTCAACCCGACCAGAGTGAATGCCAAAACAGGTACGGAGGAACTAAGGCTCTGCCTCCTTTGTATATGGGTACCTACAGACGATAAGCATCAGCTTTTGATGATGTATGTGTTGGCAGGTGAAAAGCTTTCTTGTTTTAGCACCCATTGGCTTAATGTCAGCTCTGGTCGAATTAAGGATGTTAGAACTGTAGTGCATCACAGGTACAGCCAGTATGTTTATGGCTAATAATCTATTCTGTAAATTAAGTTCGGCAGTTAATACAAGATGCACACGTCTCTAATATACTTTTATATGTTTCACCTTCGTTTGGGTAAGTTTTATTCCAACACGTTCACTAATTCCTAGGTTTGTATAGGTTTCTTCTTGCTCCAATTACTTAATTTTTGAGACAAAATCTAGAATTATTTCGTGTGTTTCTGTTATATTATTTTTCTTGGATGTTAATTTTGCACTTTGGGGTTTGATAGAATACGTTATTAAGCATATACCATTTACATTGTACCCATGTTATTGTTTAGTTCGCGGGAAAAGAAGATTAAGGTCAGAGAGAAGATAAGGGGTGACAGGTTCGACTGCAGCCACTTCCCCATCGTCGAAATGTGGCCTCCCTTTGTCTCTTCTATAAATACTTTCATGGCTTCTGCTCGGACGAATTTAAGTCACTGCTGCCTCCTCAACAGGTGTTTACTCGTGCAACCAGACTGGCAACTGGGTCCCACCCATTCACAGTCAGGTTAGCCAAATGCAGACGACAATTCTACTCCTGCAGCTTCTTCTCTCGCACTTCCCGCTTGTGGAACTCGCTCCCGTATTCTTGCTTTCCTGACAGCTACAACCTCCAGAAATTTAAATGCAAAGTCAATACTCATCTACTAACCACTGGACTCTGGCTCTCTCCCCACCCCTGTATAACCTTCCTTTTCTCTCCACCTATGTATCTGTCATCGCACCTGCTTTCTATTGTTCCTTTCTCCTCACTCTTTTCTAATTAATCTTTTTACATTTATGTAACCACCTGCACATCAGTGGCGTTTCCGCCTTGCTCGGGGTGAAATGATTAAAAAAAAAAAAAAAGGTTGTATCTTTGAAAGATTTTAAAACCATTTCAAGTGATATTACCGTTGGTTTAATTTAGGTATAATATAGTTTGTCATTGTTTGCCATCACCGAGGACAATTTGTACCTATCTAAAGCCTTAAGAATTTAATAGCGTGAAAAACTATCAAAGGATTTACGGTACTGTATGCAAGCTATACTAAGATTTATAACTGTTTCCTACAATTTTCCAGGTTATGTTATTTATTAGTAATTGATCTTTGCATTCATACAAATATAGGTGGTAGTGATACCACCTGTTAGGGTCCCTGTGATGGGCAAGTAGTTAACCCCCCAAACTATGAAAGTATAAAAATAGCCTTTTATAGAAATATATACATGAAATAGATTTTTATAGAAGAATATACATTTTTGAAAGAAAATATTACCAACAATACATTTTTAAGGAAAAAAAATAATTGCCATAATAATACATTTTTGAAGGGAAAAATATTACCAGAAATACATTTTTAATACAAATATAAGACATGTTCAGTTTTTTAATATAAAAAAGTTTTTATTAATATCTAAATTAAATTCTCATTACAACTGAACATTAAAAATACCTTAAAATCCCACCCTTTTGCGTTAATTAACCCACAGAGGTTAATATGTCGTTAAACAAAAGTCAAACTCAAAAAATATCGCCATCCTGTATGTTTATCGAGAAAAATGTAATTACAATTCTTCAGCCGAGACTTGCATAATTTATATGGACTGAACAGATAGTTTATTTGGTTATAATATTTTGATTAATCTGTTTCTCCCGTTTTTTACTTATCAGTATGAAATCTGTCAAGGCTGACAAAGTAGACTTTGCTTCTGCTCTTGGAAAAAAACTCTAATCTGTGGTGGGCTGTGGTAAGAAATGGCTTGTAAATTTTAATATTTCTAAAAGAAAGCTGCTCTCCTTTAACGACCATAGAGAAACTTTCCAACCATTTAATTATCATACTAGTCTGTATAAAAGCAATATATTGAGCTTCCTCGACCTCACTCTCTTAATCGATCTCAGTTGGGATAAATTCATTGTCTCAATAGTTACATCTACTGCTAAAAAGTTAGGGTTGCTCTGCCGAACCAGGAAGCTTTTCTCGTCTGAATCTGTCTTGCACAGTTATAAATCTACCATTCATCTGTGCATTGAATAGTGTTACTATATCTGTTCAGGTGCTCCTGATGTTCATCTCGGAGTTCATGACAAAATTCAAATGAGGATCGGCAGTATAATCGATCCCGATTTGGCTGCTTGCTTTCAGCCATTCTCTCACCGACAGAATGTGGATTACCTCTGTCTTTTTGACAGTTATTTTCACGGCTTCTGTTCTGTCGAGATTCATTCTTTCGAATACTTCCCTCATGAAGTTACCCATGCAATCAGATCGGCCACTAGGTCTAACCCTATTACCATCAAAATAGGCAAATGTAAACGCCAATGCTGCTCAAACTGTTTATTTTCTCGCTATTCCTCATGCTTGCTTCCCTGATAGCTACAATCTCCAAAGGTTTAAATGTAACGTCAATTGCCATCTTCTATCTCTGAGTGTTCCACCTCTCTCTTACTCTTTCTACAACATCATATGTACCGTTTTCTTCTCTGTCTTCCCTCTCCTCTCATTGTAAGCCATCTGCGTATCAGTGGCAGCACTGTCTTGCTTGGTGTGAAATGATTATATATATATATATATATATATATATATATATAGTGAGTGATTTTTGTATAACGGGTGGCATATCAACCTCTTTGGGTCATTAATGCAAAAACAGCTGGGGTTTGAAGGTATTTTTTTAATGTCCCGTTATAGTAAGATTAGTTAAATTTTAACAAAAATGTTTTTATTCTTTTTATTTTATGAAACTGAAAGTGTATTTTTGTTTTGTATTCAAAAATGTTCTTCTGAGAATTTTTTTTAAATGTTTCGGGGTAATAATTTTTTCTTCAAAAATATATATTTTTCTATAAAAGTCTATTTATATATATATGTATTTCTATAAAAGATTTTTATACATGCATATTGTTTTGACCCCAGTTTGGGGGTTAACTATTTGCCCATAGCTGGGACTCTAAAAGGTGCTACCAATCTGGGTCAGCAATTAAGAGAGGGTCCCATGTTCCTCACAACCTCCCAATCAGAGGCCTTGCTGCCGGATGCATTTTATATATATATATATATATATATATATATATATATATATATATATATAAGAGCTTCAGTGATCTGTTCTGTTTAATTGGGGTCATTCATTTGGGTCCATAGCGTTGATAACATTTCTGCAAGAATTGTATGGATTGATAAATATGTACTTGTAATTTTCTTGGGGATATCAAGTTTTTGTTTTGGTTAGCATTCCTTAATATTATTATTTTTCCATTCTTACACAGGTCTATCTTTCATTCTTTCTTGTTTTCGTTTGATCAACATTGTATTGGAATTATATTTCTTTGTATTATTCCGAATATTCCCTACAAAAATTGTTGCACCTCTTCAATAGTTGCAGGCTTTTGTCTCCTACAACTGCGGTTTCTACGAATATATTCTGAGGTTCGTTTGGGATATCGTATTTTGTCGATAAAAGCTACAACGACATTTATATACTTAAATGTTCTGCGATTTTAATTACAATTTATGTTTAAGTATTTCCTTGATTGATGGAATTCCATTTATAGCTTAAATCGATCACTATTAATTCTGTTATTACTGTTATTTTGCTTTGCTTTTTCTTTTTGTATTACGAGTTGATTATAATTTTTAACTTGGGACTTCTACAGATAGCTTTTTCTGTCATACGTTTTAAACATATAAAGTTGTGATCCAATCAAAAATATAATTGATGTCACAACACACACACACACACACACACACACACACACACACACACACACACATATATATATATATATATATATATATTTGTGTGTATATATATATATATATATATATATACAGAAATATATTGGTGAACCGAAAAACTCATTTGCTAATTTACGCACATATGCACTAAATAGATTGGCTTTCATATTTCATTTAATTCATTTAATATATCATTGCATCATCCTTTCTTTGAACATCTAAACATATGAATAAAATATTTCGAAGCATTCCGAAATCAATTTACTGTCCGTAAACTGAGAGGTACATAGGAATATATATATATATATATATATATATATATATATATATATATATATATATATATATTATTTGTAAACAAATTATTAGGTGACCTAGGTTTCTGTCATGTGGTTTCTTCAAGCGATGAATCAAGCGTTCTATCAGTAGATGTAGCTATTGATTCAATTGAGTCTTTCCAGTTGAGGTCGGCTGAGAGAGTGAGGCCGAGGAGGCGCAGTGTAGAACTTTCGAGGGAACTATCTAGATCCATGTTAATGGGGAGCAGGTGGATGACGGATAGGAGCTTTGTTTTGGAAGCATTAAAGTTTACTGGTCATTTCTTACCTAAGTCCACCACAGATTAGAGTCCTTCTAAAGATCAGCAATGTTTGTCTGCCTTGACAGATTTCTTACTGAGGCGAGAGTAAATGGTGGTGCCTTCAGCGTAAATGCCTACTTGGAATTTGATCGAGCCTAGGATCGAGCCCTAGGGGACACCCGCGTTCGTGTGATAGAATATAGAGAAGTGCTCGTTTAAGACATTCTTCATTATGTGGTTTGATAGCAACGATTAGATCAAACCAATAAAGCATCCAGTTATACCATTGCTATGTAGCTTGCACAGAAAGCCAGGCTGCTAGACTCTCCCAAATGCTTTGGAGAATCCAGTGCAACATCTCGAGCTTCGCTGTTCTTTTTTAGGGCCTCGTATACGTACTTGGTGATGGTCGTTATCAAATCAGCCTTAAAACTGGCAAAGCAGAAGACTCTTTGCCTGGGATCAGTTTTGGGGCTGTAAGATTTTATCTATTTCAGCATTGATGATAGCCTCGAACACTTTTCTGATAATCGGTAGAAGGCAGATAGGGTGATAATTAGAGAGGTACGGGGCTATCCCTGAGTTCTTAAATACAGAAATCACAAAAAAGTACTTACATCAGGCAGAAAGCAGGAAGCAGAGAGGTAGCAATTGTAGAGTTTAGAAAGGACAGAGTAGAGTTCAGGAGCACATTTCTTCAAGACAACGACCGGCATTACGTTGCCTCCGCTTGCCTTATGGGCGATCGAGTTTTAATTTATCTCAGAGACCAGAGATAGGGTTATTTACACGTATCTTAGTTGAGCCTTATTTTTTGTGGGAAGTCGAGAGTAGGCACTACAGACGAGTCAAATACGGAGAAGGGGAAAATCTGCGAGCAAAACACCCGACCTTGTCCACAATGGCTGTGAGGACCTAAGTCTCTTGATTAAAGGAGAGATGGAAGATTTTATGTTGTTCAGCATACATTTGCAGAGCCAACAGTAGTACTTGGAGCCAAAATTGCGGGCTGCTGTACGCTGCTTTAGTCTCTCAGAGAACAACAGCTTAGCGATTCTCTCACACTGATTATGAGCAGAGGCAAAGAGCGCCTATTATGGTCAGACGCGTGGCTCAAATCTAGCTGGAAGAAGTGATTAATGTGGGCAAGAGAGAAGCAGGGAACGAATGGCGTTTAGGTCGGAACTCCTTGACCAGGGTAAAAACATTGATGCCATCTTTTACGCAGTAGGAGAAATCAGTGGCGCCGTCCCCAAGGGAAAAGATAAACGCTTTTTCACAAAGAACGTCACATAAGAAATCACAGAACGAATCCCAATCTGCTCTTTGGTAGCATTAACGAATTCTGCTGGTGGGAGGTTCCTGAAGAGAGAGAGTAGAGACAAATATTAATGGAAACAACAGCTTGATCGAAGTTTCCAAAAGATCAAAGCTACAAGGATTAGCAGGTGTCAGAGACAGAGGTGAAGCAGAGATCTGACAGAAAAGCCTGTCCTGTAAATATACTGGGGAGACGCGTGGGGAAATCCACTACTTGTGTAAGAGATTGAGTAATTGCAAAGCTCATGGCTTGGATGCCAGATGGATCAGTGAGAGAGTTTTTCAGCCACTTGGTATGGTGGGCATTAGAATTACCAAACATAAGTATGTTAATTATAATTATAATTATTACATACCTTACATATCATAGTAACACGTATCACAGCTCACCAGTACGGTTAGACATCCGATTGGATAGAAGCCCGACAGAATCGTCATCAGTAGAGAATTCTACTCTGATTTATGGGCGCTCGGTAGAGGAAGGCGAACATTAGCGTTTTATATACAATTTAAACACTCGCCAGTAGCTGTTCAAATGAATTACTGAATGAACGATGCGTAGAAGCGTGGGTAGCTCCTGTTTTTATAAAGTCTACCATTCATCCATAGTACTCAATCAGGGTGTGAGAGCGTAAATTATCATCTGCAGACATCTGAGCTCCAGGACCATGGATTAGTTTTAAAGCTTTCATTACACCCGAGCAACGCCGGGCTATAGTGCTAGTCTCTATATAACCATAGATACACGAGTAAAAATCAAAGCACATAAAACTCTAAATAATATGCATAAACCAAAGCAAGGAAGATTATCTAGCAACTTCAGCAATAAAAAATAGTTGATAATAATAAAATTAAATATATAAAGCTTTAGAACTGAGCAACTATAAATTCAATTTAGAGTATTTAAAAAAGAACAATGAAGAACACATGGTCTAATCAAATTTTCAATTCTAATATTCTAACGAATATCGGATGAATTTTCCTAAATTTAATTCAGAATCACTTTAATCATTCACCACCACGAAAAGTATTTATCAGAAAAATAATTTTAAAATTAGTTATAGCCGTGTTAATATCATCGATAAATGTACATCCCGACATAACAATATGTTATATTAAATAAATATTTCTCCAATATAGACAACTCTGACTATTTTAGAAATAAATGCAGCTACAGAAAAAATATGATCTGTTCATTAAACTATGAAAGTAAAAAGTTTGGTTGTTTTGTTTTTATGGCATATCAATCTCGGTGGGTCATTTATTGCGAACTAAATATTTATATATTTATTGCTAGTAATATCTATTTATTTTCAACAATTTATTGTTTTTTTATATAAGTTTTGTGTCTAGTAATACTTTTTTATTTTCCAGTATCAAGATTCATTATGATTGGTTTTTAAGGGAAGGGTCCCCAAGTCTTATCCTTGTTATTTAACCCATAACTGGAGGGAAGGGACGGATTGATACCTGTCCCAAGGGTACCAGTGCTTAAGTGAATGCAGGGTATTCAACTGGAATTCGAACTCGGCTCACCGATTTCTCTTTCCGAGCTGATATCTACTGCACCACAATGCATATCCGTCACTAAACGCTTACAACACCTGGTATTTCCAAGCGGTCACCCATCTAAGTACTGACCAGGCTCAAAGTTGCTTAACTTCGGTGATCGAACGAGAATCGGTGTATTCAACATGATAGGCCGTAAGCACGCACATCAGTCACTAAACGCTTACAGCACCTGGTATTCCCACGTCACTAAATGCTTACATCACATGGTATTCCCAAAAGGTTACCTATCTAAGTATTGACCAGGCTCAACGTTGCTTAACTTCGGTGATCCAACGAGAACCGGTGTATTCAACGTGATAGGCCGTAAGCACGCACATCCGTCACTAAACGCTTACAGCACCTGGTATTCCCAAGCGTTCACCCATCTAAGTACTGACTAGGCTCAATGTTGCTTAACTTGGGTAATCGAACGAGGACCGGTGTATTCAACGTGATAGGCCGTAAGCCAAAGTAAGAAAGAAAACATTATATCCTGAGCTGACATACATTCCGGTAAAGATGTTAGGTTTTTATTTTTTTTCTACTGAAAATCCCTGAAGGTTTAGTGTTTACCACCGTCATTTTAATTTTAGTAATATAAAAAAAAATTTAAAAAAAAACAGAAAGAGCATTGTTCTATCTAAATATTTCTGGTAATTAAAGATTGGCTGTATTTTACATGTCATCAAATGAAATATCATAGAGAGAAATGAATCTTACAACGTGAAAGATTAGAAGTAATTAATGTCTTCCTTAGAAATCATTTACATTAAACATATATATATAACCTTAGCTGATTAACGAAGTGAAATAAATTGATTCTTACATCTAGACATAAATATATGTCTACTTAAATACGTTTATTTAAGATTAACTATATATTGGTTAATAATTTGTTGTGGCGAATACTACGTCGCCAAGTTGTTGTTGATGTTGTGGCCTATTAGGGCCCGGAAGAAAGACACGGGGAAAAAAAAAGGTAGGTTCAAACGGTGCATTAGAATAACATAACAATATATACAAGTAAGAGTGTTAGTAATCAGCAAATAGAACTGTACCTTGAAGGGTATAGTTACACTGCGTCCCGACTGCGACACAGCTGAGTCCTCGTAACTCACCCCGGTTATTAATTGCAGCAGGATGAAAAGTCGATTCCGCGTAGAGGGGAACCAAAACATAATTAGAATTGATGACTGGTAATTAATATTTATTTATTTCTGATAATCCTGTAATGTAAATTATAGTTTCTTTCGAAAAAGTACAAGCGATTCATCTTTATTTTTAATACTGTTTGATCTCCTAAGATTTCTTTTGTCAGATAATCCCAGATAACACGCCCCTATATCTTTTCATGAGCCAATAAAGAAGCATATACACTGATACGTGCACCAATATAAAACGATCTTTTTTATAAATGTTGTGGATTCCGGATGAGGAACCGCACAAAATAATGAACAATAAAAACAGATATGGAGAGAGAAAAGTAGGTTATATTGAACGTAATATCCAAACCTGAATGCAGGTTAGTAAATCTAGGAATACTATTATTAAGAAAATAAATCTTAAAGTGAAGTCATTGGAAATAGTATATCCGTGTATATTGTTCTAGCTGAGTGGAGTGCAGAGCTACTATGGTCTCTGGGGAACTTCGTTATCTCTCGGAACTCTCCGATAATTGTAACGGATCTCTACGATTACTCTCCACTGCTAACTGCAACTGCAACTACTGTTCTCTCTATGGCAGGAGTACATGTAAAATTAGTTGATTCCATTATCATATACAAACGGGGAATATCCCACAACAATAAGACAATTGGTTCACTATATTTTATTATGTGGTCACGTCGGCGAATACAAAATAAATACAACCTTTTATTTATCGACCAATCAGCAGCAAGGAAAAAAAATCTAAAAATTGATCCGATTCTATTCTCCAGAAACCTATAAATACACGTACCTTTTTCTTTTCTCTTGAAAGAGACACAGGTCGTCTAACCTTCTCTTTTGCAACATTCACAGATTGTCTTTCTTCATTCGTAGTGCCAACAAAGAAAGAAAGCGCATTACAGTCTGAGTGATGACAAATTCTGACTACCTAAACTTTCTCCTTCTGTTTCTCTCTAACACACACACACACACGCACACACACACTCTCTCTCTCTCTCCCTCTCTCTCTCTCTCTCTCTCTCTCTCTCTCTTACGCCGCACTAATCGATTCAAACCTTTCTTCAGTTACTTGTCGGTAACTAAAAAGAAAAAGGAAAAATACCATTTCATTCGCCTACACACTCATTGCAACATCAAATTTATCTATTTTTCATTAATACATTTTGTCTGACTTTAAGAAAACTGAACACTTAAAAACCCATTCTAAAGTAAAACTATATGCAAAACTTTCAAACAAAAATATTATTTGAAAACAACAAACCTGAGGACATTCTTCTCGTTAAATAAATATGCACTCATTAGTAAAAACGAGACTTCTAATTCTTTCAAAGATGATGTGCATGGTTACGTTTGGCACAAGGCTGTTTTGCAAGCCATAACAAACCTCCATATATATATATATATCTGTGTGTGTGTCTACAAATCCTGTTATTTTAAATGGCATATATAATATTTGAATTAAAAAATGTAATCCCAATGTAATATATAGCTACACCAACAAATAGATATTTAAATAAAAATCTTTAAATTACGTAACGATCATTTCATTTTCAGCATCTGAAGATGGCATTGTACGTCGTATTAGCGAGGGATAATATGTATATTTGTTAATACAGACTTAATACAAATGTATTGCATTGAACACAGCTTTATTAACTCCATTATGTTATGTACGATATGTAATAATTATAATTATATTTTGCTTCTTTAAGTTGGGAAAATTTATAGGTGTAATAAAATATTTACACTTAATAGCCTAATTTAAAACCAATTAAAATAGGCTAAACAACTACGGACACCATGGTTCCCGACAAAAGATCTTACAAGCAGAGACTTTTGCACTAGATCGAGGGCGCCATGAACAGAATGATGTGGACGTTCTTCTTTTTTAACACAAGAACGAGTATAACAATAAAAAAGATAACGAGTTTTATGGATTGAAGTCTCAAAAGAACACCCGTATACGACGAGCAATTATTGGACTTCAAGAATCATTTATTATCGGTAATAAACAAAATTAAATTCGCCAAAACGAGTAAGAGTACACATATCATAAAAGACATCTTTCTGATCGAAGAATCCGATAAAATAATTACCAAAGCTGATAAGACTGGCAACCATTATAAAATCGACTCGGATAAGTAGCACAAAACCATCAATAATGTAGTTAATCATTCTTAAAAAAAGACACCCAAGAACTTGGAAAATATGATCAATAGAAAAATAAATAAAATAGTCAGTCAGTTAAGTGCCATAGGTGATACACGCTTGGGCGATCATGTCTCGAAAGAGACATAACTGACTGGGCAGAAGATTATCCTGCAGTAGATTGCCATTGCTTTCTGTGGTAGACTGGTTGCCGAGCAAGTCTATAGCACCCAATCTGTCCTGTTATTTAACACATAACTGGAAGGAAGAGACGGATTAATACTTTTCCCAAGGGTATTTACGCGTAAGTGAATGCAGTGAATTCAGCTGGAATTCGAACTCGGCTCCCCGATTTCTCATTCCAATCCGATATCCAATGCACCACAACGCACATCCTGAAAAGAAAATAGTAACGCACATCTTGAAAAAAAATAGTAACTGATCAAAAAAACTGATGATAGAATTTTCAAATTCCGCAAACAACAGGCATTCATCAGAGTTTAAGACTACAAAGAAAATTTCTTAAGCCACACTTAAGACTGATGACTGAACCCAAGTAAATATAAGACCGTTAAAATCAGTAAAGACATATTTAGAATATATGCCGAAACACAAGAAAATCGAATGTATTATCATCAGCAAACGAAGGAGCCGCCGAAATGCCATTTACAGATTGAGTATACTAAAATCAAGCAAATAAAATCATTTCAGTACTTAGGATATCTTCTAGCGGGCGACTGAAAGGGCGACGCTGAGAACCCAAAGTGAATTGGCATGGCGAATGGTGCGTTTCAGAAGCTGAGTAAAGTATTAAGACACAGGAAACTTTCACTAAAAACAAAGAAGAGACTACTAGATTGCTATGTGATGTCAGTTCTTCTATATGCCAGTAAATGCTGGACAATATCATCAAAGATGAAGGAAAAACATGAAGCAACTGAAATGTGGTTCTTCAGAAACATGCTGCGAATATCATGGACCGAACTTGTGAGCAATGATCAGGTTTTGGAAAGGAGGGAAACGAAAAGGAAATTAATATTGATTATCAGGAAGAGACAACTAAAGTTCCTGCAATGAGGAAGGGGGTCTTGGAGAACCTGATGCTAACAGGCCAGATAGAGGAAAGAAGAGACATCAGAAAGCAACGGATAACATATTTGAAGGGCCTGAGCAGGTGAATGACAGAATGGGGGTTGCGTGTTACAGGGGAAAAGGTTAAGAGCTACCAGGGTTAGGGAAACGTGGAAGGCCATGATCGTCTATGTCCTAAAAGTACATGTTCCTAGAAAAAGATTCTCTGCGAATTAGAAAGTTGTTTAAAACAACTGAAGCCATACAATTGTTTACCAATATAAAAAGGAAGAAAAAGTGTGGGATTACCCAATTCGATATTTTTGATTTTTACCCACCTATCACTGAGAATCGGCTCCTGTTTGCTATAAATTTAGCAAGAATTAACTGCGCAAATAGCGATCATGAAATAAATATCATAAAACAGACAGGAAATCATATTATTCCATAATAGTTGTCTGTGTACAAAAAAAAAATAACTGAGAATTTAAAAGTGCGATATAAGCGTATGATTGAAGGCATGTGTAACTGTTGGAATCATGTTATCGTGAAGATTAAGTTATATTTTTTATTTCACCGGACTTTATAGAGATGACGGTTAAACTTTTTCTCCGTAAAACATGTCCAAGAAACTGACTGAGAAAAAACTTATAAAATGCTTGAATGAACTCGAGATAAATTTTATTTTATTTTATTTTTTAATCATGTCACCCCAAGCAAGGCATTCCACTGCCACTATAGCGCTGGGGTTACACAAGGCAATAGACGAGTTATGATGTACATAGGGGGAGAGTTGGAGAGAATTGGAGGGTTAGGAGGTGTCTATTGACCTTAAAATTAAACTTCTGGAGGTTATATCCGTCGGGGAAGCAAGCATGCGGAAGGGAATTCCACAGGCGGGAAGTGCGAGAGAAGAAGCTGCTGGAGTAGAAATTGCGGTTACATTTCATCGGTTTTACTGTAAAAGGGTGGGACATAGTTGCCAATCTAGTATCTCGTGGGAACTCACACCTAGGAGGCACCAGTGATTTAAGTTCATCAGAGCAGAAGCCATGAAAGTATTTATAGAAGAGGCACAGGGAAGCCACGTCACGCCGGTGAGAGAATGACTGCAGGCGGTCAGCTAAGTCGGTATCAATCACATAACAGATTCTTTGCTGTATTTTGTCAAGAAGCCCGAGGAGAATAGCAGGGGCACCCGACCAGATGTGGCAGCAGTACACGGGTGGATGGTGGATATATATAATTTCAAATAGATTCAGGCGGAAAGAATTTCCGGGCCCTGCACAGAGAGCCAACTTTCATGGCAGCGGATTTAGCCATGAATTCGACGTAGTCATTCCGCTTGAGGTCCGCTGAGAATGTCAGGCCAAGCAGGCGTAGTGTTTTACTCTCTGGGAAGCATGCCTATTCCATGCTAATGGGAGGGAGGTGCGGTCGTCTGTGGTGGTTCTTCCACCAATGGTATAGTTTCCAATTTCTCAATGTGGTCTTGCACTTAAACACTGAGTATGATAAACCATATACCATAGATTAATATAACCAGCGTTACATCATTCAAGAATCAAACCACCATCATAAAGTTCAAGGTAATTTAGTTATATCAGTCAAAGTTAGATTATCTATTTAAGGAATTTAAAGATATTTGATAATAACAAAATGAAATTTATAGAAGCTTTAGAAGTTATCGACCATAAAGTAAATTTAGAGCATTTATTTAAAAAATGAAGGTAAAATTAAACAGAATCACTGAAAAGGTGCATTATTCAATCGACTTTTCAATCGTAATGTTCTACCAAAAATCAGAAGAAATTTTTAGAAATTTAATTCATAAGAAATTTAACAATTCACCAAGATTAAAAATGTTTCACAAAATAATCTTAAAATCATTTATAGCTGCTCTAATAACATGGAGAAATTTCTATTCCAACATAGTCAATTAAATGTCACACGTGATACACTCTTTGGTCGATCATGTCTCGAAAAAGTCATGACTGACTGGGCAGAAGATTATCTCGCAGTAGGATGCCATTTTTTCTGCGGTAGACTGGTTGCCAGCCAAGGCTATAGAACCCAATCTGTCCTGTTATTTGACTCATGGCTAGAAAGGGAAGATATGTATTATATTATTATATAGTAATAAGTGGGGGATCAGTTTATTACGTCATAACAATATAAAACTGATCCCCCACTTTATGCCCAGTAGAGGCCTTAATCATATGTTCAACTATTATATTCAGTCAGTCAATTAAGTGTCATACGTGATACACGCTTTGGTCGATCATGTCTCGAAAAAGTCATGACTGACTGGGCAGAAGATTATCTCGCAGTCGGATGCCATTTTTTTCTGCTGTAGACTGGTTACCAGCCAAGGCTAAAGAACACAATCTGTCATATTATTATCCCATAACTGGAGGGAAGAGGCGGATTAATACCTTTCCCAAGGGTATTTGCGCGTAAGTGAATGCAAGAAATTCAACTAACATTGTGCTAAATATATATTTTTCATCAAAGAAAACATTGTTTTAATAAATGCGGCTGCCGAAAAAAATATTGTCTGTTCATTAAACGGCCAATGTACGAATGATAACATTATATACTTAGCAAATATACATTCCGGTAAAATGTTAATCTTTATTTTACTTCCACGGAAAATTATTGTAAATTCATTTCTATATTTTCAATTGACTTTAGGCAATATAAAAGTCGTAATGTGCACTTCTCTCTCTGGATATTTTTGGCGCTTAAAAAATATGTGGTACTTCAGCTGTCACCAATTCGGAAAAACAGACTGAACTAAATCTTACAAGAGGAACGAATATAAATGTAATTTATGTCTTGCTGATAAATTAATGTTTTTAAATCACCTAAATAATCGTAATTTATTAACAAAAGATAAATTAATTGCTGGTAACATGTAAACACAAAAATAAATATCTACTTAAATAGGTTGATACCGTATAAACAATAATGGTGGTTAGTACGTAATAATTAATAATTCAGAATTCGTAATAAATAATTATTTTTATTTTAATCTTATCCTCTAAATTTTAAATGATTTCTAACAAAAAGTACTAAAATATTCCCCCTATATTTAGTATAAATGATCCATATGTACAACTATAACATAAATTTTCTGCATATATATATATTCTACTTCTGCGAATATGCGTGACTCTTTAGAAATGAATTGAGTTCTTTAGGTGACTGGCGTATACACTACTTATATACAAGACGTTAAAATTTGCCTTCTATTACACACGCCTATGGCTTAGAGGGTAGCGACTCCGACTAACACAATATTTGTCACGTTTCGATCTCGGCCAGAAGCAAATGGATGTGTCTAGCCAGACTGATGAGCTGTGATACAGCGAAACAGGCTTGTATGTGGATGACTATATATATATATATATATATATATATATATATATATATAAACATATTCATCATCTCTGCAGAGTTTCGCTCTATCACAGCTCTGTGAGTGCAGGTAGAGTATCCGTTTAGCTTCCGGCCGGAAATCAGACTAATTTGTTATTATTTACCTATGTGCGTAAAGGCAGAGACACAAAGCTTTATTAATAGGATGTATACAAACTCCGTTAACACGTTCAATTTGATAGCCGAATTAAACTGCGATCAATTCAGTAACCAGAGAACGTAGCGAAAAGCCATATGTTATCACCGTAAAAAGAAATCAACCTCTCTTTAAAAGGCGCTAGCGATATCATGAATAATCATCTGCAGACCAGATATATATATATATAGATATATATATATATATAAATCACGTTTATTTTATATGCCATATATAATGTTAAGATTTTTAAATATGGCTGTTGTCCCAGTATAATATATAGCTATGCAGACAACAATATATTAAAAGTTAAATTACTTAAAGTTCAGTTTATACTGAACACTTTAAGATTGTGTTGTCTATCAAACTCTGAGCCGTTCTATCGGCGAAAGTTAATGTGTATAATTATTTATATAGCTTAATTTTTTTACATCGTGCATATTATGCTCGATGTAATGTAACTGTGCTATGAAGTATATATTAATAGATTACATCTTATCCTACATAAGAAAATATATAAATATATATATATATATGTGTGTGTGTGTGTGTGTGTGTGTGCGCGCGCACCTACCGAGGTATAAAATACCTCTCAATAGAAACGAAGAAAAGAGTGCTAGACTGCTACGTGATGTCAGTTCTTCAGTACGGCTGTGAATGCTGGACAATATCATCGAAAATGAGGACAAAACTGGAAGCGGCCGAAATGTGGTTCTACAGAAGGATGCTACGTATATCGTGGACTGAGCATACAAGCAACGACGAAGTGTTAGAAAGAATGGCAACAAAAAGGAAATTGATGCTGAGCATCAGGAAGAGACAACTGAAGTTCCTGGGACACGCAATGAGGAAGGAGAGCCTGGAGGACCTGATACTGACTGGACAGATAGAAGGAAGGAGAGACAGAGGAAGGCAGCGGATAACATATCTGCAGAGTCTGATCAGGTGGATGACGGAACGGGGGTTGCCAGGAGCAACAGGAGCAAACATACTAAGAGCCACAAGGGATAGAGAGACGTGGAGATCCATGATCGCCTACGTCCTGAAGGGACAGGGCACATAGAAGAAGAAGAACTGCTTGAAAACTACAAGCAAAATAATTTGGTTTATTTTTCTTAAAGATTCGTCTTTGTCAGATACTGATTTATGGAAAAGGTTCTGTGATTTTTACATTTTTGCTGTTTGATTATAATTGGCTAGTTGTGCATGTCGAGCATTGGACTCTTTAAGTATGTTGCATTTCTCTTTATAAAGAAAATGACACGGCTCTCCGAAGGTTTATCATTTCTATCCATATTTTTATCTTCATTTCATCCAATTGCACATATATGTAATCAATGAATTTGAGGTCCTCAACGCTTCAGCGGACAAAGCTGAGTGATTTGCTCGCACTGGATTCGTCTGGAGTATCTGCATCCCACTTGCCATCTAGAAGTGAGGTACAACTGAATTACCCCCTCGATGGTCTCTAACATTATCTCAAAGCTTGATCCTTATAAAGCAAGCGGAGGTGACGGTATCCCCATCCTAGTTTTGAAGAAATGTGCCTCTGAACTCTCCTCTGTCCTCTCCAAACTCTATAACTACTGCCTCTCTGCCTTTTGCTTTTCCCGCCTGTTGAAAGTCTTCCTCGATGGTTCTTATATTTAAGAATACAGGAGAAGTTTCAGACTCCGCTAATTACCGCCCTATTAGCCTCCTGCCGATTTTTGGCAAAGAGTTCGAAGCTATTATCAACGCCGAGGTGGTTGAGCATCTCACAGCTCACAGACTCTTCTCAGACAAAAAGTATGGTTTCCGCTTCACCAGGTCTACTGCTGATATGCTAACGACCACTAATTATACATACCAGGCTCTCGAAAAGAATGGCGAAGCTCGAACTGTTGCCCTGGATATTTCCAAAGCATTTGACAGAGTCTGGCATGCTGGCTTTCTACGCAAGATGCGGAGATATGGTATAACTGGATAATCTTTTGACCTAATCCAGTATTTCCTTTCAAATTGCACAATGAGGCTAGTATTGAACGGACATAACTCTCGACACTATCATATCAAGGCTATATTCTAGGTCCTACGCTTTTCCTGATCTTCATTAACGATCTCTCCGATGTAATCAGTTCTTAACTAGGCATATACGCTGACGACACCACTGAGGCTGTCAACGCGAATCTCGCTGCTCGAATCTGTGGTGAAAATGGCTCGTAAATTTTAATGCTTCCAAAACATAGCTGCTATCTTTTTACCCATAATAGACAATTGATCCTACCCACCCCCATCATTAGCATGGATTCGGCTAGCCTCCCTGACAGCAAAACACTACGCCTCCTTAGCCTAACACTTTCACCGGACCTCAAGTGGAATGACTACATTGAGTCCATACCTAAGAAGATCGGTTCACTGTGCAGGGCCAGAAAGTTTTTCCCGTTTGAATCCATCTTGCACATATATAGATCTACCATCCACTCCTGTATTGAAAACTACTGCCACATCTGGTCGGGTGCCCCTGATATTTCGGGATCCTTGACAAAGTCCAACGGAAAATATGTAATGTGGTCGATCCCGACTTGGCAGTTGGGCTGCAGTCGCTCTCTCACCGGCGTGATGTTTATTCCCTCTGTCGCTTCTACAAATACTTTCAAGATTTCTACTCCACTGAACTTTGCTCACTGGTGCCCCCTATGTATATAATTACTCGAGTTAATAGACTAGCAACTAGTTTCTACTATTTTACACTGAAACCGATAAAAATTAACCGAAATTTAAATGTAAGGTCAATAGCCATATCCTATCTCGCTAACTCGCTTCCTTTCTCTCAGTCTCTCTTCTGCATTCACTCCACCCCAATCACACTAGTATTTTCATCCTTCTATTACCGTCCTCCTGACACTCCATTTAACCTACCCCCTCTTTCTCATCACATTCCCCCATGTAACCCCCTGCGTACAGATGACGCATTATTTTTCAAAGCCCAAATAATTTTATGTCTACTGCTATATCGTGTTGAATACACCGGTTCCCGTCCGATCACCGAAGTTAAGCAACATCGAACCTGGTCAGTACTTAAATGGGTGACCATTTAGGAATACCAGGTGCTGTAAACGTAAGGACCAAGCATGGTCCACTGGTCCTCCTGGTTTCGGTGTTGGGTGTTGGGTGTAGAGCTAAAAACCCTGCCCTGTAAAAAAACAGTTTGTTACAGAAACAGCAACAAAAAGCTGCTGTCCTATGCGCCATCTGGGTGTGATGGATAAATGCTGAAACAATTTTATATAACAATTTGAAAATAAATTCATAATACTGCTTACCACTGTAAAAAAATCTAATATGAGAAAAAATCAAATCGCAATCAATTGCACCCTATGACTTCTGTGGGTTTAAAACTGACCGTATATTGAAAGAAAAGAAAGAAAACCAGCTGCTTCAATTAATTTACATGAGGGTTTGACTAAGCCTGTGTTGATTGGTTAAATAACACTGAAAGTGACCAGATACAGGATACTTTAAAACCAGCTAAAAACTCACTCAAAGGCAAAGTCATTGATAAAGGTTTAATTGCATTCCTATAAGTGAAGTTGTGTATGTGCGTGTTTACTTTTGCCTCGTGGATAGTGTTTATATCGGTAAAATTAATAATAGTAATCACATGTTAATATCGATGTTATAACTGTTAGCAAACCTTCAGAAGGTGATGTCAAAATGATTAAATTTAATGTCATTCAATTAAATCCGATGTTATAATCTGGTATTGATCTGGTCAATCGTCTTGTGTTTTGTTATATTATTTTGATTTCTAGTAGATTAACCACAGATCCGTTCGATAATAATCAGATTAGGTTCATTTAAATAAAAGGAATTGATTTCAACCGACTCCTTTCTTATCTGTTTATCAGCGATCTTTTTGGTATTAATCACATGTTTTGTCATGATTTTAATAAAATTGAATTTTTACTAGTAAAATACTATGAAGACTAGTCCGCTTTTTCATCGCTATTTTGTATATATTTTTCTTTTTACATATTTACTCTCTGTCAAATTAAGTCAGGTTGATTCTGTTTGACAATTTATTTGGTCCGCTAGACATTTATCTACTCAATGTCAATCGAACAGAGCGACGTGAATCGATTTCGACTTCAGGAAATAAGTTAAATCAATTTCTCCTTCAGCAGTTCAACAGAACTAGATTTACATATGTGTGAAATCTCTCATATCTCGAGAATAGGTTGCGTGGCTTGCGTTATGCGTTCAAATTAAAGAATTAGAGTTGAAGGTTAAGGAGTAAGGACGTCATATCATTTCCTAAATAATAACAGGGAAGAATAGGCTGTTGGAGACTTTTCGGGGAAGGATAGCGTCTCCTAATTAAAATCAAAGAGCTAGGTTTAAATTCCGTTGAATTAATTTACGCGAAAATAATATTTGGAAAGGTATGAATTCATTTGCTACTCCAACGATGGATTAATTAGTAAGACTTGTATCTTTAAATATCATTAAAAAAAAAAACAATTGGTATTTCCATGGCAGTTGTTCATTCGTGTTTTCTTAGTTCCATCAGTCAACGCAATTTGGACTGTCCATACCGCATATAAAGAGCCGAGTCATCCTTATTCCTACAGAATTTCATTGAAGAAGTGGTATTTTAGAAATAATGAATAAAATATTAACATTTATGTTTCAGTTAAGGAACCTTGATTAATTATTCGATTGGAATAAAAAGATTTTTTTGATTTACTGGGAAAGGAAAAAAGATTTAAATCATTATAAACCTTGACTGCTTTTATGCTGTATAGGACGACAATCTCACAACACCTAGTTTTCCTAATTATCAAAGACATTTTCACTGTTTTGTATCCAGAGAAATTATTTTTCTAAAGTGCTCATAATTCAATTCAATCCTGCTATTAAACTTTTTCCAATATTTTTTTTACGAAACTTTAGCACACTCTTCTAACATCCATACTCTTATATAACTTACAGTATAAATATAATATATTTTTTCACATTACGAATCAAGTGTAGTTTTTTTTTCCTGGACCAAAGACCAGAGCAAATATAAACTTGGAAAAAAATGCTGATGTTTTTATACTAACAGAAACGATATAAACGAGAGTAAAACGTCAGTGACAAGATGAATTATAACATGAAAGCTTTTTTATGAAGTTTAGTACTATGTATCGTAATCAAATGATCGATATGTTTTATCACACTTGCTATCGCTTTGAGTCCTCGGAGGATGACGTTAAACAGGACTAGGTCCCTAATTACGGACAAAAACGCGTTACCCGCTGAAGATAATCAGATTAAACATGTTATTCAATCAGAATTAAACCGAAGAAGCGATTAGATCTAAATATTTAAAAACTATCGCGATCTTTATAGAAAAGAAACTGTGGATTTTGTTTCAAGCTCCAAGATGATGAAGAGATAATTAAAATCTAAAAATAAGTGCTTTAAAAGTAAGGTTAAATTGTTCTCCGTAAATTACAACATTGATAGGACAATAGCATTAATACCTGCACGATCTTTGAATACAAACCTGAATTTTATCTTTTTCAATTAAAAAATAAAGTTTGTTTTAAAATGTTAAAACCGAAACAACAAAGAATTTTAATGAAATTAAATAACATTCTTTCGTAAAAAGCTTCGATTGAATTTCTTTTAAATCTTTGGATTTATTCTCTGTGTATATATAAAGTGCCGATGTCGCTTTTATTTGGTTTCCAGAGAATATAAAATAAGGCCTAGAAAGGAGTTAGTAATACTCCTTTTCAAATGAACGTAAGAAATGTTAATAAACTTAAAGGATTATTCTTTGTCATATTCATTCAGGGACTCAGGGACTTAATATTGTAAATTACACAATTTCGTATATGCATGATCCGATAGTTTTTATATTTTGAAGTTGTCAAGACATGCAGACAGGTTTGGGCGTCTTCAAATGAGCTGGTTTAGTTTTGCTATTATGTTTGATTTTTTCCATAGTGATTCAGTTAAGGAGAGGTCTTAGAATAGAACCAGTCTGCATCTCTTTCACTAACATACGCGGCATTCGCACTAACTTCCTCAGCGTAGATTCATTCCTCCATAATAACTCACCTGATATATTAGCCCTATGTGAAACTGAACGAGATACTAAATTAGCAACTAGATCCCACCATTTTACAGTGAAACCTATAAAATGCAACCGTAACTTCTACTCTAACAGTTTCTTTCCTCGCACTTCCCGACTGTGGAATTCCCTTCCACACGATTGCTTCCCCGACGGCTACAATCTCCAGGAGTTTAAATGTAAGGTCAATAGACACCTCCTAACACACTAACCTGCTCCTATTCTATCAAATACTCTTCCCATCTGCCCAACCCTCATCCTCGGTATCCTTACTCATCTGTCACCTTCCTCCTGACATTCCCTATGTCTAACCACTCCTTCTCTTTACCTTCCCCTATGTAGCCGCATGCGCAATAGTGGCAGTGGAATGCCTTGCTTGGGGTGAGATGATTTAAAAAAAAAGACATTAACATAGAATGGAAACATGAGAAATTTTACACGTGTATTAATATAACCATTTACTTAAATCTAAACAAAAATCGAATTTAATATATAGATAGATATAGAATATGTTAGTTTTTTAAAATTGAAAATTAATGAAATTTAAATAAAATAAAATAATTAAATTTCAAATTTGTCATTCACGCTATTTACATGAGGTTTGTAGTGAACAAAAAAATTTCAAATTAAAATGCTAAGTACTGACTCATTGATTTTGTCAGAAATAAACGAATTTACTGGAATTTATAAACCTTTGCTTAACACACAGAAAACTCTCAGGTCTAGTGTTCTCACTTTTTTTTAAAATTGCGTTTGATACTTTTCAGCTCTTTTGCCCGCCGGCTTTTATTAGCAGCATATCGATCAGGGTAACTTACATGAAGATTTCGAAGTGTACCGAAACAACTCATTATTAAGCAATATAAAGATAATAGTAATATCAAAGAATATAATTTTCTACTAATCTTACAACAATCTATATATACAAACAATTATAATTTAAAAGTTAGAAAACCCAAATGTACTTAAAAAGCGCGCGAGCGCGCGCGAACACGCACACACACACACACACACACACACACACACACAGCACCACGCCTGCATCACAACAATCTTTTTTTTTTACATACCAGTTCTACAAAATATGCGTTGTGGTGTTGGATATCGGCTCGGAACGAGAAATTAGAGAGCCGAGTTCAAATTCCAGGTGAATTCCTTGCATTCACTTACGAAAAAGGTATTAATCTATCTCTTCCCTTCAGTTATGGGTTAACCAACATGATAGATTGGGTTCTATAGCCTTGGCTGGCAACCAGTCTACCACAGAATGTAATGGCAACCTACAGAGGGATAATCTTCTGCCAAGTCAGTCATATCTCGAAACAGACATGATCGCCCTAGCGTGTATCATGTATGGCACTTAACTGACTTATTCTACAAAATTTGCCAGTGATTTATCAACCTGATGATGACTTAAGAATGTGGACGAAGGCTGTGAGCATGTCTTCGCACTTTTCCTGACAAATGAATTTTGAACAATTTGTAACAGACTTTAATCCTTGTCTCTGTAATGCTAATTTGTAAATGTTGATCATTCGCAATTAATCGACACATAATATATGTTGTCTTTAAAAATATTTGCTTCATATATATACATGCATATATATCATCCAGGCATTTAAATGCAATGCCAATACTCATCTATTAACCACTTGACTCTAGTTCCTTCACCACCCCGCATATCCTTTCCTTTCTCTCCACCTTTGAAACTGTCATCACACCTGCATTCCCATCCTTCTCTTGCTTCTTTCTAACTGGCTCGTCTTTCTCTTCACTCTCTTCTACTTAATCTTTTTTACTCTTATGTAGTGTCATCACACCTGTATTCCCATCCTTCTCTTGCTCATTTCTAACTGGTTCGTCTTTCTCTTTACTCTCTTCTACTTAATCTTTTTTACTCTTATGTAGTGTCATCACACCTGTATTCCCATCCTTCTCCTGATCCTTTCTAACTGGATCGTCTTTCTCTTCACTCTCTTCTAATTAATTTATTTTAATCTTATGTAGTGTCATCACACCTGTATTCCCATCCTTCTCTTGCTCATTTCTAACTGGCTCGTCTTTCTCTTCACTCTCTTCTACTTAATCTTTTTTACTCTTATGTAGTGTCATCACACCTGTATTCCCATCCTTCTCTTGCTCATTTCTAACTGGTTCGTCTTTCTCTTCACTCTCTTCTACTTAATCTTTTTATTCTTATGTAGCCCCCTGGCACATCAGTGGCATTATCGCCTTGCTCGGGGTGGTACGATTAATATATATATATATATATATATATATATATATATATGCATGTATGAAGAAACAGTTTTAAAGAGTGCTATATTTATAGGATAAATTACTCAATATTAGAGAAAAAACGTATGTAAATATATAAAAGTCAACATTGAAGATGATAGTGTTTCATGCTAAGCGCTTTCATCAGGCCACGATGGGTTGGTTTTTCCTCGGTTATTTATATATGTTGGTGCATTGAGAGTAATCGTTCTAACGATTAATTTTGCGGGAATATTTTGTCTTTTTTTTAATTATTTTGATAGATTTATTTTTATTTTTATTTATTTTTTATTCTTTTCGATTTTCGATTTGCAATTTATTTTTTTATTTTTTTATTTATCTATTGCAATGGTTGTTAAGGCGGCAGTTGTTTTTGTTACTTTATTTTTATTTGCTTTAAATTATTTGTTCTTTATGATAATGTATTTATTCTATTCAAGGATGTGTGTTGTGGTGCATTGGATATCGGCTCGGAACGCGAATTCGCGGAGCCGAGTTCCAATTCCAGCTGAATTCATTGCATTCACTTACACGCAAATACCCTTGGGAAAGGTATTAATCCGTCTATTCGTTCCAGTTATGGGTTAAATAACAGGACAGATTGGGTTCTATGGCCTTGGTCGGCAACCAGTCTATCGCGGAAAGCAATAGCAACCTACTGTGGGATAAGCTTCTACCCAGTCAGTCATGTCTCTTTCGCGTAACTGACTGGTTTATTCTTTTCAGTTTCTGATTTTTAAATAACACAGTAAAAATTTGTTTTCATGTCTGCATTTTAAGATGAGTTCAGATCGTTTGTTTTGCAGTTTGTTTAGGTATGGGAAGGTAATAATATCTATTTTTTCCTCCAACCAAACTCTGCAGGTTTGGATTGGTTCTTGTAGATTGATGTTCTTTTTCGTTATTTTCCATGATATTTTCGGTTTGATGTGGCTTTTGTTTTTAATGTCCCAGATTTACTTAAAAAAACGTTTTGTTGTTCGAGTATTTACTAGTTGTGAATGATATTTTCTGTGCATAGTTTCTTTGTTTCCAAGGTCCTTCACTTACTCTTATGTATATTTTTGCTCATTACCTGGTAATTTTCTGTCGCTTGGTATATTACGTTGTTTTGTAAACATTTACCGTTTAAGGGACATTCATTCCTTATTCTGCAATTACAAGTGGGTTTAATTCGTTCGGGTTGTTTGTTGATAGTTTTACTGTTGTGCTTTTTTATTATTTGTGCCATGTTCACGGTACAACTTTAGTTAATTTTCACCGTGATTTTGTTAAATATTTACTGGGAAGTATTTATGTAAGTGTTTGTAGAATATTTCTCATGTTTGCTTTTACGTTTTTGCTATACGGCGGATTGAACCATATGACATTTCTCTTCCTGTCAGTATTGGGGTGGGGCTCTGTGGTGAGTATATGAGCGAAACGCGTCAGCCAAAACAAATAATCTAATCCAAGCAAATAACAATAAAATTAACAAATCATTGTCGGCATAAGCACCATCACATTATATAAAATAAAAATATAATAATAAATAAATAATATAAATAATTAAGTTTTGTTAAAATTTGTTGATTTCCGTAACATGTATACATTTGTTGATATTACGATATATTACAGAGCAGATATGTTTGTTTACGATGGATCGAAAATTGTGTTATATAGGCTTGATAAAAACCTCGTTTAGGCTATTCGTTGTCGAGAGGTCTAAGACGTTACCAGATCAAATGGTAGCTTCCCCTATATAGATAGGGATCGCAGGTTCGAATCCTGCCGAATGGCACACATTTTCGTAATAAAAATTTATCGTAAATAATCAGGCCGGTAGATATAAATATATAATATTGTTTCATTAAAAACAGAATATCTACTTAAATACGAGTATCGATAAAAAATAATGTTCAAACAATTCATAAATAAATAAATAACAAATCCAAAAAATAAATAATTAAATCATCAAAAAACAAAAAAATAATAAATAAATACAAAATTAAAAACAAAATAAATTTATCCAACTAAATAAATATACAAAGCACTCCCCCCAAAAAAACTTCAGAAGGATTACCCACAATGCACCACTGACCTGTATACAGAAATAACCGAGGAAAATCCCAAAACATTTAGCCTGATGATTGCGCAAGTTTCTTAGCTGGCCGCTTGCAGGCTGTCCTGCATAGTCCGATTGGCTTCGAAAAAACTTGTATTGTGAAGGGCACGACTATTTAGGACAACTTTCATGTGGTACGCTTGATCATTTAAAGTTAAAGGCAAATTCGCTCCTGCGGGGAACTTCACTAATTGTGCTACCACCTCAGCCAGGTAATTCTATATCGCTGACGACGTTTCGCTACTGGTGCGAGCAAGGCCGAGATTGAAGAAGTCAGCAAAGAAATCTAAGGGTATGAGACAGTGACTATGGCCAAGATAAACCGCGATAAGACTGTTAGTTTGCGGTTGGGTGTGTGGAAGTGCGTTTCTCTTGCCGGATCTTTCCTCAGCATGGACGGTCCAATCAAGATACTCGGCGTCTGGTTCGGTCTTGATCTCCAGTTGGAGACGAATTGGTCGGCGGTTCAGGAGAAGATCGCGGCCGCAGTTGCTTTGTAGTCTCGGAGAAATGTTACTTTAATGGCAGGGCTGAAGTCTGTACCTCGCACATCTACCCGATTCTTCTTTACCAACTCTCGGTGCTGCCTCTTTCGTGTATCATACTAATTCAATTAGACAGGATTTTGTTTTTTGTTCTTTTTGTGGGGGAGGCAAATCCTCTTAAGTAACTTGAAATATCTGTTGCCTTCACATTTCTGAGGGTGGTCTGGTTATGCCAACGTTGAGTATCGTCAACATACGCTTCGCATCGCTTTCCTGGATCGAATGTGTCATCAAACGGATCGTGAGGGCGAATTCTGAAGGGAAAACGACCGCAAGAACATCTCATCCCTGAGAAGTGTGCACTCGTCCGAGGAGGAAGGTTTCTGTTTACGCCAAGGCGAGTTCTCCTTCTATCGCGATTGTCGAATATATCTGAAACGACTCCGACGCCCAAGCGTTTTCTCGTAAGGCATTATATTATGTTTGAGTATCCGCTGAGGATGATTTGATTAGTGAGCTCGTTCTTACGAAGCAGGAGGCTCACACAATATGGTCTTGGGCGCCTAGGTTGAAATACCTCACTAATATTAATTATCATTCATCTGGTAGTCATTCGTAGGGCCTCCTGGGAGGCAAAAGGCTTTTTGCAGCAGGCTTAGGGAATACTAGAGGCTGCGTGCGCATTACTGGGGGAGGTGGAGACTGTTGAGTACGGCTTCCCTCAGTGCAGAGTCGTAGTATCGATGTGCAAGTTTGTTGAAGGCTTTATGTTTCGCATGCATGGTGGAAGTCTCTTTGATCTCGAGGCCAATTCTGTCTGTAGCATTGTTGTGTCACCTTGACGAAGACTGAACACTTTATGCTCGTTTGCTTATTGGGCGTTAAGAGAGTCGTGATTTGAAGGAGGCGTCAGAAGGAACTGTATGGGGACGAGAAGATGGTCTCTTTCCAACTGATCTTGTGCTTTAAGCATCAGCTTAAAGTCAATATTAGGACGGAAAAGCGGTATCTCCCTGCATCAGAGTTAGGCAAAAGGTTGGTGTCTTGTGCGTTGGTGCTGAGTGAAAGGAGCCGACTTGGATTGGCATTTCGATACCGGTTGGCATTATAAAGTTGTTCTATTACCTGGAACATTGGCCCCCTATAGACTACATTAGGCTTGTTTTAGATCTTTATTTTTCTTTCGTGAGTACACCTTGCTAGGGTTTGAGTGTCCGTTATATTTCCGTCACTATTTTCTTTAGTTTAGTTCCGCCTTTTCTCCCCCTGTTTAGGTCACCAGATATGTCATTTCTCTGGTAGCTGCGGGTCGCCTTTTAATTTCGGGTGTGATTTTCATTTTTTTTTTTAATCATCTCACCCCAAGCAAGGCATTCCACTGCCACTATTGCGCATGGGGCTACATAGGGGAAGGTAATGAGAAGAACTGGTTAGACATAGGGAATGTCAGGAGGAAGGTGACAGATGAATAAGGATAACGAGGATGAGGGTTGGGCAGATGGGAAGAGTGTTTGATAGAATGGGAGCAGGTTAGTGTGTTATGAGGTGTCTATTGACCTTACATTTAAACTCCTGGAGATTGTAGATGTCGGGTAAGCAATCGTGTGGAAGAGAATTCCACAGTCGGGAAGTGCGAGGAAAGAAACTGTTGGAAAAGAAGTTACGGCTGCATTATATCGGTTTCACTGTAAAAGGATGGGATCTAGTTGCTAATCTAGTATCTCGTTCAAATTCGTATTTAGGGGGCACCAGTGATCTAAGTTCATCGGAGCAGAATCCATGAAAGTATTTATAAAAGAGACACAGGGAAGCCACGTCGCGCCTGTGGGAGAGAGACTGCAGGCGGTCTGCCAAGTCGGTACCTATCACATTACAGACCCTCCTCTGAACCTTATCGAGAAGCCCGATAATTAGATAATTAGATGTGCACATGCTGGTGTGAGTGGTTTGAATGAGTGAGTTATGCTATTAAGGTCCCGCATCGATTTCGTCCAGTTAACTGATATTTCTATCAAAATTTAGATTTGGTGGTGGGGGTTCTAACATAGTTCTCTTCAATTTATTAAAAATAGTTTATTTTACATGTAAATAAACACTGGGTTTTTTAAATTGTTATTCTACTCCCCCCGCCAGACAAGAAGAGTACTTATGGGTTTTTTGGTTAAGACTTCGTCGAGATGTTGAGGTATTATAATGAACGTAATAAAAAAGATAAATATGAAACCATTATTTTGTCGTAAGGAATACTGCGGAATGTTTAGGTCAGTGAGTGTGTCTAGCTAAGTTTAATTATAAAACAAATAGAGACCAGCCCTCCTCATCCCCAATTTCGGTCCTGTGTCAAAATTTATGTTTTATTGTAAAAATAAATATTAGCATGTTTATTGAGCCTACCATGAAGAAGTCTGTTGTTTATGAGTGTTGACGTAAATGTTTATATATATATATATATATATATATATATATATATATATTATAACATAAATATATTATGATGTCGCTACAAAAGTAGTTATTTTCTTTTTCGATCACTTGATAAGCCACAGATAGTGTCGGAACAAAATAGCTACTTTTTTAAGTCATATTATAAAATATTTGTTATAAACTTTAAATAAATATTATTCGCTCTACTTTGCATTAAGCACAAAGAATAGTGCTTTATCGATAGAGAATATTATTAAATACATACATACCAAATAATTATATTATATTATATATATATATATAATATAATATAATTATATGGTTATATCAATCTTTCATTGCTATATATATATATATATATATATATATATATATATATATATATATAGCGTTATCAAAAAGTTTCTCTCTCTGATATTTTGCAAACATTTGCAATCCGCATTAGATTCATCTGATTCCGAATATTATATTTCAGTTTAAATGAATAATCATTTTAGCAGCTCTTTCTCTCTTTCTCTCTATCTGTCTATCTGTTTATCGCTATTTTATAAACAGTTACATGGGTTAAATCTGATTCCTGACTGATGCTTTTCTCAAAAGTCCTATCTATACTAAGGCAACGTATTTTATGTAAAAATATGATTTTGTGTCTGACAAATAAAGTAAATCTGTATTCATTTAAAATGTTCTTCATATATATTTCTATGAAACATGGCGTAACAAGTAGTTAAAAAGACAAAAAAACTATTGCAGGGCAGAAAAAAAGATATAAATGTTTTCATGATGGAAATTCTGCTGGAGAGGAAGAGTATTCCTAAACAATGATGTTTTCGTTTACAACATTTTATAACTCTGCATTGTTCCTCAAAACCATTCATCGAACAAGAATTGTTAATATCGGTCAATGTCAATAGCTTCAAGACAAAATACTTAAAGAGAGCGTAGAAGATAAAAAAGTTCAGGTCAACAAAAAAGGACAAACGTTTAACTTAAAAATAACCTGCATTATATTAAGCTCCAGTGGATTTTTTTATTTGATCTTTTGAAACTATATATATATATATATATATATGTTGACTGAAAGGTTACTCTATATTTTATGTATGAATTTCCAATCAAGTGTTCAGACTTTCTTTGGGGTTGTTTCAAGAAGCAAGACTACTATACTAAACGAAGATTTTGGGAGAAATTAAAGGGCGAATAAAAGCAATTATGTCTTCCATACCATAAAATTCCTGTGCGGTTATATAAGCTGGTAGCAAAATTTGTAACCCATATAAAATTTTTAATAATGCTTCATACTAAAGGCTTTCCGCAAAAATTATATTTAATAAATATTTTATATTTTTTTCAAATAGAGAGACACCTTTCGATAATGCTAAATATATATATATATATATATATATATATATATATATATATATATTACTTGCGTTAATCAATCGTCAACCCTCCTATATCCTCGCCTTCCACTTTCTTTGGGGCACTTTTTCGAATGAACGAGAACTCTTTCGTGTATAACCGTCACAAATGTCTGTCCTAATATGGACATGTGGGCGTCTACGCAGAATTAAATAAAAGAGAAGAATTTTTTTGGGGGGTGATATTTCGATTGCCAACTGTTGTAGTATTTGGATCTGACGAGCCGCGTTAGGAATAACACAGCGGTGAAATATATATTATCCAAGGTAATAATCGAAAATCCTTTATAAAATATTACTCTGTTAAATTAAATAAATGAATTTACCATTGAGTTCTCTCGAGTTCCTCTCTTTTGGAATTTACCCGGATTACATATGAAGTGTACTCCGTGCGGGGGGTTGCGAGTGTGTGTGTGTGTGTGTGTGTGTATATGCTTGTATACATATAAACATACACGAATTTTTAACTGTGTTTTTAGACAGATAGACAGATAGATAGAAAGAGTGAAAGAGCTGCTGAAATGATTATTCATTATATCTGAAATACTATATTTTAAAAAAATAGTATATTCGGAATCAGATGAATCTAATGGGGATTGCAAATCTGCAAAATACCACAAATAGAGAGACACTTTTCGATAACGCTATATATATATATATATATATATATATATATATATATATATATATATATATATATATAATTATATGGTTATATCAATTTTTCATTGCTACATGGAAATTTCTATGTTTCGAAATTAATTCTCATCATCAGGCAATGCTCTGATGATGAGCATTGCCTGATGATGAGAATTAATCTCGAAACATAGAAATTTCCATGTAGCAACGAAAAATTGACATAACCATATCATTATATTATATTATATTAAGCTCTATAATACTCATTATATTGAGCACTGTTTATAATAAAAATACATGCCGGAGAACTCAAAATATAAAAAAAAACTTGAGTCCTCTTTATTTGAAATTATATATATATATATATATATATATATATATATATATAACCTCTATACATATGTATAGTTATTATTAATGTTATAAAAATAGCATATAGGAATGCAACTCAAAAGCTTTTAGGTTTCTGTGCTAGGGCGCCATCATCAGAAAGTGAATTTTTGTTTAGTTTCAGATAGTTATCAGGAGACTGATATACAACGGTTAGCAATTATTATGAGTATCCATCTGTGAAAACTCGAATACAATATTTCAGAGTGCTAGAGTGTCAATCTGAGGAGAATTCGGAATCAGATGAATCTAATGGGGATTGCAAATCTGTTTGCAAAATATCACTAGTGATAGCGAGGCTATGACTTATCTTCCCACAGGATCTCAGACTCAATAGGGAGGCCTATATCCTGTGCTTTGAAGAGATAGTGTTGAATTGTTAGACGTCTGCAGAAAACTTATATACACAAACAGGACTCTGCACCATGCTGCAGTAGCAAAAGAATTCAGCCATAGCTCTCAAACAGTTTTACGATTTCACTCCTTAAATTTGGCTATATAACTCCCTAGACTTCAACCCTTTGATTAGTATGTGTAAGAAACGTTTGAGCGAGAGACCAGCA